>ML682063.1:6928448-7140948 GCA_007922195.1 Podocnemis expansa
CCACAGCCCGTGGACACCCCTCAGCACCCTGGCCAGGGTGCTGAGGGGTCAGCCCTTCCTCCCAGGATGCTTAGCACCCTGGGAGGAGGGGCACATGTTGTCTCGGAACACTTTGTTCCGAAACAACATGTCCGAACAGGGCTGTTTCGAAACCTCTGTTTCGAAACAACCCTGTTTCGACAGGTAACTAGGTTTAAGTTATTTCGCAAAGACCATGGCCATTTCGAAAGAAGCGGTTTGCTTCTTTCGAAATGGCCATGCGTCGTGTGGCCATGGCACTCCTTATTTCGAAACAACCTCTGTTGTTTCGAAATAAGGAGTGTGTGTGGACATACCCTATGTAGACAGTCAAGTGAGCATAACTGCGGGCCTAAATTATTGCACCATCAAACTGCATCTCTGCATCTCTGCATCCATAGTTAGATGTTACCACAAGACAACTAATAATAAATGGCCCATTTTGACACTATAGGAGTTCTGTGATGAGAGTACTTCTGTCTCCAGGAGGCCCTCTAGCATTGTTCCCACTGCTAAATTCACACACAACGGTACAATAGCGTAAAAGATTGAGGCTGACACATACAGGGTTGTAGGATGACGCAGGCTGTTCCATTCTACTTCTGTCTGTGGACATTAAGCCATATGGCTGTGAAATGTTACTCATTCTGAAGTCTAGGACATGAATATATTTTCTGTTTGGGAAGCATTCAGAGACATACCAGAGCTGTTTCTTACACTCCAGTGAAGGGAGCCATCAGGGCAAACCTGCCTGAAAGGAGAAATTGAAAACAGCCTAGAAAGAAAATGTGTATACATGTGGCATGACATTTATTTATTATCTTGTACTCAGGCACTTTTGTCCAAGCAGAGTTAAAAGCTCCTTAGTGAAAATGGTGAATTTTGCTAAGTGCTAACAGGATTTAGACCCTCTAGTGAATGTATAAACAGGACAAATTTTCAAAGTCCTCTTTGGCTAATGGTTATTAGTAAGTATTTTAGGGACCTGCTGGTCTGTTTGAGCGACAGAATGGAGAATGACTCCAGAATGCAGCCTTTGCATTCCAGGACTTGCCTAACAGTACACACAAGCCAGGTTTCTGCTCCTATAAAATTGCTTTAGCACCAGCTACTCAGTAGGGAACCTTAGGTGAATGGAAAGAGATGCAACTTTATTATCTCTAGGTTGCATTCAAACTTAAGTCCTTGCTGGATGGTTGTATGAAATAAGCTGAAGATCCAAGATTAGTACCTAATGGGAGATGTCCACCTACCATTTCAGCTGAAGTTCTTGCTAGCAGATTCGATAGATGGGCCAAGGGCTGCACAGGCAGAGAGACTGGATTAGCTCTAGAGGGTAAAGTTGGTCTTGTGGTTTTATCTCAGAACAGTGGGTCACAAAATCTAGCATCTTTGGCATTGTGTCCCTGTGTAACCTTGGGTGATATCACTTAGTCTTTCTGTGTCTGTCATCCCACCTGCAAAATGGGGATAATAATCTTTTCGCTACTTCCTGGGAATGTTTTGAGGCTTAACTGATTGAAATTGAGGGGTGCTCAGGCAGTGAGCATGGTCAAAAGGCATAGAAATTGGGGTTGGTCCTGCTGTGGGCAGAGGGTTGGACTAGCCCTGATCTTCTATGATTCTTCTATGAAATTGGAGATCTATTTATGTGAGGTATTTAGGCCCATTGGAAGTTCCCTGTTCTGTACATCACAAAAAGAGATGCTTTGCTTGATGCCCAGAGGAGAATGTTGCAAGTTATGACAGATGGACCTAAAACTTATGTAAAACATCAGCTAGATTACATTTATATTACTCAACACCTGGATTTGTTTGGTGGAGTATTAACAATAACTCATGTCTTCCTTACCTATAATGTTGGTTTACTTTAATAAAGTATTAGGGTTACATCTCAGCAAGGCCTTGCCTACATGTCACCAGGGGTGCGGAGAAGGGCATAAACAGTAGAGAAAGGAGTGGTTACAAGATTTGACTGCATAGTTGAAGAGTTACTCAAGGAGAGGTTTTCATATTTTAGGCAATAAATGTGAAGTGGCAGTGGATAAGAAGGGCAGGGGAGATTGGGCTATGTTTCTCCTGTTGTTCAAGGTGGACGTGCTTGGATGCTCGTGATCTGGATGGTAGTTGTCATGCTGAGAGGTGTCAGTTCTGGATCCAAAGAATAATCCCATTGCAAGGGCAATCAAACCCCTTTATGGAGTAAAAATGATTGAAGCTACTGCCCAAGACAATAGGCTGCATGGAATGTCTGAACTAAGCTATGTAAATTGAGAGGTTTCTTGGGTAACACGGTGGTTCAGATACTGACTAGAAGCTCTGTGAGTTGGAGGCACAAAGCCAAACCAAAGAGTTTTTGTGGTGAAGCTGTGCAGGAGCAAACAGGCAGGGCTTGTTTGGACACAGAGTTCACTGGAGTGGCAGACGAGGGGATTTCTGAACAAGGAAGCTGCCTGCTACTTGTTTCTACTTTGTTCAGGGAACCAGGACCTGGTGTCATTTTCTTCTGAATACATTAGGCTATACCAAGAATACACCCAACTCACATCATAAATTTCTCCTCCAAACAGAAACAATCCCACAATCCTTTAAATATTGGCTCGCTGCTAGTGCCACAGGGGCAACAGTTGTCCTGGGCAATGGTTGCTGATCATCATCAAAGGGCTCTACTACAGGAAACACACCAAGGGTTTAGCATGTTGCCAAGATCTAAATGGGCAGTTGTGTTAGTCTAGTTTGGTAAAACAAACAAGGAGTCCTGTGATACTTGACGACTAACAAATATATTTATGGCATGAGCTTTTATGGGAGAAACTCAAAGCATCTGACAAAGTGGGATTTTCTCCCACAACAGCTCATGTAATAAATATGTTAGTCTTTAAGTGCCACAGGACTCCTTGTTTGTTTTACCAAGGGTTTGGTGTCAAAACTTTGTAAGTGGGACTGGACATTTAGGGATCCCTTTTTTTCAAGAGGAAAATGTAATCACACCCCTACACCCCACATCACCATCCCAAGCACAGTGCTAGAGAAAGGTGCCAGTCAATGACAGCATAGCTGAGGGAGGCAAGGGCCATCCTGTGCAGATGACTGGCAAGTGGGGGAGTCTGGGGCATGGAACTGCCATTCTCAATCCATCAGGCTCACAAATGGGTTTTAAGATTGCACATTAGCCTAGGGGGTAATGGGAGGGAAGGTTCCCATTGCAATAAAAATCCTGCCACCCCAAGTCTCAAAGCCAGGTTGATTGACTTATGGAGCAGGGCTAACAGTAAAATTGTAGACCGTTGATCTTGGAATGGATTATGGGCTGTGAAACCCCTTGAGAGGGGTGGGTCTGAGAGCCAGGCTCAGACCTTAGCATGAACATCTACACTGCAATTTTTAGCCCTGCAGCCCAAGCTGGCCAGGGCCGCCTGTGTCTGTGCCATGTGTCTTTCATTGCAGTGTAGCTGTATTGTGATTTACCTTAATAACACCCTGATCACAGGGTAATCCAGCTGTGGATTAGGCGAGGATGGCCTGTGACCTGAGAAGCAACTGTGAAATACCTCACATCACACATTGAAGTCCCAGGTTTTTCATCCTTTTGCGGTAGGTACATTAAGAACTATGCTATTTACTACGTGTGACCTGACGAAGAGAATTAGTTGACTGGGCTGCTGCATGGAAAACCAATAGCTCTTTTTACCACTGATAGGAGTATGCACATAGCCTGGTGTCCTTGTCCAAAACCTCTCACTTTATGCATGAATGGCAGATAAGGCATTTGGTTGGGACATAGAGGAGCTGGGTTCTGTTCTGTCCTCTGCCATAGACTTCTCATCAGAGGTGGTCTTAGTGAATATGGGGTCCTGGGCAAAAGTCAAGGATGGAGTCCTGCCACACCCCTGGCTCATGCCTGCCCCTCGGCCTTGCTGCCAGCCCCCCACCTACCCTTGGCCTTGTCACCGCCCCCTCCACTGCCTTCCCCCTGCAGTCTCCCCATCTCCACCTTGGCTGCTACCTCGCTGGTCCCCTCTCCAAGGCTGGCTGCTGGTGTGGCTGCATTACTAGCACCCTGCTGCCTCCCCCCACTCAATCCTTGCTGGGCCACCCTGCTTCCTTAACCCTTTCCCTACCACCATGCCTCCCCAACTCACCTGTGGCTCCTGCCCTAGCTGCTCCTGCCCTGGCTGGCTGGCCCAGGAGATTTAAAATAGTCAGCCAGCCAGTGTGGAGCCAGCCCCAGCCCAGAGGCCCTCCCCCTGTACAGTGATTTTCAGACCATGGGTTGGGGTCCAGTACTGGGTTGCAGAGTCCCTTGCTGCCACCACCAAAAAACTGGAATGCGTTGCAGAAAATGTAATTGTTGGGTCGTGGGCATAAATGATTTTTTTCAACTGGGTCCCAAGGAAAAAAGTTTGAAAACCACTGTCCTAGTGTGTGGCCTGGAGCAGTTGCTGACCCTGCCCCATAGCTAAGACTGCCTATGCTTCTAACGTGGCCTCAGGTGAGTCCCTTATTCTTTCTTTGCTACAGTTCCCCATCAGGAACATGGGGATGCTTCCTATTTTTCCCCATTTGCTTTTGTGTGTTTATATTATGTGCTCTTGGGGAAAAAGGACTGTATCTTACCATATATGTAGAACGCCTCTTACAATGGGTTTCATAGGCTGCACCATCAAGGAAACAATACACTATGAGCTAGTTGGCTGGCTTTCCCCAAAACCACTAGGTTGTGCCTTGAATGTGGCAGCCCTTTAAAAAGGAATACTGGTATTCTTTTTGGCAGGCTGTGGTGTCATATAGTTTGTGGAGAGCTTTGGCACCATTTGAGGTAAAATATGCTATAGAAATTTAAATTTTCTTATTCCCTAGGACTAACATTCGAGAAACCAAAAGAAGTCCCGGTTTTATTAGCATTAGAGTGTGAATAACATTGTTCAGTGGAATAATGTGATTTTTTTTCATCATAAAAGTTGACCCTGTGCAATGTCTTTTCAGTCATGCCACCCCCGCTCTCCACCTGCGATGTTGTTGGATAGCTAAACTGAATCAAACCAGGGCCTGATTGCAGACTTGTGCCTGCAAAGTATTGAGCACCCACAGATCTGACTGGTCTTTAGGTCTATAAGGAAAATCTAGATTCTTCATGATCATGGCACTCTTCCTTCTGAGTTGAGGTAAAACCAAGATGTCCTAGCGTGTTGCTTGGGGAGCCTGTGCTGCAGGAGAGGCCAGCTTTCAAATAGGTGTAAAATCAATGGGCTGACCCATATACATTCCTTGAAACATCCTGCAGCAGATTTGGATGCATTTGGGTGTCCTGGAAAAATTCCAATTCCTAGCATATTCTGACTACCTTAAATTCAACTGGCTCTGTATTTTTCAATTTCCTTTCTGAAAACTGTTGTGTTACTGACACAAAGTAGCTAATTCATTCCACCCAAGCTGTATTAGTGGAGTGGGTGAATGCTCCCTTTTATGTAGAGCATTTAAAGCACTTTGGGATGTAAAGCACTACATAAATATAAGTTATTAGAAGGCATCTCCGGTGAGTAACCTTATTTTGACTGGATGGCTGAATTTAAGACTGTAGATCTAGCTTTCACCATCTATATGTCTCAGGTTGTAGACTTCCCTTTTCAGTCATTGCCATTCAGGAGAAATTCATACAACTGTGTTTAAAAGAGGGGTGTGTGTGTGTGTGTGTGTGGGTGGGTGGGTGGGTGGGTGTGGGTGTGTGTGGCCAATGAAAGACATGGCAAATGAAGACACTTTTCATGCCAGACTTGCTTTCTTTGAAGTTTTCAGGCTTTGGCAGTAACAATGACAGAGAGCTTTGCTTTTAGCTTGGAAGGGAGAGAGAGTCTGGGGGCCGTGTGCGGGGGAAGCAGGGGAGGGATGTCAGGTTTTTATTTTATTAATTACGCAGATGAACTTGGTTTTATATGATACTTTACTGATGATTAAGGCCAACATTTTCGAATGTGACTTTTAGTTTCAGCAGTCTCAATTTTTAGATGCCCAGCATTAGGCACTAAAAGTCTTCAGAGGGATAGCTAGGCTGAATAAATTAGATTTGCTTTTCAGTCTGAAAGCAGTGGGGCTGGAGATTGCTGTTATCGTTTGCAGAAGTGAATGCCACTGTTGCCAACTGCCATGACATTTAGTGTGTTTCTTAAAGGCTCAGCTCTTGGAGTCTTGATAATATGTGGGAAATCTCAGCCTTTGTTTTTTTTCAAAGTAACATTCTAGTTGCATGTTTGCAGAGAGAGGCTTGAAAAGGTGACTACACTGCATCTAAAAGTTCAAAAACCTGAGAGTAAAGAAAAAAGAGCCCAATTTTATTTCTTAAACTAATGATTTTAAGTTAATGTCATTATTTTTGGTAGGAATGACTTATAGGAGGTGTGACGTATGGTAAAAAACTGTGCATATTCAGTCTTCAGAAAAGTAGACAAAGGGAAGACCTGATAATAGTCTTCAAATATGTGAAGGGCTTGTAAAAAGAGGATAGGAATCAATAGTTTTCCTTGTCCAGTGATGGTGGGACACAAAGTAATGGGGTTTAACCTGCAGGAAGGAGAATTTAGGTAAGTTATTAGGAAACATTTTCTAGGAGAGCAGTTAAATTCTGGGCAAGGGTTCCAGGGGAGGCTGCAGAATCCCCATCATTGGAGGTTTTGAAGAACTGTGTGGACAGAAAACTAACAGGGACGATCAAGGTTTATCTGATCCTGTCCCACTGCAAAGGACTGGACTCAATGACCTCCTGAGGTTCCTCCTATGATTTCTGAGGCTTTTGAATGTGAAAGGCTGGCTAAGTTGGAGTTTTATAACTTACGCTCAGTTGGGGGGAAGTTCCATCTGTCATCATCATGAGTCCCTCCCTACAGGCTGTCAAGTTCATAGTTTCACCAGCAGGTCACTGCACAGGAACCTATGGTCACAGAATGAGAACTTGACACAAGAAATTTTTAAGCTGCCCTAGTCCGCGTAAGGAGACCAGCACCAGAGATACCATTTAACCACACAACTGAAAAGCTGGCAGAGAGGGAAAAATATTGTGGATTTTATCTACTTTAACCAGAATAATGAAAGCAGTGACACTATCATAATGTTTAGGCATGAATAACAATAGTGAGTGTTAGAACAAAGGCTTTTGATAAGTAGTAAATAATGATAATTTAGAGCAAGTTTCAAATCAAAATCTAAAATGGTGATGTCATGTTAGAAAGAAAAAGTGATGTCCTGTTAGAGAGAGAGAGAAACAAAATGGAAGCATTAAGCAATAGATCCAATAGCTGAAATGTAGGATAGGGTGAAATAAAGATCACTACCCATACCCACAGAGAGGGGTCAGTTATGTAGAAGTTGGATCTCAAGGACATCCTGCTTTAAGTAAACAAGTGAAATTAATCAGCATATCAGATAACTGATTGGTCAAAAATGGAAAGGGAAGATGCTGATGACTGACATTAAGAAAGCAACCAACCAGAAAGGATCAGGAATCATACAGAAGACAGAAAGCTCACAGGCTTTCATGTGAGTGGTTTGATGGCCACAGAAAAAGACAGCAACAGAAGACAGTAGTTAGGTATAAGCAGCTGGACAGAGCAGAAGGACCCTTATATAAGATAGAGGGATTTGACTGAGAAAAAGTATATTAAGTACAACTCTTCTTAAAATAAAGAAGGTAGGTGTGTAATTGTAAATAAAGCCAAATGCTTGCTCTTGAATGGCCTTTAACTCCACCCATTCTATGACTGTTTGATCAACTGCCATAGAAGGTTATCCTGTAATAATGTAGTTGAATGTGAACTGTTGTAAATTTACTTCATGCATTTGTATAAAAAATCTGGATGTTACATTGTAATAGGTTTGGCTGTATATTACAACAATGTATTTAGGTTTTATAAATATGTATGAAGGCTTTTTCTCTCTGTGTTATATACAGCAATATTGCATGTTTGCTATGCTGTGCCACATTAAATATTCATAATATTGTATGCTGTAATATATGCCATAAGTATTATATGGAAGCTTTTAAGGGCAGGTTAGACAAGCACCTGTCAGAGATGTCTTAAGAGGGTATTTAGCCATAAGTGCAGGGGACTGGACTCTGACCTCTCATGGTTTCTTCCAGTTTCTGTGATGCTAAGGAACTGTTACAAATGAGTATTGCATTGCAATTTTATGGTTTATAGTTTATGATGTTGCATCCCATTAGGTTACATAGTTCATAGCGTCTTGTATTGTTTTAAGTGACTTAAGCCATTTGTTACATTGTGTTGATTATCCATTTAAATTGTATTAAATTTAGTAGAGTGGAAGGCTGTATCTGTGTCTTTCTAAGGGTAACCAAGGAAGGCAAGTCTAGGGGTTTTCCATAAGATTAAAAGTGAAACCCCTTCGTAAACCCTTGTGAATCCCATAGGTAGACCACATCTGGTTACCCACTTATAAAATTAACACTTGTGATTGGTCCGTTAGCACAACTAAGACATTATAGGGTCTCTTGGGTCCAAATTTTGGTGTAACAATGTGTTATGTTCAGGCTATCTGTTTTGCTAAGCCCAGTTGTTTTGTGCCTGCTGAAGTTTTTAAAAATTTTGCCTTTGTTCTTAGACATAATGAGTGGAAATGATAATGAATCATGAATGTGTGAATCAACAAGGCCAGGACTGTGTCCAAGATGATAGGATAAAATCTTCTGGCCAGGCAGACAGTGAAGAGAGTATGTTTTGCCTCCATGCTATTTCAGTATCTTGCAGCAATGAGGATTCCAAAAAGATCCAGGGTTTGTGGCCCTTTGAAGGATAAAGTCGAAAGTAAGGAAAATAGAGCATGGAAGGAAGATCTGCCCTGAATCTGACATTGTGTGCGGTGCATAGGCTCCTCTGTTGATGATATGAAGGAACATCCATGGCTCTTGTTCGATCTTGAATGCAGAGCTGTTGTGTGTGTACACAAAAGGCAAAAAGTTCAGTTGCTGTAAATCAGTATAGCTCCACAGAAGGCAAACTGCATTTACTGCCAGCTGAAGGTCTGGCTTGATTCACTGAATGTGCTGAATATTGTACAGTCCATTTTCTCTGTTCTTGGTTCTTAAACCTCTATAGAGTGTATGCTCAGTAATGATGCTTGGAGCTGGATTCCCCCCAGTGCTGAGATTTGGGATTCCAACACAGTCCCATCTCTATAGTGTTCCAACCCAGGTAGAAAATGATGCACAATTGGGCTCCCACAATGCTTTCCTTTGAAATATATAATATGTCAGTTTCTAGAACAGCTAAGAAATGTTTCCCATCCTGGGAACTCATAAACAGATCAGCAAAGCAAAGCCAGTGCTATGTTTTCTTAACTCTGATGGAAAGAAGTAGGCTGTGTTAACAGAACAAAGGGGTTGTGAGACAGAGGTCTGCTTCTGGGCTTACGTATGAAGAGTAGATGAATAGCTGGACAGACAAGCTACATTTACCACAGGCCTCTGAAGAATTTTACCTTTCCAAGCTGTATTCTTTTTCCTTTATTCTAAGCTTTTCCCAGCAAGTCCTTTCCTATATATAATACTTACAGAAACCACAGCACCATCTACAGGTGGTCTCCAGTATTGCATTATTTCATTGCAATAAAACTTTCCACTTGTCTCTGTCTGGAGGGGCAGCCGTGTTAGTCTGTGTACAGCAAAAAGGAGAGTCCTGTGGCACCTTAAAGACTAACAGATTTTTTCAGGCATAAGCTTTTGTGGGCTCCATCCCACTTCATCATATGCACAAAATGAATTGGAGCCCACAAAAGCTTATGCCCAAAGAAATTTGTTAGTCTTTACGCTGCCAAAGGACTCTCATTGTACTTGGTGATTGGCTATCATCATTCTCTAAATAGTGATATGAGGATGCACAATTCCTCCTGTAAGTGAAGAGTTTATCAGTAATTGATGACATCATTAACCATTACGCCATTTTGTATCAACAAGAAAAAATTAAGAGGATGATGCTTGGAAAAGCTATATTTCTTTGAGGGTGATTCAGGAGTTGGTAGCAAGAGGCAGCAGTTCTGGAGGCTTGGAATACCCATTCTCAGGACTGAAGACCTTCATCTGAGCATGAAGACTGACTAGCTCAGCAAATTAATGAGCTCATCAGGCTTGCAGTAGGACTGCATGATTGTTCGGACCACTTGATTGACTGAAGGGAGCATACAGGCTGCTTTTAAGCTCATCAGCAGTAAAAGCAAGTTACCAGCTACTCAATGTTTATGTCCACAGTGACAATCACTCCTGTGCCTACCTTGTTCCCAGTCTTTCTCCAACCTCAGTCTGCTTTGTTCCTGGCCTCCCTCCATCCATGATCCTGACCTGCATCAGTCTGCTCCAGGCCTACTTCCTTGTTTGCTCCTGACTCCAGCTCTGCTCCCTGGCTTGACTCTTGGTTCCCAAGTCTAATTCCGACTCTAAGCTCCTTGACTTGCTCATGACTTTGGCTCCAGCACCTGGTTTGACTAGCTCCTTATTCTGACTCTAATCATTAGACTTGATCTCTGATGCTCCCTTTAAGGCATCCACATTTGCAAAATCCAGTGGGAATGAGATGCAGTGCAGTAGTGAGGTTCTGAGGGTTTTGCAAATCCATATATGCCCATCAGGGTCTGAAATTTTACCTATTTATAGAAGGGCAGCATAGACCTGTGCACCATTTCACTCCCACTTGAGTGCCATTTTGAGCTGTTTGAAAGAGACGTAGACCTACTGGCACTTGGCCAAGCTAGAAATGGGCAGCTGTGAATAGACAGTGCTGCCTACACCATTTCAGTGGGCCAAGTTCAGAGGTGAAGTAAATGATGGCTATAAGTGGATAAGTCAGAGGAAACAGCTAGAAGTGGGTGTAACTTGTACACCCAGCAGACAGGCAAGCATTGCAAGCAAAGCATGTCACATGAGTGCATAAGACACAGAATGGCCTTAACAAGACAACACCCCATGCAAGGGTTTATATCTCAACACCAGCTTAGTTTGTTTCTTTTGCAGAAGATGAGGCTGCCATGAGTGGTGGATAAACTTGTCAGGTGGCATTGCGTGTGGATCTTTTCCTTGGTCAACTGAGCTCTGCATCACATATCCTGTAAAAAGAAAGCTGGAGAGCAGTTACTGAAGGACATATTTGCTCTGAGGTGACTGGTCTAGCAGTAGTAGTTTGGTGCTGGGGAGGTACCCACTGCAGGGATGGATAAAGTAATGTAGACCTCGCTCTCCTCAGTGCTCTGTATTTGTAAATTCAGTGCCTGGCACAGGCAGGACCACAGTAAACTTTAATACCACACATTGTTTTTAAAATTGATTTGAACATGTCAGAATAAATCACTGGGAGGGAAGGATCACAGAAGGGTTTGAAGCTAACCAGGTAGTTTCTTCAAGAGATATAGTTTCTCCTCTTGTGTCAGTATGTAATGGGACAGCAGCACTAGAAGATTTTATGCTGTATCAGGGCATTTATTAAGAAAGGCTGATTGGCCTCTCTGTTTGGTTTTGGAGCCAGTTCAGGATTTAATAAATACGCGCACACCAGAGTCTGCCTTGCAGTAACCCTAAGTGACTGGTGAGGATGTGGGAAACAAGGGCAGTCAGAGCAAATGCCGACTCTCTGCAACCAAGTGGCTAACAATGCATGAGAGCAGGGGTGTAGTGGGCCTTAATACTCAATTCCTTTGCCACATTTTGATTCTCTTTCTGAAGCCGAATACCCTATCTGCACTCATTTAATCTTCTAAGACTGATTTTTTTTTCCTCCAGCCGTGGTAGAGCTCCATCTCTTCTTGCTTATTGGCTCTTCTCCTTCTGGTTACCATTCAGCTGTGTACTTAGGATATTGTCTAGCCTCATTCTGAAAAATATGGATGGTCATGTCTCCAAGATAAAACAAGAATACACACATTTATGTTAAATAGATAGTATCTAATCTTCAATTGATATAAATCTGTGTAGCTCCCCTGACTTCCCATTAAGTGCCCAAAGAGACTAATTATGAAAGATAAACCAACAGGCATCATCAGTTCATATGAGCACCCTGGCCCATTCATTCTGCCTTCATCCATAAGATGCTCAGTGCTCAGTAGAGAGGAGGGGGAGTGACCACATCTTCCTGGACTATCAAAGCTGGTTAGTTCTCTGATAGAAGGTAAAGGCTTGTAGCACAAAAGGAGAGCAACAGCATAGGAACATAGGAAAAGGAGAATGAGGAGAGGAAGGCTGAGGTTTACCAATGTTCATTCTATCCTATGCATATTATCTAGGGAGGTGTGCCCACCTGATCTTAATAGATGATCATTTTTTGTTGGTCATAGAAATTAGAATAGACATGTTAAGCCATCCAGTCCATCTCCTGGCCAATGAAGGCATGCTGTATTTGGAGTACATGTCTTCATATTTTGCCTGGTGTCATTTTCAATGCACCAAGTGATGCATCTAGCCTCCATCACATCCATTGACTGCCTTTTCCATGGCCTCATAGATCACAGTGTTAAGAAATTACACCTTAATTTATAAAATTGTAAACTCCATGCACCAGAGAAGATGTTGTCCAACAAGAAGCATGGTGATTTCTTTTATCTTGTGCTATGAACAGGAATTGCTGTGGCTGCACGTCTACCCCAAGCTACAGTTGGGGTCCAAGCCATGCTAATGACATCCCCTCTAGTTTTAGAGCTACCCCTTTTCTGTAGTTTTCCTACCCCTTTGGGAAGATGGAGTAGAGATGTTCATTCAAGTCATAGACTGTGGTTCAAGACCTTGGATGTACCTCTGTTGCTTTCTGCCACTCGCATTGCAGACAGTGGCTGTAAAACCTACTTAACCAGTTACTCAAGGACCTTCTTTGCCTAAAAGAAAGCTTGGGTGGCACAGAGTGTCTGTAGTGGTTCCCACACTGCCCCAGCAGTAGGAGTGGCCAACGTATCCCAACTGTCCAGTAATCCCTGGCCACTGGAATGGGTTATAGATTTAGAGGACCTAGAGTAGCCCTGAGGCTTCTGCTGTTTGCCAGGGACTGGTCTGAGAAGTGAAGAACCACAGGACTGGAGGAGTGATACCAAGATACCCCTCCTGAGCTGGGTCGTGCTCTGCTTAGTTGCAACTCAGAAGATGAGCCTTTCTCCTGTCTCTGCCACCTTGCTTACATCCATAAGCATCTTCTTTCACACTAGAAAACAACCTGTTTCCCTTCCTAGAGGCAACAAGTCAATTTTCCCTCGCTATGGCTTACAAAGCACATTCCACTGCAAAGCAAAGACATGTTTTTGGAGACTGGGGCTGTTCTGGGAATGTGCCTAACCATTCAAAGTAACATGTAGGAAGGCAGTGTACTGTGCCACTAATCTCCTCCTTCTGTTTTTCTTTTGCACTAAAGATATTTGGGTTGGACACTGGTTCCTGGTGTGGAAAGTTTAAACCTGCTTCTGAAAGGCCGTTGGAGGCTATGGTGGACTAGTGCAATAAGTCATAGGAAACAAGCAAATGCTTTTCAGATGGATAATGGATGTCATAGCAAATGTTGTTTTAACCCAGTCACTAATTATGCATGGCTTTTTTTCAAAATGGAGTATAGCACTAATGATTGGTGCTGAGGCAGCCAGCTTGCAACTTTTTGGCTATGCATGGAATGGATTTAGCATAGGGTAGCTACAGTTCAGGGTTTCCCCCGACCACCCATAGGGCACAGCTTTGCCAGGCCAGGCTACTCCTGTGATTATCTATATGCCACTATAGACGTGCATGGTGGTTTATGTATGTGCCTGTAATTAGAGAGAGACTCAGCCATTACAGTCAGAAAATACAACATGCAGCATCTAGGGGCGAAGGGGTTGGTTCTAGTGCTCATTGATGATATGGCTTCTCTGTTGAGATTACCAAGTTTGGGGACAGTTTTCTCTCTTTGGAAGTCATTCTGTCTTGGCCACCAAATAGCAATTCCTGGTGACAACTAGTGTTTATTATTCACCTGGGCTGGATTCAGACTGGCAACCTAGCCATTAAAATCTCTGTACTCCTTAACCATACACTAACTTCAAAGGGGTAGCCATGTTAGTCCACTTCTGCAAAACAAGGAGTTCTCTGGCACTTAAAGACTAACAAATATATTTATTGCATGGGCTTATGTGGGAGAAAATCTGATGAAGTGGGATTGTCTCCCATGAAAGCTCATGTGATAAATAAATTTGTTAGTCTTTAAGTGCCACAGGACTCTTACCCATACAGTTACTCAACTTTGAATAGCTTGCGTTCTGATGCTGTCAGATGTGGATTATTGGGTCTTCTCTAGCAGTGCAAAGCAGTCTTGGTGGTCATGTAAGGAACTGCATCGGGATTGTTTTTGTGACACAGTTGGTTGGTATAACTGGCTCTGTGTCTCCACTCACTCCAGAATAGTTTGTTGTTGGCGTCTGGTTGCACCATCACCTTTGCCCTCTGGCTGTCCCCACTAGCAGAACTGATTCTTGGGGGCTAGCCACATGGCATATAAAGCAGCCTTGAAGGTGCTCTCATTCATGCTGGAAGTTGACTCAGCCCTAGGTGTATAAGGGAAGACAAAAAGATGATATCTACCCACAATTGTCCTCTCCATTCTCAGCTGTGCCAAGTTCTGCTCCCTCTCAACAGAGTATCAGCCCATAATCCCTTGCCAAAAAAAAAAGGCTACATTCTCCCAGTGAATTGTTAGCTTGAAATATTTTCCTGACTCTAGCAGGACCTAGTTCAACACTTCCTGACATCAAGGGGCAGGGATTGCAGAATAGTGTAAGTGGATGACACGTAAGAGCACTTATTGGCTGTTTTCTTTGCTGTGTGTAGATTGCTTTCATACATGTATTTTTCTAATACATATGCTAATAATTATCTCATCTTTTTTTTCAGTGACAGTTCTAAACAGGGAACGACTGCAGAAAATAAACACTCCTCATCAAATTAATGGTAAAGCTGAGGGGAAACAAGGTACCATGGCTAGAATACTAGATTATAGTATTTGAAAACCAGAAGAATTTGATCATAATCTTCTTGCTCATGACCTTACTAACCTCTTCATCCCCAGTACTGCAGTGCAGTGATCCCACGTACATATCATTAGGGATGGGCTAGAGTTAAACTAACTGCTGGCCAAGAATGAAGTTGAAAAGCCCAAAGAAAACTAACTATAATGGTTAGAGGTATGACAGGACATATATGTACAGCGCCTAACAAAATGGAGTACAGTTCCTGGCTGAGGTCTTTAGATATTACTGTAATACAAATATTAATATAATATCGGAGCATATTTTTAGGTCCCTGTCTAAACACCAGAGAGGAAGAAGAGCTACTAAAGATAAAAGATAAGCCTGACCTGAGAACAAAAGGAGATACCCTACCATTAGCAAATTTAAACAGGAAATTAGAAGACTTCTAACCATCAGAGGAGTGAGATTCTGGAACAGCCCCCCCCCCTACAAAAATTAGGGGCAAGAAGCCAAATGGGTTAAGATGGAACTTGACAGGTTTGAACAGGATTGTATGACAGCAGGGGACTGAACTATAATCCCGGAGGTCCCTTCAAATTCTGTGCTCCTCTGTTCAAAAAATCATAGCCTGGTTTTTGTGACTGAGGGCTGTACTTTAACCCCAACATCTCCCTCACTCAGGGGAGGAGAGTTTTATTATGCATTAGACTGTATGACAGATGGCCAGATGCAGCAGAGCATGGATATGGATTCATTTCCTAAGCCCAGATCTTGCATGTAACAATGCAACTTCCTATTCCTTTATATGGAGCTGCCTTTTCTCTCATTTCAAAGTCAGTGTGAATTAGCCATTTCCTATGGCTCCCAGCTGTCTGGTTGGCTGCTGAGAGCTGACATGGTGTTATTTCCAGATATAACACAGGAAACATACAGGTCCATCTACCTCAGGAAATCTTAAAGAATAACAGTGTTATAAAGCTCTAGCAGGGACGTTCTGAGAAACAGTTGGTTACTCACTAGTAAGCGTCCTTCTTTGAGATGGGCTGCTCAAATACATTCATTTACAGGTGTCTAAGTGCCACAGTACATGGTAGCTCGGGAAGTCTTTAGCGTTAGCCTGTTAGGTCAGGGCTCACAGCCAATGCCCCCTCCACGCCGCGACCGCAGCTATATAGGTGACGGTGACCCTGACCCTCCCAGTCCCATATACCTTTGCCAACTCTGTTAGCGGGGATGGTGGGAGGGACCTTGAATGTATGTGAGCAGCCCAGCTTGAAGAAGGACGGTTACTGATGAGTAACCAACTGTTCTCCTTCTAGCGCTGCTCACATCATTCAGTTACAGGTGACTGCTAGCCGTACCCAAGTATGGTGGGAGGAGTTACAGTCTACCCACACTGAGTACAGCTCTGCCCACAGTGACATTATCTCTAGCCTGTTGGGCAATCGTCTAGTGCGTCGTAAAGGTAAGTATCGACAACCATGTAGTGGCCCTGCAGAGCTCTTGGATCGGGACCTTAGCAAGGAAGACTGTGGAAGATGCCTGAGCTCTGATAGAGTGGGCTCTCACAGTCTCTGGGAGAGGCGTGTTTGACCTTCCATAGCAGTCTGTAATGCAGTTCACAATCCATTTGGAGATGCATTGGGAGGATACTGAGGAGACTCTAATGTGTTCAGCAACCGCCACAAACAATTGGGAGGTCTTGCGGAAAGATCATGTGTACTCAATATAGATCAGGAGCACTCTCCTTACATCCAGGGTGTGCCACAGTCTCTGGTTTTCTGTCACCTGAGGGTCAGGATAGAAGACTGGCAAGCAAATTTCTTGATTCATGTGGAAGGGGGTGGCAACCTTGGCAAGAACAAGGGGTAGTGACACAGGCCACCTTGTTTGGGAAGAATACTATATATGTAGGTTCAGAGAACAGGGCTTGTAACTCTGAGAGCCTTCTGGCTGAGGTAATTACTACCAGCAAAGCCACCTTCCAGGACAATATGAGCAGGGTGGCTGGGTCCAAGGGCTCATACGGCGGTTCTGTCAGAGCCCACAGCACAACGTTCAAATCCCACTGTGGAGTGGGTTTATGGGTGTGGGGAAAAAGTTTTTCCACCCCTTTCAGGAATCTGTGACAGATGGGGTGTGAAAAGAGTGGAGCCCCATCCAATGTTCCCTCTAAGCTGCGCTGGCATGCTGCAGCGCAGCCCGCTGCAGCCGCCAGCACAGGGAAGGCTGCTGGCAGAGCACTGCCGGCAACCAGAGGCCCTCCATAGAGTTCCTCTGGGGCTGGGAGTTTTGAAAACTCCCGCCCAGAGAAGCTCTAACGGAGCATGCCCAGAAAATCTGGGCATGCTCCGTAGAGCTTCTCTGGCCCCAGGAGCTGTGGCTGGGCCGTGCGGCTCCAGCCACAAGGTAAGTTTGTGGGGGCGGGGAGGCTGCTGGGGAGCTGGGAGCGGGCCGGGGGGGGTGGCCGGGAGCAGGCCCGCGGGGGTGGGGGGCCGCCGGAAGCGAGGGTGGGGGGGGCTGCAGGGGGCAGCTGGAAGCAGGGGGCAGGGGGGTGGCCAGGAGCAGGGGTGGGGGGGCTGCTGGGAGCAGGGGGGTGGCCGGGAGTGGGCCGCGGGGGTGGGGGGGGCAGGAGCGGGCCCACGGGGGGGTAGCGCAGCAAGCGGGGGGGGCGCAGCACAGCAAGCAACATGAGTTGCTCAGCTGCCACCATCTCTTAGAGGGAACATTGGCCCCATCTACTCTTTAGTGAAAGGCTGAAATTACTGCCAAGTAGACTTTTAAACAGGACAGAGATAGGCCTTTCTCTTTTAAATCAAGAAGGTACTCCAAAGTTGCCTGAATTGATGCGGAGGTAGGGTCTCTGTCTTTGTTACAGCACTAAGTGGAAAAGTGATTCCATTTTGCCACGTAGGTGGACCTGGTGGAGGGTTTCCTGCTACCAACCAGGACCTTCCTAACCCTATCCAAGCAGCACCTCTCTTGCTTGCTGAGCCAGAGAGCATCCAGGCTGTCAGGTGCAGTAGGCACGGGTTTGGGTGCCGAAGGCAGCCCGAGTCCTGTGTCAGGAGTCCGCCCTCCATGGGAGGCGTAGCAGGGCCCTCATGGACATGTTCTGTAGGAGGGGAAACCAGCGTTGTCTGGGCCAGTCTGGGGCTATCAGAATGATGTGTGCCTCGTCCATGAGGACCTTCAGCAGCACCCAGTGGATCAAGGGGATTGGAGGGAAGGCATACATCAGGGCCCCCAACCAATTGAGGAGGAAGGCATCGCTGAGAGAACCCTCCTCCCGACCCCAAAGGAAGCAGAACTGGGGACATTTGCGGTTCTGCCCTGTGGCAAAGAGTTCGATCTGAGGGGTTCCCCATCTGTTTGTCAGCGGGAGGAAAACCTTGTTGTGGAGGGACCATTCGTGATTCGCCAGGGGTTTCCTGCTGAGCAAGTCCGCTATGCCGTTGTCTACTCCGGGTAAGTGGGAGGCAGTCAGCCTGAAGTGATGATCTATCGCTAATTGCCAAAGCTGGGTCGCTTCCTCGCATAGAGCTGAGGAGCAGACTCCCACTTGACAGTTCATGTAGAACATGGCTGCCGTATTGTCTGAGAGGATTTGGACCACCCTGCCTTGGATCTGGTCTACAAAGGTCATGCAGGCCAGTCTGATGGCCCTGAGCTCTTTCACGTTTATGGACACAAAACACCCCAGAAATCTCGACCTTAGCCTGCGGGGCTCTACGGCACGTGTCGAAGAGGGAATCATCTTCCACTTGGATCACCCCAGCTACAGCTTCAGATTTGCTGCCATGCGGCAGAGGAGGTCCTGCTCAATGCGAGGATCTCATTCATGGTCGGCGGACATGTCAGTTAGGCGCATGTCAGGTGATGAGGATGATTGAGACCTTGATCTGCTACATTGAGTAGAATCAGGGTCTGGCTCGTCGTCGGAGAAATCCGAGGACTCTGGCACCGGCGATCAGGCATAACGGAAGGAGGCATCATGTGCCATCGCGTTCAGCCAGTTCAGGGTCCACTCATTGTGCGGTGACCTCGACAGCGGCATAGGCGCCACAGAGGGAGCAGAGACCTCTCCCAATGGACGCATTCCCCTCAAGCTCGGTGACATGGAGCTCTTTCAAAGCCACTTTCTTGGACGTTCCTCCTAGGGGGGAAGAAAGGGGTCTTTGGAGGATGATCTTGATGACCTCCCACCCCGACATCCAGCAGTCCGGTTCTGAGAGTTCTTCGGAGGAGTGATGAGGTGGAGCCGCAGTACTTGGGCCCGGTGCTGGGTTTGACGGTACCGGGTTGGAGAAGGGTGAAGAGGCCCGTGATGGTACCGGTGTCGGTGCAGGTGTTGTTGGTGCCAAGTCCGATGGTACCGGAAGTGATGGCACTGGAAGCAGCGGTATCAGCGGCGGTGCCGGGTCCAGAGGTACCAGGCTTAGAGGCACTACTGCCGGAGGCCCTACTGTGTCCAGCGGTGCCGAGGGAGGCGGTGCAACTATGGTTCACTGCTTCTTCTTCTGCACCGGAGATGGATTTGAATGCCCTTAGAATCATAGGGTTGGAAGGGACCTCTTAGGTCCAACCCCCTGCCAGAGGCAGGACCACTCCCACTAAACCATCCCAATCGACCCTTGGCGGGTTGGTGCCTGAGCCGGTGCCCTACTCGGGGCGGCTGAGAGGTGACTGGACGACCAGCGAGGTCAGTGCCAAGGAGGTACCATAGCGGGTCACGATTTTGAAGCTGGTACTGGTGATTGGCGGGAATCTTGAGCCCGGGCCAATCGAATGTCCAGCAGAGCGCTGGTGGCTCGGTCACCTTCGGGTGGAGCGGCTCCGTTCCCTGAAATTGAGAGGAGATGATGCTCTCTTTCCAGCCAAATCCTTCACTTGAAGGATCGGCAAATGGAGCACTCTGCCGTGAGGTGGGACTCACTCACCCAAGCAAGCGAGGCATTTCTCGTGCGGGTCGTCCATCGGAAAAGCCTTGCAGCACCCTAAGCACGGCTTGAAACCTGGCATTTTGAGTTTCGTGTGAAAGACAGGCGCTTGCGTTTCTCAAGATAACGCTGATCCGAACCGATGCTGATGGCAGAAAAAGGAACTGGGAGGGTCAGGGTCACAGTCACCTATATAGTCATGGCCACGGCGTGGAGGAGGCATTGGCCATGCGCCCTGACCTGACAGACTAACACTAAAGACTTTCCGAGCTACCGTGCGCTGCGGCACGTGGACACCTGTAACTGAATGATGTGAGCAGCGCTCAAAGGAGAATTTAACTTCAATACGTTCTGGAAGGGCACTTCTGTGCCACCTCCCAGACTGTCAGGAGCTCACTCTTCCCCATACCACTGCAGACTCAGGGTGGAGGAGTTTGAGGTGGGAGGTGCCTATCCCTGCTTGTTCACCCCTTTGCATGCCCTTATTCTAGTTGATTTTGGGTAGATTTTTCTTCTTTATCATAACATTATCTGGAAACTGGCAGGGGTTTGAGAGCCAAAAGAATTCACTTTGCATTTAGCTTCTTAATTTTGGGAGCTGAATCTCCTTCCACCCTCGTGTGAACCACCGATGTCAGTGAAGTTACACTGCTGTTGGTGAAGAGTGGAATCAGAGCCTTTGCTACATGGACGCAGCAGCTTAATTGTTTTTTCAAAAAAGTGCATGCATATTTCACAATCCACCTCCATAGCCAGTGTAAATTGGTGTAGCGACTCTATCAGTTTGCACCAACTGAGGGATGTGGCACTTGACGAGCTGCCTGGAGTGGCTGAGGTGCATGAGCTTCCTCCTGAGGGCAGACTGTTAAGAAGCAGAGCACAAGCCCCAAATTGCTTGTGAGCTCTAGATGTGGATTTCCATCAACCAGCTATCAAGTGTGAACACTTCAAGTTCTATCATAGCCTTAACATGGAGTCAAAGACAGTCTCCTTGGGTACTCCTAGCTTGCCACTCAGGTGATATTGCCTTTGTAAAACATGGTCACTTGCACCAAATATGACAAATTATTCAGGTTCTTCCCAGTCCCGAAGGATCAGTCACTTACCCCAGCTCTTTGCATCCTACACTAAAGATAATGCTTGTAGTCAATCTTATAAAAATTAACTAAAGATTAATTAATTAAGAAAAATAAATTAAGGTTATTTTACAAGTTTAAAGTAGGTAAATGTGCACACATCAAAAGCAAGGAGCCCTGTGGCACAGAAAGACTAAAAAATGTCTTTATCGGATGAGCTAGAAACTAGAAACTGCTGTAATATGCAAGTTCTATATGTCCTCTAGGTGGTTCCCAGCCTGGGGTCTGCAGACCCCTGGGGGGCTGCAAAGTGGCTCCAGAGGGTCTACAAACAAGCTGGGAGCTGGGGCTGGATGCCATTGGGGTCTCTGGTTGCCAGAGAGACCCAGGCTTCCAGCCAGCAGGGAGCTTCCCCTAGGCAGGGAGTTTTTAAAACTTCTGCGCCCTGAGCATACTCAGGGAGAGTAGCCTGGAGGGTGGTCAGGTGACAGCAGCTGCAGTGGTTAGGTAAGGTGGGGGGGGAGGCACCCTGGAGCAGGTTGGAGATGGGGAACCAGCAGGGGGGCAAAGAATGGGCTGGCAGGCATGGAACGTGTGGAAGGGGCCATGGCCATGGCAGCCCCCACTCCCGAGCAGGGGGATGGGGCTATGGCTGTGGTGGCTCACTGGACAGGGGAAGATGGCCATGACCACAGTGGCCCCTGCTCCCTGGCAGGCGAGTGGCATGGGCCAAATTCTTCCACAAAGGATTTTTTTTCTGTTTGTTTGAAAGGGGTCCTCAGACTTAAAAAGGTTGGGAACCCCTGCTCTAGGGCTCACTCAGGCCAAGCAGCTGGGGATCCCATGTTTATGCTTAGACATCTTTCCTTCCCAAAAACCCAAGCAATTTAGAGAGTCAGTTTCTTCCTGTTCGGGAATTTCATGCCTTTCCTCCAGAGTGCAGGGTGATGGGAGGAGGCCTAGTACATGAAAGCGTCTTCTTTTCATTAGTGGAGTAGGGAGAGATCAACAGAGTCTTTGTTCTCTGATGTTTCACAATGACTCATTTTGGTTTCAATGGACCTTCTTCTGCCTAGCACTAGCTCTTTAATTAATGCTTCTATGCAGTTTGCTGAGTTGCATGGGTATAGAAGTTTACAATGTGAACATTTAATGTAACCTTATAACATAGGGTGCACCTATTAAGTGAGATTAATATTTGCAGCAGCCTACAAGTATTTCAGAAAGATGAAACTCATTTGTATAAATCTATTAGCTATTTAACAATGCTAGCACACAGTTGAGTCACACTGGTTTCTAGTTATGCATTTGTCAGTGTTCAGCTGGACTTGCGCGCCTTGGCATAAAACTGGTAGCTGGCTGGCCAGCATTACATCCATATTCCTCAAAGGGAGGGGTGTGTTTTTTCTGTATAGTTGAGCTAATAAAAATCCAGATGTCTGGAGATATGTATTGTTTTGCTTTGAGGTTTTGGTATATTTAATTCTTAATGCTTTGTGGTCATTGTCTATACTGTACTGAGTATAGAAGTCGTATGGTACCAAAAAGCCTGTTGGTGGTGATGTAGAGTGGCCAGAATATACTCATCATGATAGTTCGTACTGTTATTTGTTCTTACAACACGTAGTAAGAGTTTTGGGGTCAGGTCCTCAGTTGATCTTTATTGGCATAGTTTAGTCTGACGGTGCTGGGCCAATCTACACAAGCTAAGGATCTGGCCATTAGAAAAATATTAATGGCTTAATCTGATCTCAGTTACATCAGTGTAAATCTGGATTAACTCTCGGAGGTGGTTTCAAGGGGGTAGCCATGTTAGCCTCGTTCAGCAAAACAAACAAGGAGTCCTGTGGATACAATTAGATCAGGTCTGAATAGGGGTATGGCCAGAAGTGCTGCTGGCCCGTGAGGAGACCTGGCACTCAGCATGCTGGGGTTCGTGCACCACTGCTACAGCTGCCACCGCAGGCAGCCTAGCGACAGACCCGGGCCTCAGGAGCTGGGACTCGGTGCTTGGGCCCCATAAGCCTGGCACCAGTGACGCCCCTGGATGTGGGATGGCTCACTCATCACCGAAGGTGATTTTCTCCTCTTTTAACATTCTCGCCAATTGTTCCACACTTCTTGAATCAAAACAACTTATTTGGTTTGTTGAAAAAGACTGAACTGACATTGTGACTTACTCTCATCCGTATGTATTCATTCACCAAACGGGCGGCAGCTTCCATTTCATACATCTGACGAAGAGGGATTTTCTGCCATGAAAGCTCATATGATAAATGAATTTGTTAGTCTTTAAAAGTGCCGCAGGACTCCTTGTTTGTCTTGGAGGTAGTTGCATTCGTGTAGCACCTAGTGTAATAGCATCTTGTTTGTGGTAGGGACCTCTGGGTATTACTGTAATATTAATGGAGTCCATGGAGTTTTGCTGACTTTATATGGAGTAATTGACAGCGGAAGCTGGTCCCAGGTCTCAAAGATGATATTTTTGTGAAAAACAAAATAATCATTTACATCTGTCTAATCTGGTCTGTGGCGCACTTGCTGGTGGTCTGTGGCGAGCTGGCTGGTCACAAGGCACTGGCTCCTCCTCTGTATTTCCAATTGCTAAATTCCAAAAAATTAAGCTAAAATATTCTTGAAAATCCATTCCTAATATCATTTTAAGATGTAAAGCAACTGTGGTCATTTACTGAGGGGCCTACAACGACAAGAAGGGAAAGTCATGCAGGAGTTGATCTTGATATTAAAAAGTAGTTGACTGCGTGTACAAACCTGAGAACCATTGATCAATTCATAATAACGATTTGCGTTACAGTCCCACTCAGCCTTATTCTGTTGATTGTTCTACAAATGCTTGTTAAAAAGATAGTCGCTGCCCTGTAAAGCATACGCTCTAGGTTAAAATAGTGGATGGGAAAGTAGAGGTGGAGGCCAAGGTAAGAGTAAAACATGCACACCGTGGCACTGCAAGTGCTAGTCGTGGCTCTCATCTGCCTAGCCATTGTGCACTTATGCTGTCTTGTAGGCACCCTGTCATGGATCAGCTGCCATGCAGCACACCTAAATTGTATCAGCTACTCTTGACTTTTCACAGCTGGGATTTCTGGTCAGCAGTTGCATTGTGTGTGTGCAAGGAGTTGAGAAGCCAAACATAGATACGCAGAGCAAACAACAAGTCCTGTGGCACTTTTAAAGACTAACAAAATTATTTATCACATGAGCTTTCGTGGGAGAAAATCCCACGTAGATGCTTGACAAGAAGGAGCTCACAGAATAGGAGCAAAACAAATGCAAGAGAGAGTGCACGTCATGGGATCAGGTCAGACTGTCACAGCAAGTCAAAGCAGTTGTTAGGATTCAGACAGTGGAGTACAGCAATTAGCAGAGAGGTGGAGGGGAGAGGAGGGAAAGCAAAAGTACTAGTTGTAATGGGAAAAGAACCCACAGTCTTTAGTCAGCCCTGAGTTCACTGGGTCAAATCTACATGTGAATTCCAATTCTGCAGTTTCTCTTTGAAGATTTGGTTTGTTATTCATTTGTCTGAGTATGGCTATTAATGGATTACAAGTGGAGTGATCAGGAAGATTCAATTGTTCCCTTATTGGTTTTTGAATGTGGTTATTTCTGATGTCAGATTTACTTTTGGTAACTTGCGTATTGACGTTAGACTGCCTCCGAAAAGGGCAGGTGGTGTAGACTTGCCGCTAGAAAGGCATCTGGTCTAGATTCCCTATATAAATGGCTACTGTGAATTCTCTGTACAAGAGATTGATGTGGGTATGTGTATAATGCTCATCTCAATGTCAACTTGCATCCTCATGGTTTTTCACTGCACATCTTGTAAATTAAGCACTCAGCTGGCAAACCATTACATCCATGAGTAACATTACTGCCACCAACTAAGCCAGTGAGCATGTGTTTGTCAGCTCACCCCTCTAGGAACCACTTTACCCACCACTGAAATGCAGCAGCTATTGATCAACTTTCAGCAACCCTGTACAAGAAGTTCCAGGAGGTAGCTGTGTCAGTCTAGTTCAGCAAAGCAAATAAGGAATCCTGTGGCATTTTTAAATGCTAACAACTTTATTTATTGCATGAGATTTTGTGGGGAAAAAATCCCAGTTTGTCAGATACTTGGAGATGGGGAACTTACAGAATGGGAGGAAAATAAATAAAGGGGAGGGTTAGTCATAGGATCAGGTCAGACTGCTGCAGCAAATCAAAGCAGTTGCACAAATCAGTGTAAATTTTACCTTTGTGATCCTTCTATCCTGAAGCTTCTATGTGCAGGCTAAGCTACCATGACTTTCAAGGAGACAAGAAGGCAGGCTGGCACTGGCACAGGTATAGCTATAGCTTGGCCATGCAGCTTTTGCTTTGGCTGCCCCTAATTCTGCAAGTGGGGAGGAGAGTTCTGCAGAAACCTCTATGCCAGCAATGCATGTCTTGTGCAGACATAGTCCTCGCAGAGAAGGACAGGGCCCAACTAGCAACCAGACATCCTTGGCACTAGTCCCAGCACAGACTTTGTCCTATTGTGTGACTTTTAACATATTACTTTTCTCTGCACTGATGTTTCTACTCCCACCCTTTGTCTGTCTGGTCATTTTTTTAAATTGCAGTCTTTGTGGGCTAGGGACTCCTGCAGCACACCAGCAGGCACAGTGGTTTTGCAGCACCCGGCTTAGATGGGGCCCTCATGTTGGGTAGGGTCTCACCAGGCTTGTCTTTGTGACCAATGCGTTTGCAACAAGCTGGGGTGCAAATCTAGCCCACACTCGCCTGCTGCAGGCTGACTGTGTGGACCCTGATGGTGCACGTTCATGGTTTGTTAATGCACTTTGATTCAAAATGGGGCAAGCTCAAAGCATATTAACAACTGTTAATGCGCATCAGCATGTTGGAGGTGGACAGTTTGATCATGGTGGGCTTATATGGAGGAAATTCCCACCCCAACTTACCATGGTCTAATTGGTCATGTATACAAACCCCAAGTACTCCTGGAATACAGATAATAAATTCAGTAGCCAAAATCTGCCTGCAGTGCAGCACAAAGAAACCATTTTCCAAGGGATAGCCGTGTTAGTCTAGTCCAGTAAAAAAACAACAAGCAGTTGTGTGGCACTTTAAGACTAACAGATTTATTTTTTGCATGAGCTTTTGTGGGAGAAGATCCCACTTCCTCAGGTGCTTCGAAGATGGGTTTCTGTAAGATCACCCATCTCCGAAGCATCTGACGAAGTGGGATTTTCTCCCACGAAAGCTCATGCAAAAAATAAATCTGTTAGTCTTAAAGTGCCACACAACTGCTTGTTGTTTTTTTTTACAAAGAAGCCATTCCACACCTTGGGAGCTGGCTCTGTATCTTTCCAATTCTTTGTGTCAAATTCTCTACTGGTGTTACGCCACTGAAGAAAATGGATGTAGGAAATTTGGCTCTTTGTTGCACTCTTTTGTGTTATTCAGTGATAATTCAGCTAATTCATTGACTTCAGAATAAAACTTTTAAGTTCCATACTAACCGAAAACCCAGTAACAAAAAGGCCACTTTGGTGCCAAGGGTAACATGCTACTTTTACTTTTTAAACCGCCTCACAATTCCGATTTAAATGACCGAAAAATGAGAAGAATCCAAATACTCCAATAGATTTGCCACATGTTGGAATGATTTATGAGCAAATGACAAAAGAACAGAGAGAGCTAAAAAGTAAACCAGTAGGAATGTTTTTTTATGGGTGCAAGTTTTTCCTCCTCCATTTTACTTGTCTTTCAAACAGAGGTCAAATAGAAATGGAGAGTTTAGGGCGGGCTGGGGAGTAAATGAAAGCTGGACTTGGTTCCTATGTCTTTCACAGTGCAATAGTTCCACTTTAGTGGTGTTGCTCAAAGATCAGTAAGTTGTTGCAGTTGCGTCCAGAGACCACAACCAAGATTAGGACCCCATTGTGCTAGGTGCTGTACATATCCATATTTAGAGACAGTCACTAATCTCAAGTGCTCATGTTAGACAAAGACAAAAGAAATATTGTTATATCTGTTTTTGTAATGGGGAACTAAGTCACAGAGAGATGAAGTGGCTTGCTCAAGATCACATTGGAAGCCTATGCCACGAGCCCCAGTCCCAGCTGCTTAACCACAAGCCCATCCGTTCTCTCTTCATTTCAAGTTTTTCCAATGTCCCTCACTAACAGAAGGCAAGGGCTTGAGTGCCAGGTTTCCATCTGCATGATATTTACTTGTCAGTGGTGGGTCTGTCATTAGGATCATTCTTAAACTGGGTTTGGTAGTTCAGATACTGGTCTTGGCAATTGTTGATTGGGTTTTGGCTGCTCAGTGGCTGGTTTTGGCTTCTTTGTCAGTATGTCCTGCGTACTGCCCATAAGATGTTGCTTCATGGAAGAATCCTACAAAACAACATTTGACAGTGTTTGACAAAGGCTTCTGTGGACATTTGTCATTGTCTGTTTACACAAGAGTCTGTTTGGGAGGATGGGGTTAGAAGAATGTCAGAATGAAGCAAACCACAGAGCTGAAACCTAGTTCCAAAGGAAAAAATGTCAAATATAAACAGAAGACCAAGCCCTGCCTTTGTTTTCATTGAAATGTATGATAATTAAGCACTTGCTGCCTCTTCGTGAGTTTAAACATCGTGGAGTGGGGGAATCCTCTGCTTGTATCTGGGTGCTAACATGAAGGGTATGTCCACATGTCTCTTTTATTTCAAAATAACACTGGTTATTTTGAAATAAAAGAGATTAGGCCCACACGGCGTATTCTTATTTCAAAATGACGGGCTCTGTCATTTCAAAATAAGAGCCATCATTTCGAAATAGCTTAAACCTTCTGTAAATCGAAATGGCTGTTATTTTGAAACAGTTGTTTTGAAATAATGCCGTTCGGACATGTTATTTCCAAATAACCATTATTTCACAATAACACTTTTGCCCTTCTCCTTCCTAGGGTGCCTTCCTTTTAGCCTATATTGAGTGGGGGCATAGCTCATGAAGGGGGCCATGTTGCCACACCTCCCACGGCGCCCCTCTCCTCAAGTAAAACAGCAAATCCTGTGTTTGGACATGCTATTTGACTTTGAGCTTTTCCCTTAATTTGAATTAACATTTTCTTAATGCAAATTAACTTATTTTGAAATAAGGACTTTATGGTTTGACCAGCCCCTCAAAGTCTGGGTTTGCACCCATGCTTCTGAATTCCCAAGTGGCTTCAATTCCACTGGCGTAAATAGACCTGCACCCAACAGTGACCATGGCTAATTGATTTCTGTTGTGACTGTCCAAGACTGGTGCCTTTCCTGTTGAGCGTAAAGTGAACCCCCTGGCTTGATCTTCCTCCCCTTCTTCTAACCATTGTCATCCTCTGACAGAGGTAGTTCAACTCAAGAGAACTTTTTCAATTTGCCATGTGAGCTCTAAAGGGTCAGGGCAGTCCCATGGTGCCCAAGCACAGAAATTATGTATTTACATAACTGTGATAAAAGACCCACATCATGGCTACAGCAGGCCCAGGTCAGCTGACTCAGGCTCACAGGGTTCGGGTTGCAGGTATGTAAAATTTCTGGGTAGACATTTGGATGTGGACTGTAGCTTCCTCTCTTGCCATTTCAGCTGACCCAGGCGAGCTGTGGGTCTTGTACTGCAGTGTAGACATATCCTGAGATGGGGAGTCCTGCTATGACTATTTTGTTCACTTCCAACTGCTCTGTAGGGGGAATGTTTGGAAAGGAAAATGCCCTTGCCTTATTACTAGACTGAAGTACATCAGGGGCCTCTTTGCCCCCTGCCACTTAGGAAATTGGATTTTTTTTCATGTTTACTTCCTTGGCTACTCTCACTCCTGATCCTACCATCCAGGGAAAGGCCTAGTTGGGATTTCCCATTTCTTCTTGGCCCTCTCTCTTCCTTCCCCCCACCCCATCCTCCTTTCCTTTCTGCTTTCTCCTGCATTCTTTGCAAGGCAGTGGTTCACTTGGCACTGGGTCTTGTTACCCCCTGAAAGCGCTCTGTGTAATGTTCAGCGGTTGCTTTTCCTTCCTTTGATGGGCTTGGGAGGAGTTGCCTGCTGCCTCAGTTGCTCATTTTGTCAGTGGGACTGTCCCGCCTGCTGCTTCCCACTGAACTAATGAGTCATTTGCCATATTCACACAGCACTGGACATGGTAGCTGCTTTCACAGAGTCTTCACCGAATCCGTTTGATGGCCCTGGGAAGATTGTGGAAGGCTGTGTGGCAGGTTCTCCTTTGCCCGCATATGTTGTTTATGTACTTTGACTGGAAAATCTTTGAAGAAGGGACCATTTTTTTTGTTCTGTGTTTGCACATGATCTAGCACAATAGGGTGCTGATCCATGATGGGGGGTCCTTGGTGCTGCTGCAATACAAATAAGTCTAATGGCTCCCACTGACTACACAGAAATGTTGTAAACAGCACCAAACAAATATATCAGTCTATAATTTAGGTAAATGTAACTATACAGAACCATGCATTGTAGCCTCCAGATCCTCATAGGCTGTAGCTTCCAGCCAATCAGTGTGACTCCAGTCAATTTATGTTAGCTAATGATTTCGCCCTTGGTTAATTTGTAGTTTCCTAGGTGTTAGTATCCTCCATCTGCCAATGAAAACATAAATGCCTGATGTAACAGTCTTTGATTCCACATCAGATCACTGTCAACATCAGATCCTATGATGCTAGAGCTACAACCAGCACACTATAAATATCTAGACCAGTGGTTTTCCAACTTTTTTTCTTAGGACCAAGTTGAAAAAAAACCCCCATTTATGCAACGAACCAACAATCACATTTTTGAACAATGTATTCCACTCTTTTGGCAGCAGCGGCAGGGGGCACCGCGACCTGGTACCTGAGGCTCTGTGACCCAGTACTGGGTCCCAACCCATAGTTTGAAACCCACTGATCTAGACTGATCATCATTAGCAGATTGATTGTGGTGAGGATATTTTACATGAATCCTTTCATCCTGAAGGCTCAGAAAGCTCATCACAAATTTATATTAATATATAACCTAGCCACAGGGACCAGTAAGGAATCTGTACTATGTAATTAGGCATGCTGAAATTTGGCTAGAAAGAAGCCAAGCTAATCTCCCTCACCCAACAAATGCCATAAGCGCCATAACTCACCAGAAAGGGGACTTACAGCAGCTCTGTTCTTTAACAAAGCGGTAGGATGTATGTTGAGAGTTTCCAAAGGGATAGCCGTGTTAGTCTAGTCCAGTAAAAAAACAACAAGCAGTTGTGTGCCACTAAAGTGCCACACAACTGCTTGTTGTATGTTGAGAGCCACCAACAGCCTACCATCAGCCTGAAGGTCTCCTATCCACCTAGTGATCCCCTCTTACACTACTTAGCTTCAGCTCTGAGAAGAGCACTCAGGAGAAAAATGACCATCCAGAGCAAGTATGATTACAATCCAGACCAGTAAAGAGCTGTGCCACCCCTGCCTGGCAAAGCTGGTTGCTTTCATAATGTTTTGCTCTAGATCACAAATAGCCACTCAACATGCAGGTAATGCCCTAAGTGTCTGTGTGTAGCTGAAGCCTGCCAGCCATGCTTTGGCTTTCACCAGCCATGGGTACCACGTACAGAGTGACCTCAACATACTCCTGGTCCCAGATTTCCCTCCCAAAAGGTATGTTCTGCACCCAGCCTTCTTCTGAACAGTCCAGATATATTAGGTACATCACCCCACTAAGGGGATTAGCATACAGCAGTTTGCTACCCTAAATTGAGTTACCCACATAATTCAGTTTAAACACACACTGGATTCATTTTGATTAACGAATAACTTTTATATAACTGCAAAGGGAGAAGTTTTAAGTGAGTACAAGTATAAGGCATTAAAGTCAGAAATGGTTAAAAGAGAAATAAAGGTAAAACACTTCCTAGTACTAGAATGTAACTAACAAGACCTGCTTCAAGGTGAAATCCTTTACCACATGTTCCTAATGATATTATAGACCAAATTCTCAGGCCAGAATGTGCTTTCAAAGTCTGTTTCTTCTGTCTTCTTAGGTGAAAGAGAAAAGGGCTGTTTTTCCCCTCACTTTCATAATTCAGTCACTTTTTGAAAATGCATCATCCTAAGGTTTACCTCTACATAACATTAATTCCTGTTGTGATGTTGGAGTCATGGGTGTCGTGGAGTAAGAGGTTTCATCCTGTTGTTTGTCAAGATGTAGATCTGTTTGTCCCCACCTGCTTTTTTTGCCAAAAAAAGGCTACTTCATAGGTGATTGCCCATCAGCTTTGAGGGCACTGAACTAGAGGCATCAGCTTGTCCTTTGTCTTTTAGAAACTGATTTACCCAGACTTGTCTGGTAAACACATTTCCAGACCTAATTTTCAGTTTATGTTTTTAACTTTGCATAGAAGGTTGCAACATACATTCCATCATGATATTATTCACCAGTGAGTTCTTACTTTTCAAATGATACCTCACAAGGTGTGTGTTGTACAAAGATTATTACAATAGTGGGTACAGGGTGATCCAGAGGTGCCGTTGGTCACAGTCTCCTGTTATGTTGTTTAGCTTTCTATGGGGGTGTTTTGATTTCGTTGAAGTTGTAGCAGTCCTTAAGAGTCTTATGGTCTGTGACAGATTTCACAGACCAGAAAAGCATGGCAAGAAAGGAGAGCAAATGCAGAGATGATAATAAAGCCTTAGAGAAAGGATTGTCAAACCGGGGCCCTTTGAAAATATTTCCGGCTGTGACAACGTCCCCCACATCATGTCTTTCTTGCTTTTGCGCTGCTTCTTGGGGTGGCAGTGCCTTCAGAGGACCTGGCCAGCAGTCACTGTTCTCTGACCACCCAGCTCTAAATGGCTCTGGCTCTGAGCCATGTGCAGGGCTGACAGCCACAGCCCCAATAAACATGGGGGCTGACACCTCACCCCCCTCCTTAAGGGGTCCTGATCCCCACTTTGAGAATTGCTGCTGTAGAGAGAGATGTGGGGAGGGCGAAGAGTGACAGCTGATGAGAGTTCCCTATGCAGTATGTTTTTCTCAAGAATTAAATCTGGCTCTGTGAAAGTGAATGAGGGATTTTGCCATTCACTTCAATGGAGTCAAGATTTCCCTCCAGGTTTTTAACATTAATGGGCCAGATCCTCCACTGGTGCAGAGTGGCATTGACTTCCATGAAGTTGTGCTGATTTAAACTAGCAGAGTAATCTGGTGCATGGTTTAAATAACAAGATCTTAGGAAGAAAAGGAAGCAGATACCTATCTGAGGAATTCCTTCTTTCATAACATCTGGAGTCTGCACTCTCATTGTGGAGTGCTGTCAGCATAAATTAAGCAGAGACTGATGCTGGCAAATGGCTTTCACTGATGCCATCCACACTCGCATCCATTTAAATCACTGTCTGCAGAGGAGTCTGAGTCATTGCAATAAATGTTTTGCAATTACTGTGTTAGAGCAAAGCTGTTCACATTTAACTAGCGGAACATGAACTCTCTCTTACCTGATTTATCTGCATTCAAAGGGAATGCTGTAGGGTATGTTTTTGTTTGGGTCTGTGCAGTTCATGTTGAAAGCCTGGAGGTTTCCCTTTTGTTCAAATTCTGCATCGAGACAGTTTCCCGGTGCTTATGCTACATACAGCTTAGCTCACTCGCCATCAGATGGCTCCTTGGTAGCCTATGGGTCTGCATGAATTTGTAGCCTCTGTGCAGTTCCTAAGACCTGAAGTCAGGTGCTGTGAATGCTCCCATTGACTTTAGCAGGCTTTGACTCTCAGGCATCCATGCTGCAGAAATCATTGTCACAACAGGCGCTCATTGGCACCTCTTGTTAGCTTTTCACTAAGGAAGCCAAGCAGTAAATAGCTGTGCAGATTGTTCTGTTCTCTGTTCACTCAGAGTCAGGACTGAGACCTGTTGCTGAGGAAGCGCAGGCTAAATGTGTCCAGCATTTGCCTGTGTTGTCTATTCTCTGGCTAAATAGCCCTAGGGCCTGAAGACTTCTGTAGTCTTGTCATCTTTTGTCAGCACTACATTAATTTAAAGCACCAACTGTTGAGGTCGAGACATTGATGGACAGGCCTAGTGGTTAGCCCAGAATGGGAGCTGAGTTCCCATGCCAAGTCGAGTTCAGAATACGCAGGCACGAGCTGTGGTCAGGAATGGAGTCAGATACCAGGAATCCTGCCAAGTCTGGAAACCAGGGGGTCAGGGTCAGGAGATGACATAGCGATCAAGAACGACAAGTCAGATCCCAAGAATCAGGACAGTACAAGAAACTGGGAGGATAGGGAATCATAGAACTGGAGGGGACCATGACAGGTCATTGAATCCAGTCACCTGCACCCACGACAGGACCAGGTACCCTCTTAAGCCATTCCTGACAAGTGCTTGTCTAACCTGCTTTTAAACACTTCCAATAATGGAGATTCTACAACCTACCTAGGTAACTTATTCCAGTGGTTAATCACCCTGACAATTACAATTTTTTTTTCCTAATGTCCAACCTAAACTTCCCTTTCTGTAATTTAATCCCATTGCTTCTTGTCCTACCATTGGCGGTTAAGGAGAACAATTTTTCTCCCTCTTCCTTGTGACAACCTCTTAAGTATTTGAAAACTGTTGTTATGTCCCATCTCTCTCCTCTTTTCAAGACTAAAAATACCCAGTTCTTTCAGTCTTCTCTCAAATTCAAGTGTTCCAGACCTCTAATCATTCATGTTGCTCTTCTATGGACTTTCTCCAATTCATCCCCATCTTTCCTGAAATGAGGCACCCAGAACTGGACACAATACTCCACAATACTGCCTAATCAGGACTGAGTAGAACAAAAGAATTACTACTTGTGTCTTTCTTACAAGTCTCCTGTTAATACATCGAGGATAGTATTTGCTTTTTTTGCAGCAGCATTAAACAGTTGACTCATATTTAGCTTGTGGTCCACTATGACACACAGATCCCTTTCCACAGTACTCCTCCCTAGCCGTCGTGGGGCAAGTCCTCCCTAACACCCTGGATGGAGAAGCTGAAAGGGGCGTGAGCAGGGAGAGGGCCTCCACAATCTTCCTAGCGCACAATATCCATACCAATTCATTGTTCTTTAAGGGAGTATGGCCTAGCAGCCTCAGGGTCTCTATTCAGAGTCCAAACACAGCCCTTAGGTCACAGCAGCATGGCCTAGTAGCCACAGAGTCTCTATTCAGGATCCAAAACCAGCCCTTGTATCAGGACACTGCAGCCTAGCAGCCACAGTGTCAATATGAAACATCCCTTAGGGAGTACAGGTCCCAGCTTGGGAGGTCCAGGCCCTCCATCTCCACTGGGCCCCAGCCGAGGGCCCTATTGGTGCCGGGGTTATGGCCCTCAATCAGTGCTGATCCAGACCGAAATACGCTGACTGGTCTTCCACTCTACCTACAGCTCACCCCTGGGGCCCCCTGGGCTACTTCCAATCTGGGGTAGCTGCTGGTGATTCCCTGCAAGTCCTCAGGGTGAGCGTGCTGCAGCAGATGCCTGGGTGATAGCCTCAGGTTGCTCGTCGCAGGGCAGGTCTTCCTCTGGGCTCCATCTGGAGTCAGAGCATCCTACGGGTTGTGGCTGATGGAAGTCCGGGTCAGGAGCTTCCAGCGTACACCCTTCCTCTTTGCTGGTCAGTCCAGACTAAGCTGAGCTGCAGCCTTTTATACCAGGACAGCAGCCTGACTATGCTGAGCAGGGCCCAATGGGTGGGGCTTCCTCCTTCCATAGTATATGAGAGGCTGATTTAGTGTGAGGTGTATCCACCCCATCGCACAAGGCAATCATTGCCAATTTTGTATCTGGGCAATGGATTGTTCTTTCCTAAGTGGAGTACTTTACACTTGTCTTTATTGAATTTCATTCAGTTTACCTCAAACCATTTTACCAGTTTGTCCAAAGCACTTGCAACCTCTCGCAGCTTGGTATCATCAGCAAACTTTATACGTGTACTCTCTATGCCATCATCTAAAACATTGATGAAAATATTGAACAGGACTGGACCAGAACTGATCCCTGCAGTACCCTGCTCATTATGTTCCTCCAGCATGACTGTGAACAGTTGCTAACTACTCTCTGGGAGTGGTTATCCAACCATTTTTTCACCCTTTTTATAGTAGCTCCATTCAGACTATACTTCCCTAGTTTATTAATTAGATGGTGAGGCGAGACTGTATCAAAAGCCTTACTAAAGTCTAGATACACCACATCTACCACTTCCCCTCTAGCCACAAGGCTTGTTAGCCCATCATAGAAAGCTGTCGGGTTGGTTTGACACGATTTGTATTTGACAAATCCATGCTATCACATAGCACCTTATTCTCTTCTAGAAGTTTGCTAATGGATTCCTTAATTATTTGTTCTATTATTTTTCCTGGTACAGAGTTTCAGAGGACTAGTCTATAATTTCCTGGGTTGTCCTTATTTCCCTTTTATAGATGAGCACTATATATGCTTTTTTCCAGTCCTCTGGGACCTCTCTGGCCTTCTATGATTTTTCAAAGATAATAGCCAGATGGTTCAGATCTCTCCTGAGTCAGTTCCTTGAGTATGCTAGGGTGCATATCATCAGGCCCTGGTGACTTGAAGACATCTAACTTATCCAGGTAATTTTTAACATGTTCGTTCCCTATTTTAGCTTCTGATCCTATTCCATTTTTGCTGCCCTCCATTACTGCCATGCTAGGGCAAGCCATCTTGTGAAATACATGACCCAATTTTAACCTTTGAAGACATATTACAGAAAAATACAGTTGGAGTGTTGCAAGTAGGCTAAGGCTTTGATATGCATGTGTATCATAAGTGGTTTCTTGATGATGTTTATATATATCCTGTTAGAGGTTAGCAAGCTGAATGAACTGCTTCTCTATCTGTTACCATTGTTCTACTGGAAGGAGTCAAAAGGGAACATTAACATCTAGATGGACCTTTGAGGTACCAATATAAATTACCTGTTAATGGTGCTAATGCAGCTGATCACCTGTGGTGCCACAGAGGTGAAGGTTTTACTTTAAAGGGCAATATACGACATTACTCTTCACTTAAGAAAGTGTCTGGGAACTGTTCTCAAAGCCCACATGATGAAATGAACTGCAAATGCCCACCTTGCTACAGCTGGGAAGTGAGGAAAATAATCTCTTTATCTCCCATCTGTCCAAGCTTCTCAGGGAATGTTTGGGTTGCAGGACTGAGGTCCCAGCCAGTACTGGCCTGGAAACTGCCCTGCTAATTTTCACAGGAGAATTAGAACAAGCTCTACAATTGGATTATTTGGTCTATTCCTGTAAACTGGATTTTTAACAACTGAAGCTGTGAAACAAGACCTTAAACCCATCTAGGTATTGGATGTATGCCTAAGACCCATAAACTCCAAATTCTTCAAGAACTTATCTTCTATGGACTCTAAATCATTTATATGTATGTGATCCACTTTGACCCTATAACATCTCTCATTTTGTTTCTTTTCTTTTTATATTAAACTTTTAGTTTTAATTACTAAAGAATTGGTTGGCAGCATGGTATTTTGGGTAAGATCCAAGCCTATATTGTTCTGGGTGATGTGGCTGACCCTTTGGGGTTAGGAGAAACCTTTTTTGGGTAAAGAACTTGGAGTTTTAAGCAACTTCTTTCTTTACCAGACCTAGTGGCTGTACTGGGGACTGGAGACTGGAATGCAGTAAAGGGGGCTGAGTATATTTTATGGTGGCTTCTTGATATCCAGTGTGGGGGATCATAACCAGTGTTTGTGACTGGTTGGAGAGTTTATCTCCAGGTGATCCACCATTGCTGGGAGAATCTGCTCTCCTTGTTGCAGCTTTCCCTGATCTTTGCATATTCAGGTGGTTATCCTAGGAGGCCCAGGTCACACCTACATCAGGCATCCAGTCCCCACCAATCTTCTTGGTGAAGACTGAAACCAAGAAATCACTTAGTTTCTCTGCTATTTCCACATTTTCTGTTATTGTTTTTCCCTCTTTGTCGAGTAACGGACCTATGCTGCTCTTGGTTTTCCTCTTGTTTCTGATGCATTTTTTTTTTAATTTTGTTACCCTTTATGCCTTCAGCTAGTTTGATCTCAGTTTTTGCCTTGACAGTTAGGAACTGGTAGTGCTGGGTGGACATTACAAAGCAGGGTGCAGACCTGCTGTGCAGACAACTTCCCATTTCTCTTTGGCTATGTCTACACGGCACTTTTTATTTTGAAATAACACTCATTATTTCAAAATAAAAGAAATTAGGTCTACACGACATTTTTTTATTTTGAAAGGATGGATCCTGTCCTTTCAAAATAAGAATCGTTCCGAAACAGTAAAACCTCGATGTTTTCAAAATGGCTGTTATTTTGGAAGGGATATTCCGAAATAACGCCATTTAGTCCTGTTCTTTCAAACCAACACCATTTAGACCTGTTGTTTTGAAACAACTTTTTGAAACAACGGTCCAATTGGCGTTATTTCGGCATCTCCCTTTCGAAATAACGGATGTTTCAATTGCGGGGTTTTCCATATTTCGAAATGAGCCCTTTCGAAATAAGGGTTTTATTTTGAAATAAGTCATTTTGAAAGGACTTATTTCAAAATAAAACTGTGTTTGTAGACATAGCCTTCATGTTTTAAGTCAGGGGAGTGGTCCAGTAATGAGCTCTGGTGTTCCACCAATCAGAGGCCACTCACTGAGTCTTCTGTTTGACCTGGGCTTTGAGGAGGTCTGGTTCTAGTAAACCATTTGGGTGGAGGGTTGGAACATGATGACACCTCCAAAACACTCTGTGGATCTGCCTCTATTTGGGGCTGTACCACCATCAATAAAGGGAAAAAAATCACACTTTCTCCCACAAAAGCTCATGCAATAAATAAATGAGTTAGTCTTTAAAAGTACCACAGGACTCCTTATTTGGTTTGTCACACTGAGTGGGTAACATTACACTTGTCAGTGGGCAAGAGAGCTGTCATGATATTGGTTGCTGCTTAAAGCTGGCATGGGAATGATTTCCATAAATATGGTCATAAAGAAGCAGCAAGGCTTCTGCTGGCAAAATTCTCCAACCCCTGCTTCCTTTGTTACAGGAGTTGACCTTAGGCATGTTATATAGATGTGAGGAAAAAATTCCTAGTATTCCTGGAAAAGCCCCTGACTGGATACCACCTCCTGGAAAATGAAAAAGGGGAGGACAATGGCTGACCTATAGGAAAGTTATTGGGAAAGATTTCTGTGTCATGGAAGCAGACTCTAGTGGAGCAAACACATGTCACTAGACAGACGGCAGTGGTAGCACTGGATTACCTCATGTATCAAGAGATGAGAGCAGCTAATATGAAAAAAAAAGTCATGTCATGCCTGATTCTGATTCCCTTTCCCCTGAGGAGTGGGCCCTATTAACGTGTGGTTTTTGGGTAGTTATCACAAGGAGCATCATCATCAGAAGAGGACCCAAGCTCTTTGTCTCAGTTTCCTTTCATAAAATAAGGCCAAGTAGTCATTACATCATGGAGTGTTGCCAGGTGCTTATACACGCCCATAAGGAGTGTGACCAGAAATGTATAATAGTCTAATAAAAACAATTGCTTTCCCTGCAGTATTCGCAACCCAAGTATTGCAGCACTGTGCTGATGCCTGAGACCTGGGCAGTGAAATGTACTAGAAATGCCTTAGAAACAAAAATAAAAGAGACTGGAAATTGCCTATAAATAAAACTGTCACTAACCAATCTCTCTTCATTGTCAGGGCTGAAATGCAAAAATTAAGCAGCACACACAGGGAAAGAGAAAAGTCCACTGTTAAAGTGTGTTTCTGTTTCAATTGGCTGGCTTAATCTGTAGTGTAAGTAGGATTTCTTTTTAACGTATATGATTTCTACCACAATAGTCTCCCATTATAAATGCAAAACAGCTATTAACCAAAAACAAGCAAACAAACAAACCCCCACAAAAAAACCCAACAGCATTCCAGAGGGAAAGAGGAAATAACCCCAGGATTCTTTGAATTAGTAAAAATGATTTTTTTAAAAAATGTACTTGCAGCTACCTTCCAACATGTAGCATTAAACACATCTATATACAAGAATTGGATAGGGTTCCTTTAAACTGAAAGATGATTGTACATCAGTAATATGTAATTTTTTTTACAGTAAAGAGGAAGTGTTATGTGACATACATGAATTGGATAAGATCTCTTTAAATAGTGGAAGTCTTCTAGTGGTGCTCAGTGTGTGCTATGTGTTAGTAACCAGCTAGCACAGCGATCTAGATTCGTAATTAAGACGTGCACATTGTATCTAATTAGTACACCTGAGAATTTGGACCCTTCTGTGTCCATGTGGTTTATTTCATACTATTATTGTTGCGTGAAGAGAAAAAGAAGACACGTCAGCTGCTCCTCTGGATAAATAGGTATAGGTCTTCTGAAGTCAGTGGAACTCAGCTGAGGTATCTGATCTTTTTATAAGGGTCATTCAATTTTTACATTATTTTATTGTATTGCAGCAAATGAATGAATAAGGCCATTTTTATGCTGGTAAATTGATCAGTCTCCATAGTCTCATTGAAGAGATTGAAGCATTGTTTTTCCTACAGGGAAAAACATGAAAGGAATAGGACAGGAGCCAAAGGGAAGAAATCGTTGTCTGACTCTTAAAGGGGCAGGAAAAGTGGTTGAGATTTCAAACTGGAATGAAGCCTCCATGAGCATGACCGGCTGCCGAAGAATTTACTGGCTTCCCCCCTTCTGAGTGAAAGGCTTGACATCAACGAGATGCCTCCATCCCTGACTTGTGTCAGTGAAGTTGCGTGTGACAGAGATTTGCGGTAACATGCTAATGCTGAGAGAGTGTCTCTGAGCGAGCCTTAATGTGGCTCTGGAGAAAAGAACTGTAATGGTAAATGGGGCACCAGTTACAGGGGACAAAGCAAATGGGGAGGCAATGCTCCTAATGAAAAAAGACGGAAAGAAAGGAACTAATGCAGAAAGGAAAGGGGGAGCATACCACATGCTCTCCTGAGAGCATTTTAGTTGTCATCAGTGAGCTTTGCTTGCTTTTAAAGATCAGGGCAAAATTCAGCCCTTGAGTAATCAGGCTCAAGTCCCTTTATTTCAAAGCTGAATTTGGCCCTCTCACTGTAAGTCATGGGGAATGATGTCCATGCAGTTTAGTGGGGTTGTGAACGAGGAAAATCACCAGCAAATTAACAGCAACCCTGGCAAATCAGCAGCCATTTGAGCAGTTTTGTGAGAAGAAGGAAGGTCCAGGAGGCATAAATTATAAGGCCAGAAGGGTTCCTTACGTTAATCTAGTCTGTATAATGCAGGCCATAGGATTTCCTTGAATTAATTCCAGTTTGGACTAGAGTATATCTTTTGAGATTCCATGTTTTGGGTCAGATGTTCACACCCAAACATTTAGATTTTGTTTCTTTTCTTAGAAATAAAAAGCCAAGGAGCAGGTTTTAGGCTGAGTAGTGTGGCTGGGGTGAACATTTTGAAAGCCTGGGACAGGTGCTATCACGTGTTAAGCATTGGCAGGAAGTTCAAAGTCGCCAAACATCCTGAAGTCACTTTGCCATACCACTTTTCCTGTTGATTCACAGAGACAGGCATCAGTTACAGAGAATGAAGGTCTGTCTACATTGCAATCGGATAAGTGATTGCAGCTTGGAGAGCAGACTCATGCTAGCTGTAATGTACCTAATATGGATAAATGTAAGAGTGAAGACATGGCAGCTCAAACCCTGCTGTGTGCTAACAATGTGAATAAAATACTTCGTATCCTGGATGGGGCTGTACAGCCCACATGAAAATGTGTGCTGTTACGTTCATCAATTCACATGAGAAACTGGATAAAAACATAAAATATTCTGGCTGGAAGGTTGCAAGTTAATGCTACCTTTAGTCTCAGAAACCAACAACAATAACACACAGTAATTAAATTCAGAGAGAGGCAGAGCAGGCTGCTCCCTGTAGCAGTGATGTCCAACTCACCCTGAGATGCTGGCAGACCAGGTACCAACTCATGCCAAAATGCTTAAGCCTCACTGAACAATGACACATGCATAACCGGCAACCCGTCTAGCTCACCTGTGCATCAGCATTGTTAAAATAGATGCTAAGTTTATAACAATGAGTTTGCGGTACAGGCAATGAAATCTTTGTAGGATGCTGCATGTATTGAGTTTATAACAGCTGATTCCCATGGCGTAAAGTTATATCAAATGTTCACATAAGCCTCCGTAACTATTCCCAAAGGGCAGCCATGTTAGTCTAGTTCAGCAAAACAAACAAGAAATCTTGTGGCACTTCTAAAGACTAACAAATGTATTTATCACATGAGCTTTTGTGGAAGGAAATCCCACTTTGTCAGATGCTTTGAAGAAGTAACTATGTAACTCACCAAATGGAGAAGAAGCATTTATTAATGTAAATTTCTGGTTCTAGGCACAAAAAGACCCACTGAAACCAAACCAGCCATTGTGGAACATCAAAGGTTGAAGACTTGGTTGATTTAGTCCTCCCCAACCTCTAGCACACACATGAAGAGGAGACAGGTGCACCAATTGTCCTATCAGTTTGAACTCTGGAGGAAGGAAAGAAAAGAATTCCTGGCCAAAGGTAAGTGTACTTCTTTTCTACTTATACCCCAAGGAGTGGGCAAGACTTCTAGGTATAAAGAAGGGATCCTCAACTGCTTAGTGTGAGTTAGTCCTAAAGGACACAGAGAGCTTGCACATTAAAGCAGCTTCTATTACTTTTTGAAACCTAATACTGTAACTCATTTGGGGGTGTATGTTTACCTGCTTTAAATTGCTCTAATTTCTTTTCTTAGTTTATAAATCTTTAGTTAACTTATTATTGGCTACAAGTGATGGTTTGAGGTCTGAGATGCAATTGACCTGGAGAAAGTAACTGGTCTTTTGGGACTGGGAGTAACCTGAAGTTTGTTGTGACTGTTGGTGTAAGGGACCATCTAGCACAAAGGTGGGTTGGCCTGGGTGACAGGACAGCCTTGAGTACCCAGGGAACTCTCTTTGACTCCAAGTGAAGGCTACTGTACATAAGTTCACACTTGACACAAGGTTGATGAAATACAAGGATAGCACTCACACCCAGTATGAGATGTGTGTCCCTGCTCCTTAACAGTCTGCTCTGAGGTTGGCATAATGGTTGTGTCCCTCTCTGGACAGCTGAGACTCATCAAATCATAGGGTTGGAGGTCATCTAGTCCAACCCCCTGCTAAAAGCAGGACCACTCCCACTAAATCATCCCACCCAAGGTGTTGTCTAACCATGCCTTAAATGTTTCCAAGGATGGAGATTCCACCACCTCCCTAAGTAACCCATTCCAATACTTCACCACTTTCCTAGTGAGAAAGTTTTTCCTAATATCCACCTTGACTGCCCCAATTGCAGCTTGAAACCATTACTCCTTGTTCTGTCCTCTGTTCCTACTGAGAACAGCCTTGCTCCCTCCTCTTTGGAGCATCCCTTCAAGTAGTTGAAGGTTGCTATCAAATCCCCCCTCGGTCTTCTCTTCTGCAGATTAAATAAGCCTAGTTCCTTCAGTCTCTCCTTTAAGTCATGTACCACAACCCCCTAATCAGTTTCATTGCTTGCCATTGTATTCTTTCTAATTTGTCAACATCCTTTTGGAAGTGTGGAGCCCAAAACTGGACACAATATTCCAATTGTGGCCTCGCCAGCCCCAACTAGAGGGGAATAATCACATCCCTTGATCTGCTGGTAACACTCCTGTTGATGCAGACCAATATGCCATTGGCCTTTTTGGCAACAAGAGTACATAAGAGCTTGGCATGCACCGCTTTTTTTTTTTTTTTCAATACCAGCTTTTTGCAGTTTGACTTTGGATTTCCCTACAGAGCTCCTTGAACCTGCAAGCAGGAACAAGAGAAAAATCCACATTCTTAATGTGACAGCTTGCAATTTGAATGCCTCAATATACCCACTTACATCACCACGTTTCCTCTGCTCTTTTTAGCCACACAAGCTCAAATACACCTAGCACAGTCTGGCTTAGCCAAGTGCAATCACACCTCAGTAAAATGTGAATGTATCCTGAGGCAAAGAACACAACCTGGCTAGCTAAGAGGGGCATCAATATGGAATTGACTTGATATGCTTTTCTCAAACTGATAAAACATTAGGGTTAGAAGAGACCTGAGGAAGTCATCTAGTCCAATCCTTTGCTCAAACCAGAACAAACCCCAACTAAATCCTCTCAGCTAGTGCTTCATCAAGCTGCACTTTGAAAACCTCTGAGGATAGAGATTTCACAGTCTCCCTACGTAACCCGTTCCAGTGCTTTACAACCCTTCTGGTGAAAATGTTTTTCCTAACAGCCAACCTAGACCTCCCCCACTGCAACTTAAGACCATTGCTACCAGCTCTGTCATCTTCTGCCACTGAGAACAGCTTAATTCCATCTTTTCTGGACCACCTCCCCTCTACCCTTCATGTAGTTTAAGGCTGCTATCAAATCCTCCTCATTCTTCTCTTCTGCAGACTAAACAAGCCTGGTTCCCTCAGCCTCTCCTCATTAGTCAGGTGTTAAAGCCCCTTAACTTTTTTGTTGCCCTCCACTGAACTCCTATTTTTTCCATAGTGGGGGGGGGCCCATAACTGGATGCAATACTCCAAATGTGTCCTTCCCCGAATAGAGGGGACTAATCACTTCCCTGAATCTGCTGGCGATGCTTCTACTAATGCAGCCCAATATGCTGTTAGCCTTCTTGGCAACACGGGCACAGTGTTGACTCGTATCCAGCTTCTTGTCCATGTCTTGTTTAGTTGAGAAAGTGCTACCCTAAAGCTGGCCTCAATTCTCTTGGAAACACTATAGTGTGAATATCATTGCAGAAGTCAAGGTGTGAGGTCACAAGTATGTTCCAGGAATCTTGCTGTATCAAAGAAAAACTTGAGGCCGTGTGAGATGTTTATGAGGCAAGGTCTGCTCATGGGGAACGCGGATAGAGGAAGAAAGCTGATATTCAACTCTAAACATGAGGGACTCCTTAAAAACTTGCCTGTGTTGTCTTAAATTAAGTCTCTGTACATCAGTATTATTAAAAATTCTATAAATACTTATTATTGGAGGTACCTGGGAACACTGCAAATACTGGAATTAGGTCCAACAAGCAGCATTTTTAAGGGTAATCACTATACCTGTGACAATCAAGAAAAGAGGGGAGAGAAAATGAAGATATTTGGAAAGAGTATGCAGAGAAGTTAATATTTCATATTTAATAGGAGGTCATCGGCTTTCATCCAAGAGGAAACAGGGACAAGACAGGGTTATGGATATACAGGGAAAAGGAAGGAAAGGAGAAATACAATGGAGTGTCACCACCATATAAAAGATATTGTGGGCTGTAAGCTGAGTTAATGTCCCCATGGAGGATTAAGTTATGGTCAGACTCCTCATCATATTCAGTTTCACTTTCTCTGATATCTTCAGTATAGATTGTTGGATGAGTTTTTGTCTGCTTCAGTTACCTACCATTAGCTGGGGAAGGGAGAAGCAATGGCCAATAATTCAACAATCGTAAATTACGATTGGGGCAGAAAGACAGTGATGCTCCCTCTGAGATGCAAATCTACAAACCATGCCCATGGTCAGTACCTGCCTGATCATGGGTGAATCAGCTTTGCTGAGCCAAGCCTTCACTTGGAATTTGGAGAAGTGTCTCCTCCTCAGCTTTCCAAACGCCAGACTGGGCTGGAATCACAAACATCACCACCACTCAGAGGGAGTGGTATCTAACCTAGATTTCCTGTATATAGATATGGCAAACTTTTCAATGTCTTATATGAACTAGACAGAGCCAAACCTCTCTCTGAGTGGAACCCCTTACTAATCAAGACCAGAGACCAGAATATGACACATTACTGGTAGGGAGTAGGGATGAGCATTAGGTCCAATTGTTGACCTACTTTTCCAGGGGGTAAAGTATAATTTGGGGTATAAGTATAAATTTCCAGGCCACCTCACACAGGTCTGAGCCCCCCTCACATACCCCAGCTACTGCCCCCAATATCCATTTCCCTGTCCCCAAAATCCACCCCAGACCCCAATACCCACCCCCAAAATCCGCCCCTGTCCCCAATACCCATCCCCAGGCCCCAGAATCCATTCCCCTGCCCCTAATATTACCCAGCTCCCGATACCCACCCCCAAATTCCATCCCAGCCCCCAATGTCCACTCCCTTGTCCCCAGTATTCCCCCAGTACCAGCCTCCAATACCCACCTCCTGCCCCCAATACCCACCTTCAGTGCAAGCTGGGCTGCCCCAGCAGTTATCTGCAGCCATGCACTGGCCCAGGAGACAATCCCTCCTGCAGGCTGCGCTTGGAGGCTTCTGCCTCCAAGTGTAGCCTGTGCATGCACTGTACATGCATGACCCCCACTCTCCCCTGCCTGCCAGAATGCAGCAGAACGCTGTTCTGCGGCCTGCTATTTTTAGGAGCTCAGCGTTCAGAGCCCCTAAAAATAGAAAATGGAACCAGAATGCTGCATTCTGGGGCCCCCCATTTAAAAATAGGGGGCCCTAGAATGCAGCGTTCTGGTTCCATTTTCTATTTTTAGGGGGCCTCGAATGCTGACCCCCTAAAAATAGTGGGTACCAGAATGATGTTCAGCCATGTTCCAAAGGACTTTAAACCTTGTACTTTTCAGACCAGAGTATGGGCAAGACCATGATGGAAGAAGCCTGGCCTAGGCAACTAAGCATCAGACTAGAAGTCAGGAATTCCTGTATTCTAATTCTAGCTCTGACACTGATTTACTTGGTAGCTTTGGGCAAGTTCCTTAATAATGATCATAACTAGCTCTTAAAGATTTCTTTTTCCCCATGCATCTTAATTTTACTCTTTACAAAGGAAATCAATACGTTTATCTCTATTTTATAGATCAGACAACCAACAAACATAAAGGTAAAGTGACTGACTCAAGGCCTGCCAGAAATATAACCTAAGTTTCAGTCCAGTGCTCTAACCACCTGGCAATGCTGCTTCCCCATCATTCATGGATTTTATCCTCAGCAAACCCCCTATGCAGTAGGGAAATATTGTCTCATTTTACAGATGGGGATCTGAGGCACAGGTAGATTGAGTGACCTCTCACTCAGGCTCACACTGGAAACCAGGAATTGAGCTGGAAATTGACCCCTCCCCCTGCCCAGTCTCCCAAGCCTCAGTCCAGGTCCTATTCGCTAGACCATTAAGTCAGGACAGCTCCATCATTTTAGTCAAGTCAGGCCCAAATCAGAATGCCCTGAATGTTATAGCACTATGAGGAATTTGGATCTGAATGCTGTAGCTGGCCTATAGCTGTTCGATGAGCCAAATCATAACCCCGGACCTGAACCCACCTGAGGTTTGGGCTGCATATGTTGCGTTTCATGGAAATTTTTAGCTTTCACTTTACAGACAAATATTTTCAAGAGCTGAAGAAGCAGCACTTTGGCTTGCTGTCAGCTCCCAGAACCCTGTGTTTTGTCTTCCTTTGACGGGAAGGTGAAAGCTAAGACATAGTAATACAGTAGCTGTATTACCTCTACTGGGGCTGTTGACTCCCAGCCAACCTGGCAGATTATGACTGAGATTTATCTATTGATTGTGGTTGCTTTATCTTGCAGAGCTCAATGAGCGATCATAGAACCATAGAAAATTTGTGTTGGAAGCGTCCTTGGGAGGTCATCTAATCAAACCCCTTGCTCAAGGCAGGACCACCCCTAAATAAATCATCCTAGCCAGGGCTTTGTCATGCTGGGCTTTAAAAACCTCTAAGGATGGAGATTCCACCATCTCCCTAAATAACCCATTCCAGGGCTTCACTACCCTCTTAGTTAAAAAGTTTTGCTTAATATCCAACCTAGACCTCCCCCACTTCAACTCGAGACCCTTGCTCCTTGTTCTGTCATTTGCCACCATGGAGAACAGCCGAGCTCAAGCTTCTTTGGAACCCATCTTCATGTAGCTGAAAGTTGCTGCCAACTGCCCCACCCGCCCCACGCGTGCACACATACCCACACACTCTTCTTTTCTACGGACTAAATAAGCCCAGTTCCTCAACCTCGCCTCATAAGTCAAGTGCCCAAGTCTCCTAATAATTTTTTTTGCCCTCAGCTGGATTCCCTCCAATTTTTCTACATCCTTTCTGTAGTGTGAGGCCCAAAACTAGCTACAATACTCCAAATGTGTCCTGACCAATCCTTGAGTAGAGGGGAATAATTACTTTCCTCAGTCTACTGACAATGCTACTACTGATGCAGCCCAATATACCTTTAAGCTTCTTGGCAACAAGGATGCACTGTTGACTCGTATCCAGCTTCTTGTCCACTGTAACCCCCAGGTCTTTTTCTGCAGAACTGCTGCTTAGCTAATCGGTCCCCAGTCTGTGGCAGTGCATGGGATTCTGTTGGGAAAATAACACTGCAAGGCACAGATTATCCAGCAAGTTCTTGGAATGTATTGGGGGCATTTTTTTTTTAAATTTCAAAAGATGGAGAAAGCTGGCCATTCTCCACTCAATTTTGACAAACAGAGAGGAATTGGTTGAGAATTTGAAAGTGAACAATAACTTATGTGAAAGTGATTGTAAATTGGTTGAGTGCATGATTCTAAGGAATTGTAGGAGAGAGAACACCAAAATAAAGACAATGGATTTCAAGAAGGCAGCCTTTAGCACACTGAGGGAGCTGGTACATAGGATCTAATGGATGCATGTCTAAGAAGAGAAACAACTGAAGATAGTTGGAAGTTTTTCAGAGAGACAGTATTAAGGACACAAGAACAAACTATTCCAATGTGCAGGACGGACAGGAAGTATGGCAAATAACCATCCTGGCTTAACCAGGAGATTTTCAATAATCTATATATGAAGAAAGAGTCCTACAAAAGTGGAAACTTGGACAAATCACAAAGGATAACTATAAACAAATAATACAGTTATGTAGGCAAAAAAATCAGAAAGGCCAAAACACAAACTGAGATAAAACTAGCTGAAAGCATAAAGGGTAACAAAAAACCATTTTTTTCAAATACATTAGAAACAAGAGAAATACCAAGGGCAGCATAGGTCCATTACTCGCCAAAGAGGGGAAAACGATAACAGAAAATGTGGAAGTGGCAGAGGGACGAAATGATTTCTTCATTTCAGCCTTCACCGAGAAGGTTGGTGGTGGCTAGATGCCTGACATAGGGGAGGGCATTAAAAATGGAAGAGAATCAGAAGCTAAAATAGGGAAAGAACATGTTAAAAATTACCTGGACAAGTTAAATGCCATCAAGTCACTGGGGCCTGATAGTATGCACCCTAGAATGCTCAAGTAACTGACTCAGGACATATCTGAGCCATTTGGCTATTATCCTTGAAAAATCATGGAAGGCTGGAGTGGTCCCAGAGGACTGGAAAAGAGCAAATATAGTACCCATCTATAAAAAGGGAAATAAGGGCAACCCAGGAAATTATAGACCAGTCATCTTAAACTCTGTACCAGGAAAAATAATGGAGCAAATAATTAAGAAACCCATTAGCAAGCATCTAGAAAAGAATAAGGTGCTATGTGAAATCAGCATGGATTTATCAAGAACGAATCATGTCAAACCAACCTGATAGCTTTCTGAGATGGACTAACAAGCCTTGTGGCTAGAGGGGAAGTGGTAGATGTGGTGTATCTAGACTCTAGTAAGGCTTTTGATACAGTCATGCCTCACCATCTCATTAAGAAACTAGGGAAGAATAGTCTGGATGGAGCTATTATAAAAACAGTGAAAAATCGGTTGGATAACTGCTTCCAGAGAGTAGTTATCTACTGTCCAGTCATGCTGGAAGGACATAATGAGTAGAGTACCACAGAGATTGTGTCTGGATCTGGTTCTGTTCAATATTTTTGTCAGTGATGGGACTCGCTGCCCTCTCATGGTTCCTTCCAGTTTCTATAATTCTTCTGTCATAAGGGCAGGACTCTGAGTTTGTCCTTGTTGAACCCCATTTGATATCTTTTGGTTCAAACATACCATATGTCTAGATCACTCAGTATCCTATTTCTACTGTCCAGTATATATGCTACTCCCCAAAACTTAATGCCATCTGAGAATGCAATCCATCTCATCTTCCAAATCTGTCGTCCCCACCTAGTAGATAGAAATTTTCTTCTGAAGGGCAATTGCCATTGAAACCTGTGAATGTTGAGCCATCAACTCACAAAAGGTTGGAGAGCCCTGCTCCAGATAATTGAAGGTGATGTTGAACAAAACAGGCCCCAGCATCCAGCCCTGGGGCACTCTGCTTGCTATTGACTGCCAACTAGATGTTGAGCCACTGATCACTGCCTCTTAAGCCTTATGATCCAGCCAGCTTTCTGTCAGGCATGACTTCGCCTTGGTGAATCCATCGTAACTGTTCCCAGTTGGCTTCCTCTTCTCCAAGTACCTCAAAAAGGACTCCTTGAGGACCTGCTCAATGATTTTTCTGGGGAACTGAGGTGAGACTGACCACTCTATAGGTCCCTGGATCATCCTTTTTCCCTTTTTTGAAGATGGACACTAGATTTGCCTTTTTCGACACATCCAAGTCCTCCCCCAGGCACCAAGAGTGTTCAGAGATAATAGCCAATGCTTGTGCAGTCACATCAGCCAGCTGTTTCAGCACCCTATGCCTGGATGATGCTGAATGATTCTGTCTGACTCTCTCCACTCCAGGTGGTAGCTTGCAAACAGTTCGGTGAGCAGAATGCGACAAGCAATCATCCTGGACCCCAAACAAAGGACCAAGTTTGAGATGAGGAAGCAGGGTGAAAAGTCCTGCCCTGGACTTCAACCAAACTAACATAATGATCTTCATCTAGCCCATGATTAACCTGTCCCATGGCAGGACACATAATGGATCTGAAGTACTGTAGCCCAAGGGAACATTCTGAGGTGGGACTTTGCCAGGTGTTGTCTGATGCTTCCCAGAAAGTGCATGCAGTGAAGTCCATGACTGCAACCATTACAGCTAAGGATACAACCTTTGTGGTTAAACATGGTCAGTACCTGACTGGAGACCTCATGGGAAAATTCTGGGTGTGAATGGGTCAGTGGTGAACCAGTGCCCGAGTCCTGTGTTAGCAGGTGCTGTGCTGGCATTCAGACAAGATGGGCAAACTGCAAATCAACTGCAGCCTGGAACTATGCAAAGTTCAGTTGGGCAGTTATGCTTGGACCCTGGGGGAGACTGTTGCAGGGAGGAGGTTTCACACCCCCTGAATTTCATGCTGAGTTTCAGGCTTGAATGCTTCCCCAAACCAAAGCAAAACTTGAATGAATTTGCCAAGCCCCATCTAGTCTTTGAAATCATGAACGCTTTATCAGCGCACTTGGGAAAGACTGGTGGGAGCTGCAATGGTTGGCCCAGGGAGACTGCTAGGTAGCAAACTGGGGCTGAGTTAAGGGTTTATTTGCAGAATGTTTGCACAATTCTCCTTCAGCACGGCTTACCTAGGTGTTGCCTCTTTCCCTAGCATGCACTGTTGGCATCGCTCCATTAACCTCCCTGGCTCATGTGCTCATCCCTGTAGCATACTCGTATTCCTTTTTCAACCAGCAACTGCCAGTTAATAAATATATGTCAGGATTCACAATGAATCCCAGAGATCTGAGGTATACAGCCTGGCCACGTATAACTGGGATTTCCTACTACGCAACTTTAATTTTGCATGAACATCGTTTGACATTTGTAATATGCAGTTTATAGTGCTGGTCAAGCGCTGGGGGCAAAAGGCCCTGTGGGAATGTCTGTTGTTATGGTAACTGCACCAAAGAACACAGAAGAATTGGTGCACAAGTCGGCAAAGGGATTGTTTAACATTACGAAACCCACATCTTCCTTCAGCAGCTTCATTTCATTGGGACACCACTGCCTGGAATAATTGGCGATGGATTTCAAGTCAGGTCACTTGAGGAGGGAAGCTCGAAGATTTAGAGACTTGCTGTGATGCAGGAAAGCACCAAAAATTTTGAATACTTATCTGAACCTTTTTGTTCTGAGTCAGAAATACAAGACCCTGGGGGTCTGCAAAAGAGGGCTGTAAATCTCCAAGAGCTGGCTTTTTCATGAGCTTTCTAATTGTTCTGCAAATGCCATAAGAACAGCTTCTCTTGTACGTTTCAACACATTTGCTTCCACCTGAAAAGACAATGCAACAACTCTGCTCTGGGCTGGTTTGTCTCATCCTAGGCCAAACTGGGGTGGGAGGGGGGCATTGGCAGACACACATTGGGGAAATGTACATGGAATTGAAAGTAAACCTGGAACTGGGGAGAAAGTGGGGAAACATGGGAATGGCGGGTCTAAATGAATTGCTGCATTATATCTGGTTTTGGCAGAGACTACTGATCCCCTTAGTTTCACAATCATACCTGAATTTAAAAGAAAAACAGTTACAGGGCAGATTTTCTCGAGATCAGTCCCGGCTTGTACACGGTAACAGCCCTGGCACCTTAATACTGCACTGGCCTACAGGAAGATACCATTCAGTGGAACTCATCCTGCAGTAAAAGAAATTTCCCTGAAGGATGAATGATTTTTGCTACATTGATGACATCTTCATCATCTGGACACATGGCAGGGATGCTTTTGAAGATTTTCACAGAGATTTCAACAATTTCCACTCCACCATCAAATTGAGCCTGGAACACTCCACACAAGACATCCACTTTCTCGACACTACAGTACAAATCAGGGATAGATGCATCACCACCACCCTGTACCAAAAACCTACTGATCGGTATAGTTACCTACATCCTTCGAGCTTCCATCCTAAACACACCACACGATCCACTGTCTACAGCCAAGCCCTAAGATATAACCGCATCTGCTCTGATCCCTCAAACAGAGACAGACATCTTGAGGATCTCTATCAAGCATTCTTGAAACTACAGCACCCACCTGGGGAAGTAAGAAAACAAATTGACAGAGCTAGATGGGTTCCCTGAAGTCATCTACTACAGGAGAGGCCCAAGAAAGAAAACAGCAGAACACCACTAGTCACCACATACAACCCCCAAATCAGACCTCTACAACAGATCATTAAGGACCTACAGCCTGCTCTAAAAGATGATCCCTCTCGCTCTCAAGCCTTGGGAGACAGACCTATCCTTGCCTACAGACAGCCCCCCAATCTTAAACAGATACTCACCAGCAACTACAGATCTAACAACAGAAACATTGAAGCAGGCACACACCCCTGCAACAAACCACACTGCCAAGTCTGCCCACATATCTGCACAACAGATACCATCATAGGTCCTAATCAAGCCTGCTACTCCATCAAAGGCTCATTTACCTGCACCTCTACTAATGTGGTCTATGCCATCATGTGCAAGAAATGCCCCAACACCTTATACATTGGACAAACAGGACGATCGCTGCACAAAGGGATAAATGAACACAGAGCTGATATCAGAAATCACAGAACAAAGAAACCAGTTGCTGAGCATTACACACTGCATACATCAGGCACACACCTCCATCCCAGAACACCCCACAGATTAAATCCTTGGTGGCAATGAAGTGCAAATATTTATGGCCCTGTCTGAGGAAAGTCCTTAAGCATAGTTTAAATTCCATTCATGCTTAGGGCCCTACTTAAGTATATGCTTAAGTGCAGTCTGGAATAGAGATGCTTTCCTGGAAAGGGGGGTGAGTGTGGTGCTGGAGGTGGGGGGGATCTTACCTGCTACTTGTTGGGAAAAGCAAACGGGAGTGCTCCTGCTGGAATGCATCTGACCTCTCCTCTCTATTCCTGTTGCAATTTTATTCCCCCTCTTCCATGAAATTCCATCCTATTCCTCTCTGAGACCAGACCCAGCCAGGTGACATGAGCAGCAACTACCAATGCAACAGCTGCTGAAGTCATCCAGGCGTGTACGTAGTTGTTCTGACCCATTGGGGAGATTTATGAATATAGAAGCAGGGCTAGGAATGAACTCGCCCATCATCCTTCAGGGTTTCCAAGCAAACTGTAAAAGAGAGCTTTTTAAAGCAATTTTTTCCTATATCACCTGTAATAACTCAATATCCAGAAGAAAGATTTAAAAAAAAAAGACACCAACCAACCTCTACTGGTTTCAAGGCAGGTTAACAATGTGCAAAGCACATGCCAGAACATGTGTTGTTAGCAATAAAAAAGTCCTTTATTTGTGTCCCTTGAGTATTTCTTTCACACTCACTTTTTTAACTATCTTTATTTGTTTCCCTTCTCTCTCCCTCTCAACCAGATCACTTAAATAAAACAAAGTTTTATATTCATTCCAGTCAGGGACGTCTGCCAAAATCTGGGCCTCCCTTTTTATGTATATATGCATATATACAGACCAGTGATGAAAACACACACACACACACACACATGCATGCACAGCCCATCCCTCCTCCCCCTAGCCTGTGAGGTGACAGATGAACGAGACATAGGGTGAATGATGCAAATGGTGCTGTGAAGGCACAGTGAATGTGTTTTTGTTAAGGATTAGAGAAATGCCTCTGTTTCACTTAGATCTGTCATGGATGGATGTTTTAGTTTGGGGGAGATATTGAAGCCTGAGATGCCACAGGCAAAATTTCCCCTGTTTGTTGCTTTGGATCTTTTATTGACAGTGTTGACATCATCTGCACTAATTTTGCAGTAGAAATCCTCATTCACTGCAAACTCCACGGCTAAATACACAACCGGGATAGAGATCACTCATATAGGAGGCCTGATCAGAAGGAGAATCAAATCAAATCAAATCAAATCACAGGGCTGGAAGGGACCTCGTGAGATCATCGAGTCCAACCCCCTGGGAATTGAACCCAGGACCTTCTACATGTTAAGCAGAGGTGCTAGCCACTGTTGGCTTAAAATTATACTCCATATTGTGCCTCCACTTGCAGCCCTGGTACTAATGGTTTCGTTACACTGTCCCATACTTACAGGCTTTTTCCATAGTAGAGTGCACCATCCAGTTCTTGTCCATCCATCTCTCTCAGTGGCCCGTATCTGATGGTTTAGAGCAAGGTGTTACATTCTCAGACAGTATCCAGCCAACTGCAGGCAAGTGTCTTCTCCCAGGTCCCCTGCAGTGATGAGCTAACTCTTGAGGTGGCAAGTACAAGGAGCTGTGGCTGTGTGATATGTCAGTCAGACTGTCCTGAGTGCTTAGACCATTGGTATCTTCTGCAGCTTCAGATCAGTCATGTAACTGAGGCGGTGTGTATGCTCAGATTGACATAAAGCAGCATGAACTCTGCTGTGGTCAGTGGAGTCACACCAGGACAACAAGGTGTGAAACCAGGCCATTTCTTTATTTGCAAATCTGGGATAATACTAGATTCATAGGCTGTGCTCACACAGCACTCTTATTTCGAAACAACAGAGGTTGTTTTGAAATAAGAAATACCCTGTTCACACGACGCACGGTTGTTTCAAAACAATGGGAACCGTTGTTCGAAACAATGGCGTTGTTTTGAAACAAGTTAAACCCCATGAGGGGACAAAACAATGTCGTTTCAAAACGATTGTTTCGAAACAACGCCATGCGAACATGTTGTTTCAAAACAATGGTGACTTGTTTTGAAATAACTGTTGCCTGAACCTGCTATTTCGCTTTGAGCTTTTTTTCTTAATTCAAATTAACAAACTGTTAATTCGAATTAAGTTATTTTGAAATAAGGTGTTATTTCGATACAAGTTGTTTCAAAACAACCGTATTAAAATAACCCCCTGTGTGTGAACACAGCCATTGACTCTAAGGTCAGAAGGGACCAATACTACTTACATACTATAATAAGGGCAAACCTAACCTATCCCCTCCCCTCCCTGTTTTGCACAAAATATTCTTGAGTTTTCACGTGCTACATAACCACTAAGACAGCTGAATCAGAGTGAAACTCAAGCACCATATGATACTTCGCAGTAGCACGATCATTGTTCCATACTGATGCCAATACTTGAGGGTGAGAGCTTAGCGCACGCGCTCACACTCTGAAAGCATTTGGACAAGTAAAAGTCAGCTGCTTGAACAGCAGTGGAAAACAAATGCCTGAGAAGGGCATGAGGGCATGTGAAGGAACTACATTGTTCAATCTGAACATCTGCTCATGGGGAAAGTTTGGAGGAATTTGCCCAACTCAGGAAGTCCTGTAGGGCCAGATCTTTACCCACAGTCCAGGGCAAATTTTCAAAAGAACTCAGTTCCCTTTTAAACAAACAAGGAGTCCAGTGGCACTTTAAAGAATAACAAATTTCTTTATCACATTTGCTAGTCTTTAAAATTGCCACCAGACTCCTTGTTTATTTTGCTGAACTAAACTAACACAGCTACCCCTTTGGACATTCCTATTTAGGCATCTGAAAACAGTTTTAGCTTTTCAGATCAGCTTCCATTGCAACACTCACAGCCAGATTTTTACAAAGAAATAGTGTTCAGCTTTTCTGAAATTTGGTCCTTCTCTTCAGAGCCTATTTAGGTGCAGGGCTGTTTTGAAATCTCTGACCTTGCGCTCGCTGACTGCAAACTGGCTGCTGGCAATTTTGTCTTTGGCAAGCTAGACCTTGCCTGGAACAGAGGTGAATGAAAGGTTTTCTCCGAGCACTCATACTATTCCTATACTGGTGCAAAAGCAATGGAAGGACAATTTGAGAAGAAAGCGCAGTTGCATAAATGCAGCTTCTGTGCCTTGAACAATGCAGCCATGCCAACTGCTAATTGGAGTAAAGAAACAATGTCATCTCTTTTCTTAGACTGCCATTTTACTAGTGGCTCACCATCAATTTCCTCTACTTTCCCTCCAACGCCTAATCGAGCCCTCTCACTTAGGGTGTGTCTTCACTGACAGCTGCAACTTTACTACCATCAGATCCATCTTATGAATTGACTGATTGGGTCTGTGATGACCATCTCAGCCGATCAGGTAACTACTCTTGCAAGACCACCCTCGCAGAAGTAGGAGCATTGAGTTGAAGGGAGGGCATTTCCCTCCAATTCTGCTCACTGAAGACAGAGTGGTAAATAGGTGGTAAGCAATCAGAGGGAGATATGTAAGATATTTTAAGTAGTTTGCTTATGTCCCTTCAATTGCCAACAACATTTTGCTGTGGTGTAGACTAGGGCTTAGTTTCCTTTTCCCCCTTTCTTTTTCTGAATTCCTCATGCACATTCACACCCTATTTCTCCTCCATTTACCTCAGCCTACATTAAACACCCTCCACCATGCAGCTGTCAGGACAAGTGCCTATGATCCCAGTCATCATTCATGTGATAAAATAAATGTGTTAGTCTTTAAGTGCCACAGGTCTCCTTGTTTGTTTTGCTGAACTAGACTAAAATGGCTACTCCTTTAGAACTTATCTTCCTGCTCGTTAAAGTGAATGTTGTGTCCCTTTCCCCTGCCCTTCATCTGTGCTTGTGCCTTTTAAGGTCTGAGTTGTCACCCACAGAGATCAATTGCAAGATTCCCATTGGCACCAGGAGATGTTTATCTGGCAGCCAGTACGATGGAGCCATGATCCTAACAGGTATTTTAGGTTCCACACCAGTATAAATAAGAAATAACTAATTATAAAGGCTGCTTCCAAGAGCTCCTGTGCAACAGCTGCCACAGACCTCTAAAGCCTTCATTTGTAGTGCGTTAGCACCTCTGAGGGTACTGCAGCAGAAATGGCATTGTTTAAGCAGATGGGAACATGGTGAAATTTAATTTATTAACATCTGCTGTGTGCTTGGGCCAAAGGGACCCAGAAGTGCCCAACATGATGTGCTGTGGCCCATCATGTGAGCAAACAGTTTGCTAAGAAGGCTGAATTTAGATCACAGGGTAGAGTGGAGGAAGTGTGTGCAGGGGAGAGGTTGAATTACTTATATTGAATAGTATCAGGGCTGGTTTTTCCACAGAGTCAACCTAGGTGGTTGCCTAGCACACCAAAAGTTAGGGGGTGCCAATGGCTGGGCTGGGGCTGCTCTGTTCCCCACCCCTGGCCAGACCCCCACCTGTGGTGCCGCTCCCTGACTGGGGCCAGACCCCCACCCACACCCGGACCCCACATGGTGGCGCTGCTCCCCACCCATGGCCAGATCCCAGCAGCGGTGCCACTTCTCCAGCTGCCAGGGAGGTGGCACCAAAATCCCTGCTAGCCTAGGGCAGTAAAAAACCTTGAGCCAGCCCTGATTAGTATAAAAATTACCAGGTGGAACGTGAGGGGAATGCTATTGCTAGAAGGAATGGCAGGATGTGTGGACAGGGAGTACAGCTTCTTTAACAGGCCTCAGAGTCACAAGGCATTCTGGACATAATTTGTGGATAGCAGCAAAGCAGAAGGTCTGAAGATGAGGGACGTCCAGGTCAAGTGGAATCGCGAAGTTGCCAGATTTGCAAAGCATATGAGGAGTGAAATGCTGAAGGAGGCGATGCTGAAAGTTGTTGACATCAGCTCAACTCACTCTGAGGGAACGTAAAACACCCAGAGGCATTTTGATTGGAATCCTAGAACATAAGGAGAATTTTACTGCAGGAGAGCAGGAACAGTTGGGAGAGAAAGCAATTAAAATTCATCATTGTTAAGTCTAAACAGTATTAAAGTGCAGCAGAGGCCAAGGCGGGTCTGAAGGGAAAGGGAAGATTAGCATAGGAAGGAGAATTGGGAGGCCTCTGAAAATAAGCAGAAGCAAGTTCAAAGGATAATTCGATGAATAAATAAAGGGATACACAGGAGAGAGAGACCAGAAATAAATGCCAAAGAAAAATAATTCTGGACTAGACAGAGGATTGAAGAAAACACATGTGTTAAGAAGTCTTAGAGGCCTTATAGCAGGCGCTGAGGATTTTCTCTACAAAGGACACATCTCCACATCAGCTGATGGCTGGATTCCCAGCTCAGTCTAGACAGACAAACACTCGTGCTGTTTGAGCTACTGCACTCAAAATGACACTGTAGCCAGAGGGAGCATGAATCGCTGGGACCCCCTGGGTGTGTATTTGGATGGCTACCCATGGTTACACCATTGCTTCAAGGTAGCACATGTCTGGAACAGAGTGGGCATCGGAACATCCCCTATAGGTAAGCAGTGTTCCAGTGCTGGAAGAGGTAGGTCAAAGTCCCATAAGGATTTATGATGTCCAGTCCTGAGATTGCTCTGGCTCAGGGGTCTCAAACTCACAGCACATGGGCCACATGTGGCCCCAGAGTTATTTCCTGTGGCCTGCAACAACACTATCTTTATCGATAATTGCAATATCATTGTATGAAAGGTTTCAGTGGTGCAACCCTCAGGCTACCATCCTGGTCCTTGTGGTGATTTGAGTTTGAGACCCCCTGCTTTAGCTTACGTGTTGATTGATTCACTAGGATCCAGGGTGTGTGTATGTGTGTAAAGGCCCTGATATCTTTCCTGTTCAGTCATGCTAAGGTCCTATGTCTGCTCTCCTTGAGTTTCAGCTAACATTCCCTGCTGAGGTTCTGTAGAGACTGGTGGATGTGAAGGATGTGAGTCACATCAGTATCCATCTTATCAGGGGAAGGCCAATCAGTCACTTGTGGGGGCCATTCCTGAAGTGTAACTGTCAATGCCTCCCTGAACAAGAACTTTTGCACTCAACACGCCACCTCTTTATGCCAAAAGTTTCTCTTCAAATATCACCTAGTCTCAAAGCTTCCTTTTTGGGGAGAGACAACTGCGGAGGCTGTGGTGAGGCTATTCTCACCATGTCTGATGTCCTCAGGAGTCTTTGACACTAGCTAGTTTGGTTTTTAGTCTTGCTTGGAGTAGTCTGAAGAGCTCCAGGTGGCAGAAGAAAGAGCGAACATTTGTGGTGATTTCTTTTACATCTGGCAGCAAGACAGGTCACTGGAAAATGGAAATCCAGAATGATTATTCATGGAGAGGTCTTCAGTGTCATTGAGTGTCTGATGTTAGCTGACCTGGAAACACTTGAAGTGATAGGTTGAGTTGCTCTTGTGTGTCTCATTCCTTTTCCTCTGAAAGCTTGTGGAAAACAATAGGGAGTGATTGCATTTCTCCTCCAAAGATGCCTTCATGTGGAGTGCTGCAAGGTTCCATTTTGTCACCCCCCCTTCACTGTGTTTGTGGGGCCACGCGAAGACATAATGAGCAAGTACAGACAACAGTAGCTTCTGTGGTCCAAAGACACTTGATGGCTTGCTAGCCATCTGTGACAGGCTGCTCCCAGAAACTGATCGGGTGTACTGCTGCTGTGACCCTCAATCTCCACTCCTGAACTCCAACATGCCAGGTGACTGCTCATTCCTGAGTCAGTCTACACTAGCCTCCTGTGTGTGATTGGTCCCAGGCAGTGGTCTGCGCCCTCTGGCCACTCAAGGGATGGTCTCCAAGTGAGCACCAGCAACCCCCAGATACTCTATTGTACACTGGGAACTTCTGTCTTACAGAGACTGGGACCAGCGTCTTGGATCCACACCGTCTAAAGTCCAAACAGCTTTAGATAAAACAAATACTAGTTTATTGATTAGATTAGGATTTTATGTGAGCATATAGCAAATCAATGCATAGACATTTAATAAAAGAGTCAGGAGTTATCACAGTCAAATAAAAGATATAAAACACATGCAAATCTAATAACACTACTACAGTTATGCTCATCTCAGAACTCGAGCCTGACAGTGATGGTTTGCAGTCATCTCTACTTATTTCTAGGCAGGGCCCAGTTCTTCTTGTAGATGTTTCAAGATGGAGAGTCTCTGGCAAAAAGCCTGTAGCAGCTCAAAGTGTCTGTCTTTGTTTCCAAACCTCTCCACCCCTCCCCTTCTTCCTGGGCTGATGAGCTACAGGCATTTAGCTACCCCATTGTCTGTGTCATCTTCTTTGAGTACTTGCTTGCAGTGCTGATTGGGAAATGACTCTATCTGTCTCCTGCTTGTGGAGGACAACTGATTGTCCCCCTCCTCCCACAAGCCAGGGAAAACACGCCTTACATCTGTGCACATATGTTACTAATTCTGCCCATTAACTTGGGGTATGCTCATTTATTAGGGTTACTTCTTTTTGGGTGGGAAGGTTGCAATTCTATTAGCGTACTACTTGTGTTTCTATATGGACCTCGCTTCTCCCTTCTGCAAGTCTGTCAATGGAGCCAGGCTTGCAGGACCTACATTTCCCAAGACTGGGTTTCTAAGTGTGTCAGAGCAGACTGGGTCTATCAGCACTCTCAGCTGACCCCTTGTATGTCCCTGAACTCAGCAGACTGGGTTACACAGCACTTCTCTGCTGCCACCATTGTGTGCCCCTGGACCGCACCAGACTAGACTTGAGCATACATCTGAGCAGGCTGCATCAAAACAGCACTTTCAGCTGCCGCTCTTATGTGCCCCTGGACTCAATGAAGCTGGGTCAAAACAGCACTTTCAGCTGTCATCCTTATATGCTCCTGTATTCCACAAGCTGGGTCAAAGCAGCACTTTCAGCTGCCTCTGTTATGTGCCACAGGCTCAGTACATTGGTAACCCCCAAAATGAGCAAACCTTCCAAGGAACTGGGCATTACAAGGATCTTTGAATATGTAAAAGAAGCGTTGCTGCAGAACAATATAGGGAAGCCAAGAACACAAAGGAAGTCTGGCAACCAGCTTCATTAGAAAAGTTATTTTATTGCCAGGTACATAAAACTTAGGAATAATTATAAAAGGAAAGAAAAATACCCAACTTGTTATAATTTAATAACTATAAAATGAGAGAGAAAGGATCAAACAGTTACAATATTACCCAGTTTCAATTGTAGTATTGGGGAAAGCTAGTCCAAGTGGATTACAAAAGATCAGGTTTAGAAAATTATATAGTTGGACAGAGAGAAGTGTGTGTGGGAGGGGTTGTCTCACCAATCAGTGCAGCTCAAGGGCACCCAGGAATCAGGCTGTTCAGCTTAGGGTCTGGAGTGCAGGAGATAGGGAGAACCCCCACCACAATCAGCAAGGAAAAGGTGACATCCCAGTGGACCTGACACAGCCTTTGGATCCAGACATCAGGACAGATTCAGGCATCAGAACAGATTCGGAACTAACTCCAATTTAGCATGTGGGTAGGGATTTTTGTAGGGAAGAAACACTGGTTCAAGGCAGAGCACTAAGGTTGCTTTGGGGTAAATAATGACTTAAAGGAGTATACCAGAGGTGTTTTGTTTAGGTGGACAATAGGAGTCGATCATTCCTGGTGATGGGAGGCATTCCTCTGAGGGAGCTTACAATGCAATCAGGCAAATTCAGTATGTTGGATATCAACTGAAGACCTATTAACTAGAATTGGTCTGATAACTGCTGAGCTGGGTAGGTGCTGACATGAATTCATTTGTCTCAGAAGCACAGATCCCCCATCGTGCAGTGCTTCTCTGCTTTGCCAATCCCAGAGTTTAGCGTGACTTCTGCCTTGATGCTTGGTTCTCCATTTAGCATGCTAATTGTGGTTCCATCCTAGAAGCAAATGAAGTTTCTGCTGTCCATTCAGTATGCTAATGGCTCACGTATTCCATGTAGATGAGGTTAGAGAAGTTGCTCTAATTCCATCACAGAGTTTTAGGTGTGTCTCCCACTGCCTTTCATTGTATCTGGTTTCTGGTTCAAGCAGAAGTTGGAGATGATGTGGGCGGTGTAAGTCACAGTGGCTGGATACTATGCCCTGATTGTCCAAGAACACAGAGCTACCAAGTAATGTATATACGATGCTGTAGTAGCCTGATACCATCCAATAAGGCAGGGCATGCAGAAGGGACCTTTACATGGCACATTTTGCATAAAACAATGCAATTACACTGCAAAAACGAACAGAAAGTTACACAGATCATAGTCCATTGTGCATCCTGTGACACCGTTTCATCTGATACCAGTTGATGTAGCCAAGTACTTAGCATGTGGCTAGTAGAGATGGGGGCATGGATAAAAGTTAGTGGTGAGATTCACCTCTGCTCCAGGTTACAGGGAGCAGCAATTTCAAGATTATTTACTATTGCTCCACTTGGCAAGAAAATAATTGTGACCTTTTTTCTGGATTCAGACTTCGCAACATCTGTCCATGCATTTCTCACCAGATCATATTACAAGGGTCCATGCACAGTGAGAAAGGCATGGACAGATGTGGAGAAGTCTGAATCCAGAAAAAAAAAATCACAATTGTTTTATTGCCAAGTGGAGCAATAGTAAATACTCTTGGCAGCTGCTGCTCCCTGTGACCTAGTTCAAGGCAAAGTAAAATCAACAGTCAGAAATAATAGATCATATAAATAATAATAAAAATAATAAAATACTAGTATTAATAATAAAAACTGAAATATTGTGAATGGGGAAAAGATAAATAAATAATATTGCTATGAATTAAAAATGATCATATGTAGGAAACTGGTAAGAGAAGCTAAGTAGAACAAGTGAACATTTACAACCAGCATGGTAAAGGGCTATGTCTACATTAGAGGGCTCAGTTAAGTTGACTTTATTAAGTCGACTGACAAAGTCCACATTTTTTTAAGTTGGCTTTATTAAGTTGACTTCAGTGGGTCACCTGGCTTAAGTTGACTTAATAAAGTTAACTTAGGCAGCCACATTTTGGTAAGTTGACTTAATAAAACCAATGCACTAAAATGGAGAAAACAAGTCCAGAAGTAATTCAGAGTGGTCAGACTTCTTGTATGGTGCATTTTTAAGCATTTGAATGCATTTGCTAAAGGTCAGCTGGTCACTGTGTATGCTACACTGGCCAGCCGACCTTTTGCAAACAAATGCATTCATGGTGCTTGAAATGTTTCGGACAAGAAGTCTGACCACTCTGAATTACTTCTGGACTTGTTTACTCCATTTTAGTACATTTGTTTTGAGATCATCTGTTCTAACATACTTGTTTTTATATTACTTTTTCTTTTTGAAACTGTGTTAGGATCAAAAGAAATCCTAGCAATGATATAGGCCAATTATTATTAGATGGAGATTTCCAATAAAGAGTTCTGTTCTGTATATGGAAAAAAGCAGGTTATTGTACTTGTATCGTAGGAAAATAATTAACTGTTTTGTACTAAGAAGGATAATCATTTTTAAATAACTTGCATCAACAGTCCTTAAAAGAAATGGCTGATAAGGTCCTGGCTCACTGATTTTAATTTTTAATAAAGTTTGTAATACTCAGGGAATTCCAGAAAAGTGGAAGCATGCACATGTTGTGCTCTTGCTTAAGTCGACTTAATAACACCTGCTTCTAAGGTTGACTTAAGCTTTAAGTCAACCTAGGAGCAGGGGCTCAGGCTCGGGCCCTGCCCCCTGCCTAGCCCTTGCCCCAATCCTGCCCCTGGGGCCCGATCCGACTTCAGCCACCATCAACTGGGAGCAGGAGTCAGATTCAGCTCCGAGCCCCTTGTCACAAAGGGCTCGGGGCTGGGGCTGGCTCTTGCTGCCTGTGAAAAGGGGCTGGGAGAGCAATCTGCCCCTTGTCAGAGGTGGGAGGGTCTAGAAGCCTTCTCTTGCCACCATTGGCAAGGGGCTGGGAGCCCAATCAGGCTCCAAGTCCCTTGCTATGGCCAGGAGTCAGCTCCTAGCCACCACCACCTGTGGCAAGGGGCTGGGATCCAGCTCACGCTCCCAGCCCCTTGCCAGCGGTGGCTGGAGCTGGATCACAGCCTGGGGCTGGATCAGGGCCCTGAAACAGAATCACAACGCACGGCAGGGCAAGGGGTGGGTCCTGAGCCTGGCCTGGGGTATGTCTACCACTGTAGACATACCCCTAAGTCGACTTTGCAAGGTTGCCTTTAAGTCACCTTACGGTTGACCTTGCGCAGTCTTAAAATAGCCCCCCAGTGTAGACATAACCATTAAATGTAGTTGTCATGAGTGAATAATCTTCAAATGGATGATTTGTTGTGGAGCTCTGCAGGGACCAGTGCTAGGCCCAGTGCCAATCAATATTTTCATTAATGACCTGGAAGTGAGTCTAAAATCACTGCTGACTCTGGAAAGGATTTGGGGATTGCACATGGATGAGTGACTGACCATGAGCTCACAGTGCAATGTTGTGGCAAAAAGCATTAATGCAATGCATGGGCGTATTACAGTGGTTCCTAAACAGCGTTCTGCAGCACAATGGTGTGTCGTGGCAACACCCAAAGTCTGCCGTGAGAATCTGTGAGAGCTAGAGTTAGAGCTCCCTCCCTGCCCAGCCCAGCCACGTGGGCTGTGCCGGACTGGCAAAAAGCAGTGGCGGCTTTTGGGGTAGGCGAAGCAGGCAGCCACCTAGGGCCCCAAGCAATAAGGGGTCTGTCCTCAATTTGGTGGACAGAAGTGAAAATATAGAAAAATGTAGAAATTGTTCCCATCTAGCAGAGCTAGTAGGGCTGGAAGCCTAAGCACTTTTCACTCTTGGCTCATCAAGACAAACTATCATTAGGATCTGTGCTTCGTCTGAATTGCAGATTTCATCATTATCTGCCCATCACCTTCACATTGACATGCTAAAAAAGCAGGAGCAAGCAACAGACAGCACAATAGTAGGAATTTTCCCTTGGGCTCAGCTTTTAATTCCTCAGTGTGGCCATTTATTCTGCCATTTTTTAATTTTGTGAAATATTGCCTTTTGCTTTTCTTTTTTTAACCTGTTCTTTTGCCTTTTCCTTTGACTCTGTGACAATTTTTAATTTGGCTTTGGTCAGATCAGTTTACAAGGTAGGTCCATATAGGCTGCTACATATAAATACAGTGCTGCCCTCTTAGACAATCATCACTGCTGTGTGTGATGTCTGTGCTGTATCTTTTTATTTGTAAGTAATTTTTTAGCTTCTTCTGTACTTACTTTTTAATATTTTTGAGGGGGCAAGAGTCTTATAAAGTTGAGAATTTCACTGAAATTTGGTGTTTTTCATTTATAGCTACACACTAGGAACCTTTTTTTTTTACTTATTTTTATTTATTATAATTATTTGTATCAAATGTCTAGTGCACATAAACCCAAGCCTATATGAAACATTTGTAAGATTTGACTGCCAACATTTTAAATCTGGTATTTGTTATTTTTGAGCCATCATTAATGTTACCACTTTTTATTTATTTATTAATGTTCATACTTTAAAAAAAATTTAAATGTTCATTTTAACTTTGTAGTTCAGCATTAGCTCATTTATGTTAAGTGAAAGATGATCAATTTACAAGCTTCATGATGGGAAGATCTTTACAAATATCATACTCAAGAATAATTTACGAGTTCCAGAGGGATAGTCATGTTCAGTTCAGCAAAACAAAAAAGGAGTCCTAGGGTCGTGTGGGGCGGTTAGGGCTGCAGGGGGGGACTGGGACCACAGGGAAGGTAGCAGTGGGGGCCGATAGTGAGCCCTTTAGGTGGCCCCACAAAGTAGTTTGTGGCAGGGAAGCAGCTCCCAGCCTGTCAGCCAGCCTGCAAACAGCCAAGGTAAGGGCTTTCAGGGGGGCTGCTGGGGGTTGGGGGGCAGGGGGTAGGTGTGTAGCAGAGGTGGGTGAGAGTGGATGTGTAGCAGAGGGTGTGTAGCTGAGGTTGTGGGGTGGCTGGTTGGTTGGTGGTGTGTGGAGTTGGAGGGGTGGAGGGATAGTTCTGGCCCCTGTAGTGATGGGAGGCTCCATCACAGGCAGCAGGGGGCTGGGGGAGGGGGGAATGGGACCCACTGGGGTGGGAGGGGGCAGCAGTGGGGTGAGGATTTCCCTAGGTGGCAGGGAGCCACTGTGGACAAAGGGGGAAGTGGCTGCTGCGTCGTGCTCCCCTGCCCTACCTTCCCACTCCCCAGGTTCCCCCTGCCCCCCCAAGCTACTCCTGTTCTCCCTCTCCCTCTCCTCTCTTGGCACCCTTGTGCTGTTCCCCACATGGGTGCCCTTGTCTTCTTTGGCCACCCCTGCCCAGGAATGGTGCTACCATTTCTGGCACCCCCCTGCAAGCAGAGCAGGTGCCAGCACCCCCCTGCAATCCTTACCAGGCTTCCTGGGTTGTGCCAGCCCTGCCCCTGCCCTGCTCTGCTCCCCACACTCACTCCTGCCACTGCAATAACTCCTGACCTCCCCTGTCTTGCTATCCCTGCTCTGCTACCCCTCCTACCCCACATGGCAGCATTTCCAAACCACTGTGCCATGGTTCATAAATATTCATATTATTTTGAGCTAATTTGAATATTCATGAGTTTTTAATGGTGGTGTGCCTCAAAAAATTTGAAGTTATCAAGGTGTGCCACAGGACAGAAAAGGTTGGGAACCACTGGCATATTAACAGTGCAGTAGTGAGGAGGGAGACAATTTTAACTTCTGCATAGGGTATTGATGAGATCAACACTGGAATAGTGTGGCCAGTTCTAGTTCTTATGTTTTCAAAACCATGTTGAAAAATTGGCAAGGGGGAGAAAAGAGCCTCAAAAATTATGAGAAACTTAAAGCAATCAATCTTTAATTCGTCTAAAACAAGTGATGGAGAAATGTCTCCACAGAAGACAATAGAAAATACCAAGTACAAAAGAGCTCTGTAACCTAGCAGGCAAAGGCCTAACATGAACCAGTGGCTGGCAGCTGAAGCTAGACAATTTCAAATGGGAAGGCAGACATTTTTAACTATCAGGGTGATTAACTGATGTAACAACTACCAAGGGAAGTGTTGGATTCTCCATCTTTTGCTTTTTTCAGTTTGAGATTGGATGCCTTTCTGGCAGATACACTTTTAGATAAACACAAGTTGCAGAGGTAACTGGGTAAAATGTATAGCCTGTGCTCTGCAGGATAAATGAAGGAATGATCCCTCATGGCCTTGAAGTCTATGAATCTATATAGCCAAAACCATTGTATTTGTAGGTTTTTTGGAGGGGTTCAGTTGCTCGATGTTAGTCCAAGATATGTAGAGTTGAGTAATATTATATAGATGTTCCCAACACTCAGAATGGAAGTATATGGTACCCAGCAGAAAAGTTTCTTCTCTATCCCCAAAATGTGGAACTTCCCCCTCAAAACTATATTGTTCTCTGGCCCAAGAGGGGCAATATTCACTGTGACCTAATATTACCAATTCTGCTCATTTTATTGCAAGTCTTTTTCAAATTTTCTGGTGTTTTTCTTGATGCCCCGACTGCTCAAGGGCATGTTAGCTACAAGCATTGTGTTCCCCAGAGCTGGCTCTGCCTGTGGGATGATTCTGTCCATTCCCCAGACTCACTTGGATGACACTATTTGGTAGAATAAAATGGCATCTTCCCCATATCATGACCTTGGATGCACTGGATGTGTGAGGCCATGCCTTGCATGCAAGCGTTAGAATTGCATGCCATACCAAAAATGTCATGCCACATCATTGCAGCTGCTGGATTAAAGAGATTGCATGCACTCTCAGCTGTCATTTAGAAAAGCACAAATAAGGCTAATCGTTTTGGCTGCACATTTAAACTGTGACGTGAATGTCTCTTAAAGACTCCAGGGCCTGGAGAGGTGGGCGCTTCAGAGGGTGCCCCAGCCAGGGTCCCCGGTCTGGGACGGGGCCAGCATGGACACTCGGGGCACCAGTGCTGAGACTCGGGGCATGTGCCCCATGTGCCAGGTGCCAGCAACGCCCCTGGGCCAAGCCAAATCTGAGGGAACTAGCACTGTGACTAGGTGCCCAGGGTCAAGCACCACTCAGCTGTCATGATCAAGGGGTGGCTAGGTAAAATCTCCCGTTCTAGAAAGGAGCCCAGCTTGCCTATAGCTAAACCAGCTTTTGTGCAATTCCAGCTATGTTGATGAGCTTTTTAAAATCTGCCATCCTCAGAGCTCCCGTCACCACAGCAGAAACTCTCATAGGGTATGTCTACACTGGAGCCTTAGGGTGACTTAACCTGCCTTAAATTGACCTAAGGAACTCCAGGTCCTAATTGGGCTTGTATTAAGTCAGCTTAAGCTCTTGCTTAAGTTGACTTAATAACACAAGCCTTAAGTCAACCAAGGAGCCGGGGCCCAGCTCTGGCCCCACCTTCTGCCCTGTCCTGGGCCCAGATCTGGCTCTGGGGCCTGATCTGACCCCAGGAGACCAATCCAGCTCCTGCCACTGCCAGCAGGCGGCACAAAGCCCAGTCTGGCCCCGAGCCACCTGCTGCAAGCAGCGAGGGGCTCAGAGCCTGATCCAGTCCTGTGCTACCTGCTGGCAAGTGCAGAGGATGGAGTGGACGCCCTGAGCCGGATTGGGCCCCTGGAGCCGGACTGGCCCTGGGCGTGGGGTGGGGCTGGAGCCTGTGCTTGGATCCTGGGCTTGGGCCCTGCCGCTAGAGAGCCTGAGGTGCTGCTAATGCCCAAATTCCTTTGCAGAGGCAGGGTCCTGATTAGATGAGAGACACTCAGATGATCACAGCAAGAGATCCATGTACCATGCTGCAGAGGGAGGCAAAACAAACAAACAAATCACCCCAAAAGCTTTGCCATTCTGACTAGAGGGAAAATTTCTTCCAGACTGCAAATCAGTTAGATTGTAAGCACGAAACGCTAGCTAGGCATCTCAAAAAGAAGACACAGTTTCATCTCAGAGCTTTGGTCCACCCTGTCTAATGTCTTGTCTCCAGGTGAAACTTCAGAGACTGGGGAAGCCGGGGGGGGGGGGTGTAATAACAAGATATATCTGGTCAGTTTTGCCTCAGAAGAAACAAAATCCTTCCTGACCTCGTTGACTGACTGAAGCCTTGAAGCATGAGATTTCCTTATAATCATTGCAGAGCTGCAAGAGCTTTGAGTGTGCTGAGTGCCTGGGTGTGGTCATGGGAATTAATTGATTCACAGTTTCCAAGGCCAGAAGGGGTTTTCACAGCTTTCCAGCCCAAATCCTTTTCTGCTGTCCTCTGGTTGTAGAAGGTCTCTCAGAAGCTGGAGTGCTGCACGTCTTTTAGAAGGATATCTCGTATCTTTTGTGAGAGTTCCATTAAACACCTATTTGTATCTAGGTCACCAAGCAAGTAAAGACACTGGTTTTCAGATGAGCTGAGCACCTGTCATTACAAGGGAAGTTAATAGGGACTGTGGGTGCTCACACTTCTCAAAAATCCTCCCTTAAGTCAGTGGTTGTCAAACTTAGGGTCGGGACTCAGTTCTGGGTCGCGGACACTCATACACTGGGTCGTGGCACCCCTTGCTGACACTGCCAAAAGAAAGGAGTGCATTGCTGAAAGATGTAATTGTTGGGTCACGGGCATCAATGACTTTTTTTTCAACTGGGTCCTGAGGAAAAAAGTTTGAAAACCACTGCCTTAAGTAACCTGTCCATGGTGCACGGCAGAGCTGCATAAAGAACCCAGCTCTGATACCCTGGTTTGATCTTCAGCTCTGAAGTAACCCTTCCCTTCTCTGTAAAGGGCTGCAAGCACTGGGGAGTTTCAGCTCAGGTATGGGACAAATAGCTTGTTCAGTAGAGAACTGGCTTGTGACCAGAAAACATTGAGTGGCTGTTAGTGGTTACTTCTCTCCTAGTGAAGTTCAGATAAGGAGAGAGGAAAAGCATGCACATAATGGAGTGAAGGCTGCAGAAACTGATGCTGAAAATAACAGTAGGAAAAGGTGTACTTAAACTTAAATCTGACCTTTCTTAGCTAGGTGACTTTTTACTGCTACAGCAAGTCCCTATGATCTTTATTACACTGCAAGCCGCCTTTGTCATGCCATAAGCTTTTGAAGGTGCTTGTTAGCCCACAGCGCTTTCTTGTCCCCCCTCCTTGTTAAGAGTCAGCCTTTATCCTACACATGAAACATCATAATCAGTGCTTGGCCCTGTGAGACATTGAGTCTCTGTGGGGTTATGTGCGAGCCAATGAGGACAGAGAGCACTGGGTAGCTCTCAAGCCTCTCACCAGATCAGGTTCACAGGTTGGTGAGGGAAGCAGTGGTTTTAATTTTGTGCAGCCTGCTCTCCTCACCCAGTATCTTGGAGTTTGACATATTGCTTCAATACAGCTCGTTTTATTACACCTTTCCTCGAGGGTCAAAGGCCACATTCCATCTATCTACCCTGCGTGCAATTTTCATTCTCTTGTCTTCAGTGCTTTATAGAACTTTTTTTCCCCCTCCTCCTCCAGGATATTGTGGGTTATTACCTCAAGCCTTTTTCAGCTGAGGAAGGCTTGAGGTAATGACCTGAAACTTCCTGGAAGAGATCCCACAAAGCCCCGAATGGAAACCACATGCAACATATTAGGAACTCGCATTGTACAAAGACACATTCTTTCAAGTAACGAAAACGTACGTTGATCAACTACTTATCTCCTAGCTGGCAAAAGCTTTCTATGCTCTACAAGACACAAACCCTGAGGGGGGAGCGGATTATTTGATATGCAGAAAGTTGTAACATGGAAGGTTTTTTTTTTCAGTTTCCTTAATTAACTTCCCTAGTCAAATCTCAGCTGGGCCCCGTGCCTATATCTTTGTGGTAGCTGGGATTGGACATGAATCTGGAACTGGTCCATGGAACTTTCATGATGTAAAGATGTTGTCCATTAATGAATCCATGGAGTCCCATTGATACAGGCTTGACGCTATAATATCAGTGAGGAAATGGTGGAGAATTTTTTTATTATTACCCATGGGAGAGAAGTCTTTTCTCATAAACTGTGCCTACAGAAAAGAATATCTCTTTTCATCAACAGTAAAAACAATTTTTCCTGCCAATCCTTGGTGGCTTTAGGGAGCCAGGAGGAGAAATACTGAGGATAATAACCAAAATGTGAAACAGTCACCTCAGCATTATAGGGCCAGACCCTCAGCTGATGTATATTGCACTGTGCTCTCTCATGCAAATGTTACTTGTGTTCTTTCTTGCTTAGTTGTTGCTCTTAATCCAAATCACACCATTGTACGTGATAGCAAATGGTTTAGTCTTTGACAGCATGTGACTTTCTACTGGTGTCCTCCAGAGGCTTCAGCTATATCTTTCCACAAGGGGATGCAACCCTTGAGCTGCTCTGGAACTGAGAACTAGAGAGTAACTTTGTGCACAGCAACCAGAACATGAACCTGCGCTTAGTTAACAACACCTGTCATTCTTAACAAATATGTGACAGCAATGGGAACGGACAAGCGGCCTGATCCACAGTTCTTTGAAGAGCCCTGTAAAGCGATAGAGAGAAACTGGCAAAGAACTTCACAGGTGAAATAAACAATGCAGCACCTCGGTGCATAAAACAAGACTTATTTTAAGCTCCTGTTTCTCCCTCAGTTCTCTCCAAATCAAGTGTATGTCAAGATACTGTATCTTAAAACACTGCAAAACACTGGCTTTCAAAATGAAAAGGTGGCACCATCTCTCATGATTTTTATCATGAAGCTTGTAACATGTATTTTTTTTTTACAGTCACTCCTCCAGGAGCTGAAAATCTCCACTTTCTTTTATTGAAAAAAGTAAGATTCTAGCCCTCATGGTTGCAGAGTAAAGCCAGAAGATATTATATGAATGTAATCTAAGAGCTCAGAAACCATGGAGTCAAATAAAAAGAGCCCAAAATACATTAATTCACCTGACTTTAAAGTCCATAGCTTGATTTTTGAGGGGCTGCACATCATTTTTGATGGAGGGGGCTGGCAATGCTGGGCATAGGAAAGAAAAGGAGGCAAGGTGATCTAAAAAGCGATGAAGCCAGGACCGGAAGCTGGAGCTGCTGGATTCTTGTCCTGGCATTCCACACCTTGCTGGTGGGCCTTGGATAAGTCACTTGATGCCTTAGGTCAGCCACCTGTACAAGGTATTTAAGGTCATTTTTCTGGAGCAGAGGTTGAAATATAAGGCTTAGCTGGCAAAGTGTCTGACACTTGGAATCAGTGTTGTTGGATTGTTGCAAGCTATTGCTACATTTTATTTTATTAAATCAATTAATGCCACCTCATTTTAAGCCTGCTGCACTGTTAGATTTTTTTTTTACCTTCATTGTGGTCTTTGTGCCACATTTGAGGCATTGGGCAGGTTAAGAGGCACGAAGTAAATGGATAATAAAAAGAGACCATTTTGTGTGTGCGTGCATGCGTGTGTGTGTGTGTAAATGCCATAAGAAAAGGGACCTGGTGTCTGGGCAGAAACCTCCCAAAGCATTGCCCAAGGAGTCAGCCCATACGCCAAGCCGAACAGCTGTGAGAAAGCTATATGAAAACTGAAACACTCAGCTGGAATAATTTATTACGGTTGGTTTGGAGAGATAATAACAAAAAGACGTCCAGCTCTTTTGTCTGTCTTTGCAGCGCTATGGGTCCTGTGCCAGATTTTTGGAAATTAATTTTCAGGCTGCAGATCTAGGTTTACCTAGCATGTGCTGGAGTCCTAAGTGGAGAAGAAGGTGTTTGTATCCATCTAAGGCAGTGGTTCTCAACCACTGTGTCACCACACAACAATACATGTGTTGTGGAGAGCCAGGGAGACGGATGGATTCAGCTTGTGGTGCGGGGGTAGGTTGGTGTATCCTGTAGGGTCACAACACAAACACCAAGCATGTCATGACCCACAAAAGGTTCAGAACCACTGATCTAAGGTACTGCACGGTATCTACATGGTATCCATCAATAGCGTATCTACACATCTCACCGCAATGTCCTCACAACACCCTATTAGTAGATCTGTCTGAGGTACTTCAATGGCCCCACTGCTGAAGTGTCTGAGCACTTTGCCATCTGTATCTTCACTCTGCCCTATAGTGGAGGACTGTGAGCCTCATTTAACAGAGATCGATCTTGTGAGTCTCAGGATAGCCAGCCATCCTGTGTAGCCTCTGCTCCCAGTTATCCCAGGTTCACAGAAGTACCCTTCTCGCACAACAACAGGGAATCTGAACTTGCGCACAAGGGAAAGACACAAAACACTGCCTTCATCTATAACTTTGGGATGGTCTGCTTCATCAGCTAGGGATAGGTTCACCATAACAGCTGATCGGCAAATCCCTGCCACCAGCAACTAGCATGTCCCTTTGCTCTTTTCCAAAGAAAGGCAAGTCTAGTGCCCCATGTGGTGGGCTGACTTGTGCCATTCTGCCAAGCAGGCCCTTCTATTTAAAGAGGTGCTGCTACCAGTCTGCTCCTGCACAGTGTGGCTCCTGTCTGTAAAAACAGCATATTGCCCTATTACCTCCATTTAGTGACATGCCGCATGCATCCTTTTGCTAGCCCTGGCATCTCTGTTGATTCACAGGGGGGTGCTGAAGCTTGACTCGTCCATCCACTCTGCTTTTAGACACGTGCTTTTAGATTCCAATTTCCACCCACAGTGGTTCCTGATGTCCAAGAGCAAAAGGTGACTCGAGCCAGGAGAGTAGGGCTTTAGCACATCAGTTACGTTAATCCGAAAAGCAATAAGCATGGCTGGAAACAAAACAAACCCGTTCTGCTCAGTTAAGCCTTTTGAACTTTCCCCTCAGACTTACATGGGATACAATCCTCAGACTCTCTCTGAGCTTCACAAATGTTCAGTTAACTTTCCATTAAAAAAAAAAACAAAAAAACCATCCTATAGCCTTCTGGTGCTAGCCAAAATGGGACACAACAAGGTCCAAAATAGCTGTTATCCCTCTGACCCCCCGCCTTGAAATCTTGAGTTGCTGCTTTCACCCTTCAGTGTTCCAGCCTGGTTTTTGGAGTCACGAGACATTTGGACAAAAAGATTAGTAAATCTCCTACCTTTTAACTCAAGCCTTGCTCCCTAAAGCTGTCTCCTCATGGTTATAGATGGAGCCGGTAGCACCACCTATAATTAAGGCTGCTGAACACTCTCTCCATGATAAACCCTGTTTTCCTTTGCTTATAATTTTGCCAAGCTTTAACCGTTCGGGTTTTGCTTTTCCATGCTGGGTCTCTGCCTAGGACTAAGTTTTTCTGGAAAGTTTCATTAAAAAAATTTCATCCATTTCTGAGCCTAAAGGGAGAGGAAAAGAGGGAGCATTGCCAATGTCGAAACATATGGCACTTTAAGGTCAGCCTCTCAGCTGGTATCGTTCAATACAGCACTGCTGACTTCACTGGATCAGTGCCGATTTCCACTAGCTGAACCTCCAACTTACCCATAGTTTGTGTGACCCCTGCACAGCATAACCTATTCAGATAATATTATGTTTTCTTAATAGTGACTGGTCAGATTTCAGCTAGTCGTGGTAAAATACTTTGCCATAGCACTTCTGCTGCGCACAGAATTCGACACAGAGGGGATACTCCTGGCTTTTGATGCTTTGATTTGTGTATTTTATTTAATTTCATTCTCTCTCTCTCTCTTTCTCTCTCTCCCCCTTTCTCTTTTGGCACTCTAAAAGTTGGGATGTAACTTACTCATCTTGGGCCAAATTCTCATTTCAATTATGTCAGCACAATCATCATTGTCTGCAGAGGAGGCTTCACCCATGTACTTGAGGGTAAGATCTGGCCCCATCTATCCCTTAGAGCTCTTAGCTTGCGTATGGAATGCCTGCTCAAATGGACAGGGCTTGCACACATGCAGTGAAAGCAAACAGACCTAAATATAATTTTTAGCTTGCATACTTTCATCTTTCCCCAGTTAAGTATATACTCCCTCCCTCCTCAAGTTTCATCTTTCAGTCTTAGTTTGTTTACTACAAATATTAATCTTTGGTTTAAAAGTCACGTTTCATCTGTTAAAAATAATCGCTGGGACTGAAAAAGCTGTAATATTAAACAGATTTTCCTATTAAAATGCATGTCTTCCATGCAAGGTCAGCCAGTTCAATCTTTGCAGTGCAGTAAAAGAAAGGCCGTAATGACTGTATCTGGTAAAAAATTAACTGCACTCAATTAAGCCTATAAGGCACTCTCGAGTGTGGGGTTGTAATGTGATAACTGCCCACTTGGGGTAATTGTGCAGCAATAGGTGGAGCCAGGAGTCTTATGTCATCCTTGCTGAGCGGTTATCACATTGTTATAAAGTAGGCAATATATTTGTTAACATGGAAACAAATAATTTTTCAGATTTATGTGATGGCTTTATAAACAGCCTGATAAGTGGTGGAAATAAGAAGCAACAGACATCACTGACTCACGATCCGTCATTTACACAACTTCTTTATACCCTCCCCATGACTATAGTGTCCAAGTGCCTTCCTGGGGTGTAGTGACGTGGTTCGCATCTGGCTCATTCTTTCTCTCCCCTACAAACAATTGTCTGGGGATTGTTTGGTTAATGATGTTATAGGTACGCTGTTCTGGGTGTTTACGAGTGCTTGAGATCTGCTAGCACTAAGCACTATAGAAAAACTAGGCACTGTAGTTATTTGATTAAGTTAGTAAAGGGAAGGCTGAAGAAGGCTAAGAAAAATGGTCCAGTGACACCCAGTTGGGACAGCCATATTCAAATCTCTGCCCTGACACAAATGTCCTGGGAGACCTTGGACAACTTACACTGGGCAAGCCTCACAAAAGTGCTAACAGCCTAAACTCAGGTACCTAAATCCTGGTTTTAGGCCATGCTGACATTTGCAAAACTCCTGCTGAAGCCAGTCAGCACCTAAATTCACTCAGGCTATGGCTACACGTACACACCCCAGCAGCAGGTCCCAGAGCCGGCTTCACCCACTGCCCCAGCTTGCTGGCAGCCAAGGGGGCAGCAGGTCCCCCAGCAGGCTTTGGGACCTGCCACCTCCCTATGCCCCTCTGTACCTCCCCTCCCTCCCTGGCCAGGGTGCTGAGGATGGTGAGACTTCCTTCCAGGGTGCCATGCAGCCTACAGAGACACAGGCGCAGGCCAGAGAGCCCTTCCTTCTTTCGCTCCCAGCCCTTCCAAGCCCAGGACACTCGGACATAAGCATTTTTAAATTGAAATAATGAGGTTTCGACTTAAAAGCTGTGTGTGGACATGCCCTCAGCCCCCCAGGCATCAGGAGGAGACCCTTGGCACTTGGAGCCTGCTGCGCCTAGCACCACAGCCACCCAACCCAGGACCCACACACCACATGGCTGCTCTTGTGTAACAACAGCCCCAGCATGCTGACCCAGGATGAGTGCCCCTCTCAACTCTGCCTTTCATGGACACATTTTAACACAGCTCTCTTCACCAGCAACTCCAAGGAGAGCTTCCACGGACTACTGCCCGCTCATCCAAAGACGGATGACCACATGGAGAGGGACAACGGGTGGAAGCACGTGCAGTCTTTCTGAATCCCATGCTGAGGCACTATGTTGGGACAGTCAACAAAGGCAAAGTGGTGGTACACAGGCAGGACTTCTCTGGTGTAGCTTTGATAGCCTATGTCCATCTGCTGAGCTGTTAAACTGCAATTCCAATAAGTATAAATATTTATGGGTTCAAAACCCACTTGTGGAAGAGCTGTGCTTTTCCCCCCACACATGCACAATTTGATCCCCTAGGCTGGCATTTCAGGGTCTTCTTTAACCCAGATCTGTGGCATGCTGCCTGCACCCCACCCTGAGAAAAGAAGCTGGAAAAAGGGCAACTAAAAGCTCTGTCTCCCAAGACACAAGAGTGCCTAGGAAAGCAGCCCCCGAGCTCCTGCAACATCCAAACACCCAAGCCTTGTTTTAGAAGATCAAGGTGCTAACCACTGAGCTATTAACCCAGGGCAGAACCCCTCTGCCTCCAACTCTAAAGCTGGTACGCAGCACCCCCAGGCTCATATGTTCAAGCTGGTTAGCGATCTCCAAGACAGTTGCTCCCCTGAGGAGGTAGTCAACTTCCTGTTCACCAGAGTAGCCAAGCCATTGGATTTAAGTACTGATGGATTGTGCCTGTGGGGGTTTGGTCCCTACTGCTGGCACCCATGGACCACTAAGCCTGGGGGCCTTTAACTTTAGTCTATTAACTCAGCCCAGCCTCCCAAAGAGGACATGAGGGCAATGGGCCTACTCCAACAGCTCCCTCCAGCCAAAGAGCTAGCAAGCTGTGAACTCACAGGTAGTGGTTCATAAGGCCAATACTCTACTTCCTGACCTACACCTGATACTGAATAGCCTTGCCATCATACTGCAAGTGCTAGCAGCAGCTGGGGTGGGCACCAGCTCATATACAGTTGCATCCTCCCACACATGCCAAGATGGTCCTTTTGCCTTCCAAATGCATTTGGGGAGCTGTGCTGCACCAAGAAGCAAAGGCCTCATTGCTCCTTGCTGTTTGGCAACATCCACATGGCTCCAAACCTTATCCTTTGGCTTGTCACACCCCAGAAAAGGGAGGGTACTTCCCCCCCTCCAGGCTGGTAGTGGGACCTTGCCCAGGAGGTGGTGGCTGGGAGCCAACCCATGCCAACACACAGTCCCCCAGGGCAGGAGCACCTGAGTACATCCCAGCCTTTACTCCTGGGGCTGAGGCTGACTCTAAGGCTGACTTGGCCTGTAAGGAACTGGCAGCCTGAGCCTCTAGCCCTGGTGTCTCCTGCTTCTCTCCACCATCTTTAGAAGGTGGCTGCTTGACCTGGGCCTCTGTCTCTTTCCCCAACAGCTCTCTTCTGGAGACACCCTTCAGGGGGTGGAGGTGGGTCCTCTTGGCAGCCCAGAGGCATGGCCACCCTTGCAGCAGCAGCAGCAGCTGTGTCCACACCCCTTTTTCCCACCCTGACTTCTTCCCGCAGCAGCCTACGGGGACGCAGGAGCAGGCCAGATAGCCGTCCCTCATCTTGCTTCCAGCCCTTCCCAGCCCAGGACACTTGGGCGGGTTGACCTGGTGGCTGAAATTCTTTCTGAATATGCTTTCCCCACAAAAAAGTACACTCTGTTGCACATGCCATGCCTCGCCACTGCACACCTCCAGGGAAGGCTTAGTAGTCCGCAGGCAGGACAAGAATGCAATCTCAGCCCCCCAAGTGCTGAGAGGAAAACTTGGTACCTGGCCCCTGCTGCTCCTAGCACCACAGCCTCCAACCCCCACTCAATTCCCCACACCACATGGCTGCTCTGGCCTAACAGCAGCCCCAGCACTCTGACCCAGGATGAGTACCCTTCTCAACTTCACCTTTCATGGACAGATTTTAATGCAGCTTTTTTTACCAGCAGCTCCAAGGAGAGCTTCCACAGACTATTGCCCGCTCATCCCAGGACAGAGAAGTACATGAAGAGGGACAATGATGGAAGCACACGCAGTCTTTCCAAATGTCATGCTGAGGCGCTACATTGGGATGGTCAATGAAGGCAGAGTGCAGGTGTACAGGTAGGACTTCTCTGCTGTAGCAAATAGCCTACCCCTACTGTACCAAGGTGGCTGAGTGGTTGTGGTAATAGAGTCAACTTCTAGCTGGGGTTAGTATGTGTGAGTTCAAATCTTACTTCCAGCGGACTGGCTCTGCATCTCCTCCCCAACATTTGATCCCCTGGGTTGTTATTTCAGGCCCGGGCTCTTCTTTAACACAGCTCTGTAGCTTGCTGCCCACCTCATCCTCCTGAGAAAAGAAGCTGGGAAAAGGGCAAATGAAGCTCCTGTTTCCCAAGACACAAAAGTGCCCAGGAAAGCAGCCCCAGGCTGCTGTGACATTCAAGCACCCAAGTCCCACTTCACATGATCAAGGTACTAGCTACTGAGTTATTGAGCTAGAGTTAAACCCCTCTGCCTCCAACTCTATGGCTGGCACACAGTGCCCACCAGGCTCATGTGCTGAAGCTGGTTGGCTGGTGAGTGATCGCCAAGGCAGTTGCTCCCCTGAGGGTGACGGTCAGTCCATCTTTGCCAAAATGGCCACGTGGCTATGGCATTAGACTTATGTTCCAATGGACATATGTCTGTGTGGGTTTGATCCCCACTTCTGGCACCCAGGATGCCTTTAACTTTAGTTTGTCAACTGAGCGCAACCAGTAAAAAGGGAGATGAGGGCAACAGGCCAACTCCCACAGTACCTTCCTCTGGGAAAGTGTCTGGTAAGCTTTGAACTCAATCGCTGGTTTACAGAACAAACACCCTAACCCCCAAGCAAGCTGTGAGGCTGATTGCTACCCCCTTCTTGTGACATTGCAAGTGCCAGCAGCAGCTGGCGTGGGCACCAGCCCATACACAGTTGCATCCTCCTACATGTGCCAGGAACAGCCTGTTGCCTTACAAATGTGTTCAGGGAGCTGTGCCACATCCAAGAAGCAAAGGCCTCATTGCTCCTTGCTGGTCAGCAATGTCTGCATAGCTCCAAACCTCACAGTGCCAGGCAGTTGCTCTGCCAGCTCAAGGTGGGGAAACTGTCATCCTTTTGCTTCTCTCACCCTGGAGAAGTGAGGGTGCTCTGCTCGAGGCTAGTAGTGGGACCTTCCCTGGGAGGTGGTGGCTGGGAGCCAACCCATGCCAACATGCAGTGTCCCAGCATGGGAGCACCCAAGCACATCCCAGCCTTTACTCCTAGTCCCAAGGAGCTGGCCGAGGCATATAGGCCTCAACACTTTCTGGATGCAGCCCTCTGCCTTAGGATAACTCATTCCCTGAATCATTTGGGGTTTGGGAAAATTAATCCATTACTATGTTTAAAGGACTAGTAAAATGACAGCAATCGGAATTATATGATCATAGGGTTGTAAGGGACCTCATGACAGCATCTAGTCCAACCCCCCTCCTAAAAGCAGGATGACTTCCACTAAATCGTCCGAGCCCGGGTTTTGTCTAACCAGGCCTTAAATGTTTCCAAAGCTGGGGATTCCACCACCTCCCTAGGTAACTCATTCCAATGCTTCACCACCCTGCTAGAGAGAAAGGTTTTCCTAATATCAAACCTCAACTGCCTCAGCTTCATCTTGAAACCACTGCTCTTTGTTCTGGCCTCTGTTTCTACTGAGAACAGCCTAGCTCCCTCCTGTTTGGAACATCCCTTCAAGTAGCTGAAGATTGTGATAAAATCCCTCCTCAGTCTTCTCTTCTGCAGATTAAATAAGTTTAGTTCCTTCAGTCTCTCCTCGTAAGTCATGTGCCCCAACCCCGTAATCATTTTTGTTGCCCTCCACTGGACTCTTTCTAATTTGTCAACATCCTTTCTGTAGCGGGGAGCCCAAAACTGGACACAGGATTCCAGATGTGGCCTCACCAGTGCCAAATAGAGGGGAATAATCCCATCCCATGGTCTGATGGCAACACTCCTGCTGATGCAGCCCCAATATGCCATTGGCCTTTTTGGCAGCAAGAGCACATTGTTGACTCATATCCCACTTCCTGTTCACGATAATCCCTAGGCCTTTTTCAACAATGCTGCTATTTAGCCAATCAGTCCTCAGCCTGTAGCAGTACATGGGATTTTTCTGTTCTAAGTGCAGACTTTGCACTTATTCTTGTTGAACCTCATAAGATTTTGTTTGGCCCAGTGCTCCAATTTGTTTAGGTCTCCCTGAATCCTGTCCCTGCCCTCTAGCATGTCTTCCATTCCCCCAGCTTGGTATCATCCATGAATTTACTGAGCATAATCTATCCAATCTATCCCATCATCCAGATCATTAATGAAGATGTCCAACAGACCCAGCCCCAAGACCAACCCTTGGGGACCTCTGCTAGTTACTGGTTGCCAACTAGACATTGAGCCATTGATCCCTACCTGCTGAGCCTGATGATCTAGCCAGTTTTCTATCCACCTTACGGTCTGTTCTTCCAAACCATACTTCCTTAACTTGCTGACAAGAATGCTGTGGGAAACCTTATCAAAAGCTTTGCTAAAATCAAGGTATATCACATCAACAGCTATTCCCACATCTATATATCCTGTCATCTCATCATAGAAGGCAATCAGGTTGACCAGGCACAATGCCCTTGCTCTTGGTGAATCCATGCTGACTGTTCCTGATCACTTCATTTTCCTCCAAGTGTTTCAGAATGGATACTCTGAGGACCTGATCTATGATTTTTCCAGAGATTGAGGTGAGGCCGATTGGTCTGTAGTTTCATGAGTCCTCCTTTTTCCCTTTCTTGAAGATAGGGACTATATTTTCCTTTTTCCAATCATCCAGAGCCTCCCCCGTTCACCACAAGTTTTCAAAGATAATGGCTAGTGGCTCTGTAATCACACTGGCCAGTTTTCTCAGATGCAGTTCATCCGACCACCATAGACTTGTGTACATCCAACTTCTTTGAGTTATGTCTACACTTAGAAAGTTAGTTTGAATTAACTGAATTTGAACTAATCAGTTTGAATTAGTAATGATTATTTCGAATTCAGTCAATACAAATTAACATGGGCACACGAGGAAAAGCAATTCAAACTAGCATGTCCATGAGCAGGACTTTCTAGTTCAAATTGGAAGAGGCGCACATGGTAAATGTGGCAAGATGGCCCCTGAGAAGGGCCATGCCCCAACCCAATATATAGAAAGAGGCAGGCACCCTGCGAGGAAGAAGGTCAAAAAGCATTAATTCAAACTAACTGTTAGTTCAAATTAACATGACTGCACTGGGTCAATTTGAACTAACATGTTCAAATTGTCTGTCACTTCAAAGTTCAATGAGATGTTAATCACTTCGAAGTCAGCTTTCATCAATTTGAACTAAAGGAGTTCCTTAGTTCAAATTCATGAAAGCGAGTGTGGCCATGCACTTAATTAATTCAAATTGATCCTCATCAATTTGAATTAATTTGTAAGTGTAGATACCTGACCTTCCATCACTGAGGGCTGCTCTCCTTCTCCCCATTCTGTGTCACCCATGGAGTAGCCTGGGAGCTGACCCTGCTTGTGCATAGAGAGGTTAAAAAAACATTGAGTACTTTAGCTGTTTCTGTATCATCTGCCACAAGGATACCTGCTCCATTCAGTAGGGGACCTACATCATCCCTGACTGGAGTTGGGGGCTGCATAATGAGAGCACTGAAGTGGAACCCAAGTGATGGGTTTTATTCTCTGCTTTCTCACTGATCTTCTTTATGACACCTCCCTCTTTGTGCTGCTGCACCCTCTTCCACCCTCTGTGTCTGTCTTGAGCGTGGCTTTTCAGGACACGGTCTGTCTCTGTCTTATTAAGCGGCTGCAGGCTGCCCAGCACAGTGGGTGGAGTAGAGGGTCTAGGTTTCTGCTATAGTAAAAATAATAACTGTTGTGTTTGTTGCTTTGAGCAGAGTGGTGGCCTAGATGACTGTCTGAGGCTCCTTCCAAACCAAATCTTCTATGATCCTGTGTGGCTTTACTGAGATGGCAATACCACAGTTATGAAAGAGGAGGATCTAATCCTGCTGCCACTGAAGTAAATGGGATCATTGCCAGGGAGCTGTATGGAGACCAAAGCTAGACACTGGTGAGAGATGTCAGATATTTAGCCAGCTTCTGTATTCACCCCACTTGAGATTCTCCTGCCTTCCCCTCCCTCTTGTCATTTTACTTAGGTTAAACAAATAAATAAATAAAAGCTACAAGGCAATCATTGTAAAAATCCTCTCAGCACTGAAATCATTCCTGGACCAGTCATGGCGTGCGCTGTTCCCCCCCCTTCCCACTGCTCATTCCCTCTCTTGAACAATGTTCAAAAGCAATACTGAAAGTGGCAGGTGAACAATATTTTCTATTCATCCCAGCAAGCGGTGATGTCAAAGAGAAGCGAACCGGCTCCAACAGTTCCTCAGGCCGCCCTCCGCTGCGCATGATCAAATGTAGCTTAAACACCTCTCCGTGTCAGTAGAGCACTTTCAGCCTCCTCTGCCACTGCTCTGGTGTGGGCCACACAGCATGCATTGTAGCCTCCTGTTCATGCTGCTTCGCCTTGCCAAGATATGAGCCATCTAAAATATCAGCGTTTTGCACCACATACCAGACTTGACCAAAAAATGGTGCCAAGTTATTCTCTTCTCATCCGGTCTACCACGTGCTGTTTAGAAAATGCGGACATTGCCTTGGCTGCAGAGCGTCTTTATCTCTCTGCTTTTCTAGTCAGCAGTGCACTGTTCTGTCACAGAACTTTATAGGGGCTTTGGTAATGGTGGCTGTTCTCCGTTCCAGAGAAAAGATGGGCAAGGTGGTATCTTTGATTGGACCAATGTCTCGTGGTGAGAAAGACAAATTATCGAGCTCTTCTTCAGGTCAGACCTAAAGCTTGTCTCTCTCACCAACAGATGTTGGGCCAATAAGAGCTACTGCCTCACCCACCTTGTCTTGCTGATATCCTGGGGCCAACACAGTTTCAAAACACTATATTATCAGTTACAGAGATTTTAGTGCAATGATGTCTGGCTTCTTAATGTCCTTCCCACTAAAGGAACGATTGTACAGTGGTTAGAGAACTAGCCTCAGAGTTGGGGGTCCCTGATTCAACTCCCTGCCCCATTGTAGTCTTTCCAGCATGACTCTGGATGTACCACTCCTTGTGAAAAATCTGCTAGAGCACTTGTTAGCCACTGCTTTTCCACCTCAGATAAATATGGAAGATTAGTTGCTTCAGTGGTTCATCTCCTTCCTATTCAAGTGGATCTGGTATAATTTCAATGTGATTTGATGCCACCATAAGTAGTTTACGTGTGTTATTTGTGGCCATTGTGTGTAATATAATTTTGTTCCCTGATTCAAACATATCCTGGTCTAGCAGCTGAATAGAGAGGGTCCTCAAATATGATCTCTTTCTTTCCAGATACGTAAGAATGGCCATAGTAGGTCAAACCAATGGTCTAGCTAGCCAATGCCAGGTGCTTCAGGGGGAATGAACAGAATGGATAATCATCAAGTGATTTATTCTGTTGGCTATATCAAACCTTTGGCAAACAGCAATTGCTGCTTATCCTGCCTAATAGCCACTGATGGCCCTATCCTCCACGAATTTATCTAGTTGAACTCCATTGTAATCCAGGCCTTCACAACATCCTCTGTCAAGGAGTTTCACAGATTAACTGTGTGTTGTGTGAAGAAATACTTCCTTCTGTTCATTTTAAATCTGCTGCCTATTAATGTCATCTGGTGACCACTAGTTCTTGTGTTATGAGGAGTAAATAACACTTCCATTTTTAGCTTCTCCACACCAGTCATGATTTTAGGGCCCTCTAGCATATCCCACTTGATTGTTTCTTTTCCACACTGAAAAGTCCCAGGCATATTAATTTCTCCTCATGTGGAAGCTTTTCCATACCCCTAATCATTTTGTTGATTAGGTTTAGCCACCGTATAAAATGATGAAAGGAAATGCTGGTGAGTAAATTTGCAATTGATGATGATTAGCCCTCAGTGTTAAAGGGTGCAGCTCACCTCAGTTAGGGCTGACCACTGAAAAAAGAGGTTGCACATCGCAAACTTCCTATCGGGCGTTCCTGGAGCCTCAAATTGCAGAGGCCAAGTACACTGAGACCAAGGTGGAAATCTGGCTGCCAGTGGAAGACTGAGAGGAGATGGGAGTCATTGGGAGCTTTAAAAGGCAATGAACCCAGAGGCCCAGGAGACCTGGAGATGGCCCACCCCCTGCAGAAGAGACCAGCCATATCTACTCAGGCCCATAAGCCACATGGCCTTGTCTAGGAGATAACTATATTGACTCTGGCTATGAAGAAGTACTACCCCGAGGCGAAGGGCGGTTATATGGACTCAGCCTCAGGGCTATAGCTCCCCTCTTCCCTCCCCAAAGGGTGACAGGGTGTACTAGCCCCAGGACAGATATGAAATAGGTTCAGGGGTAGAAACTGCTATCCTCCTTATATATCACAAATCACCCCTGTTTGCGTCACTACCTCAGTAATCCTTGTGTTGTGTAGTGGGCTTGTTTGCAGGTCAGCATCTCAAGTTTCTGACACACGACTGAGTTGTGTGACCGGTTAGGGCTTTAGTTATGTCACAAGCTTGCTCAATGTGTAGGGTGTCCCCTTTTCGTCACTGGTGATCGTGGAGGATAACAACTGACTGTTGCCTCCAGCTAACTCTATTATTCTTTTAGCTGAAGCAGAGGGCTGCACTTTGCTGGTGCTCCTAGGCTCAATCTATATTGGTAACTCAAGTTGGAGTTATAATAATTACAGGCACATTGAATCATATTCCGCCTGCTTTGGTTGCTACTAACAATTCAGGGCCATTCTAAAACTAATCCCATTGATCGGTAAAGTTCTTGTCCGAGTAGCCCATCCACAACTTCCTGACGTAGGTGGTTGTTTTCACTCCCCAGTATCCAGCATACAGTGAATGACTGCTGAGTTATGCAACTCATCGCAGCAAGAAGAGTTTCTATGGCACTGCTCCACTGTTGTGAACTGGCCTTTCTCTGGTAGTCGATCACCTAATGTTTCAGTTAGCCCTTGTGTGCTGTCTCAGCCCAGCTATAGTCACTTGTTCTGTGGCCCACTGGATGTAAGGAGCAGAACAGAAAGCTTATTGATTGATTGGTGATGGTTGGTTGTTGACAGCAAGTTTTCATCCTGATAATCAAAGACTGGAGGAAAAAGTGGGTCCATCAAGTGCCATAATACCTGAATGCGCAAGAATGAGACTCTTTTCTTCCCTTCTCATATTTACTAAATGTATTGGCTTCCTTCTGCCCTTTGCTACATCTGCATATGTTTGCAGAGAGAGTCTGATGTCTCCTTTACACTAAGGGTTTTTTGTGCTTCTAGGAGCTCACAATGAAACTGGGAATCAGCTCCACTAAGTCCAGAACACTGTGCTGAAATAGAGAGTTGGACATTATATTTGCAGCCTCACTGAGTGGGTAGTGAGTGTGAGCAGCAAGGATGGGAACCAGCCAACTTGGCAACAGTTTGCCTACAGAAGGGTACAGGGATGTTGTCAGATGACCTATAAATGGGCAAATGCCAAACCTTGGATGTGTAAACCTCCAAACATCAGAGTTCTTGAAATCCAGATCTCACTTTTAGTTTTGCGGCTTGAATCCATGTCTAGTGTACACTTGTTGCTTATTTAGATCTGCTAAACGTAGGATGCTTTACAATCCCTTGAGAATACTCAGATTAATAGATGGAAATAAATCCATGAGCCAAAAACCAATACTCCCTAATGCAGTTAGTGGAGAAGGCTAGTGCTCACAAGTGATGTTGAGGGAGATTGCAAGTTTCAAACCCAGGGGATTTCCACAGTCCAAAGCTTGGTCACTTGTCAGGCTAATTAGCAATGGGAAATGGTTCTCATCTCTAGCTGTTGAGTTTAGTCGCTCTAAGTTGTTACTGGAGTACACGCACAAATGTGTTCATGTATAAACTAAAGGAAATTAAAGCACTTTAACATCAGAATAATAATATACACATACATACATACCTACAAGCAATAGGACTGAAGCTGTGTTCTTGTGCTGTTGTTTTGCTAATACATGCAGTAATCACAGCACATGAAGCCTTTGTATTTAGTCTGGGAATCCCAAAGTTAAAATCCCAAGATTCTTACACATAACATTATTCTGTTTTATCTTCTGTTCAATGGGGAGGGTCCCAGTTTTAAAAATTACAATATCCTCCCATTATATTATTCAATTTTATCATTTTAGCAAGAGTTTTCAATAATTATATCTTCTTTAGAGCTTCTGCTAGTGGACCTTGTAGTTTTATACTTCAGGGATCTTGACTAAGTTCCTTTCCAAACTATGAGCTAAACTCCTCTTTGGGGGAACCGTACTGGGTCAGTGGAATTCCACCCAGGGTGAACGTGGCCCTATATGTTTTAACAAAAACCAGAGCAGTGCTCTTGATACAGAAAGGCATACTGCTTTCCTGACCTCTCACCTCTAATTGACACTAGATCTATTTGTCCTCACTGCAGGAACATTCATTACATCCTGAATTCCCCAAACAACAAAGTAGGGGCCAAATTCTCCTCTGTTTTACATATGTACCATCTCATGGACATCAGCTAAGCTTGCTCTAGTTAATTGAGTTATATGGGGTGCAAATGAAGGCAGAATATGGACCAAAATGGATTGTTACCGATAGTTCTCCCATTGTCTCAGACAAAGTATTTCATGCTGTGAATAAAATAATAGTGGCTTTCTCGCATATAGCACTTTTTATCATTTGTGTGGTCTCAAAGCACTCCACAATCTTTTATTTATTTAATCCGCACAAAGGTCCTGTGAGGTAAGGAAGAATGGCTACGTCTCCCTTCCTAGCCCATTGCAGAGATGGGGAACTAAGGCAAAGCAAGACTAAGTGATTTGCCCAAGGTCACACAGGAAGTAATAGACAGAGGAGGAAATTTAACCCAGGTCTGCCACTCCCCAGGCCAATGCCTAGCCCATCTTTCCTTCACAAATTTGTCTCCCCCCCCGCCCCGCCCATACAAACTTCTGATTTAGTTCTGTTTATACCAGCACAGCTCCAGTGGTTAAACTAGGATGTTGCATCTTTTCAATTTCCAAAGGGATAGCTGTGTCCAGCAAAAAAACCACGGAGTTGTGTGGCACTTTAAGACTAACAGATTTATTTTTCGCATGAGCTTTCGTGGGAGAAAATCTCACTTCGTCAGATGCTTCTGTAAGTTCACCCATCTTCGAAGCATCTGACAAAGTGGGATTTTCTCCCACAAAAGCTCATGCAAAAAAAAAATTTGTTAGTCTTTAAGTGCCACATGACTCCTTGGTGGTTTGTTTTGGTTTTTTTTTTGCTAAAATAGGATGGCAAGTGAGTGAAGGATTTGATCCAATCCTGACCTTAATGAGATTATTTACGTGAGCAAGGGTCTGCAAGACGGAACTGTATTTCTGTGCCTGTATTTGATCTACGCTCAGATCTCATTAACTCTAGGATGTTGCCAATTATGTGTGCCACACAGAGGGAGGCCATAAAGAGATATATTCTCATCTTGATGTACAGGAATGTAAGACTATCTTCTCCGTCATGGTTAATGGTCACTGAGCAATGTATGTACTGCTGTTGTCAGCAATGAGTGTTTTTGAAATGCATAGATTAGATTAAAACACCTTTTCCCTGCTTGTACACTTCACAAAGGTCATCTCAGGGGATTGGTAATGGGCCATAGTGCTTTCACTCTTAAATTGCTACTAGAACTGTGTGCATAATGGATTTTTTTTTTAATTCACTGCTATCTCTGAAAAATTTGGAAAAAATTGTTTGGTGTAAAATTGACAAGTACATTTTTCTGACAAAAACAAAAAGTGAATGTGTTCCCAGTCGAACCGTTTAGTTCTTGAGCATTCTTTGGCATTGTTAAATTAAAAAAAAAAAGGAAATTTCTAAAAGAATGTCATTTTTAAAATGGAAAAAATCACAATATTTCATCTGGAAAAATACCCAACCAGTTAGATATTTTTCTTTTTGGGTTCTTTTTCATGGAAACAATGTGGCAAAATTGAAATACACACTTGCAAAATATCGCCACCTTTTTTCAGCAGAGAACGTTTCAGTTGGACAATGCTGCCTGGCTCTAGTGGTTATTGCAAGTTCAGTTCACATAGGCAGAGACCAAAGGCAGCTGGCTCTGGAGTGAGCTCAGTGGACAGGTGTATAACATGGTAACTGGGAGTAACATGGCCTGCAGCACAAGATTGCCACATAAGTGATTACCCAGGGTGCCAGGTGGGCTTGTATGCCATGCCCTGAAGCACTCATTGCAACAGGTTCACTGCTCTAGTACCTGAACTAACTGGATTTAAGCTAGTTTGGGTACATCTGTTTGAGCTGCAGTCACACCCCATGTGGTGTAAGTATACCCTAAATCTGGTTTTGGGGACCCAGTGGCAGGTAATTGTAATTTTGCCTTGCAACTTTCTGTACAGTGTATTAATCTGTGAGTAAATCAAGAACTTGTCAATCCACCTTCTTTCATAAGAGTTGGTTTTTGTCATTCTTTCCATTATAATGACTTCATTTTGGATGAAGAATATAATAAAGAACGAAAGTAAAGTCTCCATCTGAGAACACCGTGTACTCTTCTTTCTTTCTGCTATGAAAGCCTGCTTTACAGGGAACACATGGTGGCCTAATGGATAGACTAGCATTCGGGAAACTTGGGTTCTCTTGCCATTGCTGGGTGATATTAGACTTCACTTCATCATACCTTACTTTCTTCATTTTTTAAATGGGGTTAATATTACCAGTTTTCTTTTATAAAACGCTCTGAGATCTGCTGGTGAAAAGTCCTGCATTAAAGAAAGTTGTTATTCTTTGCATGCAAGAAGAGCTAACCCAAATGTGAAGGTGCACCATGCAGAAACAATAGCTGTGGTTTCATGGTGTGAATAAACATGTGACAAAAATATAACTAGAAATACAAATGTCTTTTATGAAAGAAAAAGGAAATAATGTCTGCATCGAAAAACGATCTTAGATTAGACCACAATGACAGATAGTAAATCATTCACACTACATACTGCAAAATGACTGTTATGTCTTTTCTGTCACTTCTCACCTGTTGTTATGTTTCCTTCTCCTTGTGTTTGTGCAGGGTTTTGTAGCTACATAATATAGTTGCTTTTGTTTGAGAACCAGACAGTTTGCCCCATCTTGTAACCAGGACTTTGTCATAAATGAGCGAACATCTGTTAAATTGAGCTGTACGATGGTTTTTTTTCCCCCCAAGGGGGGGGAAAACACAATAGAAAATTGACTGGGGTTTCTTGTCAGGCATATCCAGACGGATATACTCTGGAGGAGGCAAGGAGCTGCCTTAGAGATTTATAATTTGTAACCTGTTGCAGTGAAGTGTCTGAAAGAAGCTGAGCAGCAAAAAGAATTTACTGGACTGAGCTGTTCTTCTACAGGGCTGGGTTGTGCTACAGTGGGAAACGCCTCCATTTCAGTTCACAAAATAAATGTACACCAGAGAGCATTAACAGTGGTGAATCACCTGCAGAGCAAGTAAGCGAACACTGATAATTGAGAGTAAAACAAACACTGTTATACCTTGCATCTCCGTATCATGACTTTTATCCAGCTCTGGCCCTAGAGCATCAACTGGTGCAAATTATAGACTTATAGGCTATGTCTACATCTGCCCAAATTAGTTTGGATTTGCTAGTCTGAACTAAAAAGTTTGAGGTTAGTCTGAACCAACTGTGAGTTAGTTCAAACTAACTGGGAACTTTTTAGTTTGAATTAACCGTACGTTCTAGTTCAAACTAACGCTTAGTTTGAACTAGAACGTGCAGTTAGTTCAAACTAATGGCTTAGTTCGGACTTCTTAAGTTCGAACTAAGCCTTAGTGGGGTGGCGTGCCTGCACCTAGTTCAAACTAAAGTTTGAACTAAGCATGGAAGTCCAAACTAACCTTGCTACTAACTCATTTGAACTAAACTTTCCTTAGTTCGAACTCAGAAATGTCTTAGTTCGAACCAAGGAAAGCCTAGTGTAGTCATGGGCTAAATTAGTCCGGACTAAGCCTCCTTAGTCTGGACTAATTTGCCAGTGTAGACATAGCCATAGATTCATAGACCAGAAGGGACCACTACGGTCATCTAGTCAAACCTCCTGCAAATGCAGCCAGAGAACTTCACCCATCCCCTCCTGTAATAGCCCCCAATAGCCGACTGAGTTCTTGAAGGCCTCAAATAACAATTTAAGGATGTCAGGATACAGCAACTCCACCAGCAAGTGAACTGTACCCCATGCTGCAGAGTAAGGTGAAAAATTTCAGCGCAGCTAAGTCAATTTACAGCAGTTCGGGAGCTGGCCCCTGTATATTAACAAAAAAAAAATTAATTGTTGCTAAGGTGAGACAGGGGTATTGTGATCATGTAGTGACCCCCACCTCCGCCCCCTGCATAACAGTCCACTGAACTTTCCTAAATTAATTTCTTTGGAGTTAGAGCATCTTTTTCCGAAAAACATCCAATTGAGGTAAGATTTTCCAGTGCTGTAGACTGCACCATAATCCATGGTAAATGGTTCAGTGGTTCATTACCCTTGCTGTTAACAATTCATGCTTTATTGTGAGTCTGAATTTGTCTTGCTTCAGCTCCCAGCCACTGCAATCGTTCTATGCTTTTGTCTGCTAGACCAAACAGCTCTTTTGTATCAAATTTCTATTCCCCATGTCGGCATCTAGAGAATAGCTTGTTATCAAATAATTTCTTAACTGTCTGTTTGTTAAGCTGAGGGGATTGAGTTCCTTGAGTCTTTCACTATAAGGTATTTTTTAAATCCTTTAATCATTCTAAGGGCTCTTCTCTGAACCCTCTCCAAATTACCAATGTCCTTCTTGAGTTGTGGGCAGCAGAAGTGGACACAATAGCATTTCACCAGTGCCAAATACTGAGGTAATATAACCTCTTGTCTCTTGCTATTTCCCAGTTTACCTATCCAAGATTGCATTTGTCTTTGGGCCAAAGTGTTGCAGGGTGAGCTCATTTTCAGCTGATTTTTCACCACAACTCCAAGTTTTCAGGGTCATTGCTTCCCTGGATAAAGTCTCCCATCCGGTAAACATGAACTGCACTCTTTGTTTGTATATTTTGGCCATACTGACATTCATATTGTTTATTTGTGCCTAGTTTAACAAGCGATATAGATCTTTCTCTATGAGTGACCTGTCTAATTGATTATTTACCAGAACCCCAATCTTTGTGTCATCTGAAAACTTTATAAATACAATTTTTTGGCATTTTCTTCCCAGCTCGCTCAGCTCAGAAAAATATATTTCTAACTTTTCTTTTTTGGCTCCCAAAGCTATTCTCATGGAGTGACTTGCACAACTCCTTCTGACTTCGTTCATGCTGCGTCAGATCATAGGAAAGGAGTTTGTTATCCCACTACACAAAGACTCTGGGAAAACTGCTTTTTTAAAGGCTGAATTTTTCAAAGGTGAGACTACAACAGCCTTTACATGACAAACAAGGAGTCTGGTGGCACTTTTAAAGACTAACAAATTCATTTAGTGCATGAGCTCTCAGGGGAGAGAATCCCACTTCATGCCCATTTTCAAGCATCTGACAAAGTGGGATTTTCTCCCACGGAAGCTCATGCGACTAATACATTTGTTAGTCTTTAAAAGTGCCACAGGACTCCTTGTTTGTTTTTCTGGACTAGACGAACACGGCTACTACTTTTGAGTCTTTACATGGGTTCTTACAGCCCTGTACAACCATGAAACTGAAATTCACCAGTATGTGCAACTGCCAACTTTGCTGCTGATTTCTATCGGGAACAAAGCACTTCAAAAAGTTAGATCAGTTGTCCAACCCATTTCCAGCCCCATCCTCCTTGGATCCTCTTTAAACACAAAAAGCCTGTTTCAGTCAAATATTAGTGTAGTTTCACCTAGTGGGGTGGGGAGGAGATAGGAAGAGGGATGTTCATTTTAACCTCATTTTCTTCTCCAAATTCTAGTACTCATTTCGAAAATGAGCAGTGCAGACGGCTGCAGAACCATCTGCTCTCCTGGGCTTAGCCAAAGGCTGATTAGAGAGAGAGGCTGTAATCGGCATAAAAACTGTCATAAACTATTTGCTGAAGGTTGCACCATGACTGAGTCGTCCCTATCTTCTCCCATCAGGAACACGGTGAGATTACAGGCCTGCTGCATAGCTCGTTGTATTCAATCAGGCCAGATCTGAGGCCTACTAAGAAACTTATCTGCATGAAATTAAACTGCCAGTTCCCTGCTCCACCCCCTGATCAGTTACAAGCATCAAGCCAAGTGAAGATAAATGCATGACAGAGTTCATTAAAGTGATTGAAAATCAAGATGGAGCAGCACATTTTTCATCAGCACTACCCCAGGAAATAAAGATAAATTCCCCCAATTCGTATTTTAACATAGCTTATCATAATCACCAGTAATAGCAACCAAATGTTTTTTTCATTTGTTACAGTCTAAGCTGGCCGGGGGAGCAGTTTCCTGGTTTTTGGCTCATCCAGTTTAATTTTAAGCTGTTGTCAGGGGTCACTTCCACTTTGTGTTGCATTTTTGATGAGCAGTTTTTGCTTGGAGTTTGTATAGTACGTTGGTCAGAGAAGCCACTTGAGAGAGAGAAACTGGTTATAGAAGGCAAGGGAAGAGGAAATGATATAAACCCACCAGGTTTATAAAAGAAAAAGTAGAACAAGCATAAAACCAAAGACTTGCATCTTAAACATGGGGACCAATTTCTGGCATAGCAGAGACAAGCGGTCTGGGATGGATGTCATTGTGTTATAATGCCCTAGGTGAATGAGCTGTAGGTGGTTACTTGCTGCTAGGTGGGTCATGCTGATAGTTAGCATCAAAAAGGAAGCCCCAGTCAAATGCTTGTGGGTGTTTGGATTTCAGGTTTGATTTGCACTCCTCTCTGTATAAGATATAACCCTTCCTCCGAAAAGGCTCCTTTCAGCCATCTTCACCAGAGAGAGCCATGAGGAACTACAGGCTAGGAAGCTCTGGGTTACAACCTGGGCTTTCAGGGTTCTTTGGCAAAATCCATCAAACTGCTCGGGGCCCTGGTTTTCCTAGCTGAAAATTGCCAGCCATGATGGAGTGTTGTGGAGAAAAGCTCATGTGGTAACTGATGCTCACCGAGCAGCTTGTTGGTCTAGGGATCTGATTCTTACTTCAGGTGTGAGAAGACCTTGGGTTCAAGTCCTACACCACCCCTTGTTTCTGCTCACCTAACCTCTCAGGAACAATTGATAAAGATTGGTTGGTTTGGCCTAGCAAAAGGGAGATTGGTGGGGGATGTAACAGTTTTCAAATACCAAAAAGGTTGTTTTGAGGAAGAAGGAGAAAAATTGTTCTCCTTAATAACACATGATAGGACAAAAAGCAACAGTCTTCAATTACAGCAAGAAAACTAGCCTAGACATTAGGGAAAAAATGCCTAACTCTCAGGGTGATTAAACACTGGAATAAGTTGCCTCATCAGGTTGTGGAAGCTCCTACATTGGAGGTTTTTAAGAGCAGGTTAAACCAGTGGTTCCCAAGCAGTGTGCCAGGGCACTCTGGTGTGCTGCAGGAACACCCAAAGTGTGCTGCGAGCATCCCTGAGAGCTGGAGTTAAAGTCCCTCCCTGCTCAGCCCAGCCGCCTGGACTGTGCAAGGCTAGCAACAGACAGGGGTTAAAGTAAGGGGGAAGGCACCAGAACTGTGTTCAAGGGCCCCTATTTTTAGGCAGGCAGCATTCTGGCTCCCTAAAAATAGAGGAAGGCACCAGAATGGGGAGTTCCAGGGGTCCCCCCTAAAAAGAGCAAGAGCAGCCAGAGCGCAGAGTGCCAGTGGCTCCAGCTTAAACCCCGCTCCACCTTAACCCAGCCAGCAGAGAGCTGAGGGAGGCTGGGAGTGTGTGAATCTCCCCTGCAGGGCAGAGCAGCTTGTCAGCCAGCCTGCAAACAGCCCAGGTAAGGGCTTTGGGGGGTGGGCTGCGGGGGGTTGTGCGTGTAGCAGAGGTGGATGTGTAGCAGAGAGTGTGTAGCTGGGGTTGTGGGGTGGGGGTGTGTGTAGATGGGGGGTGGTGTGAGATGGCTGTATGGTGTTGCTGGGTTGTGGAGTGGCTGTGTCTGTGTGGAGGGTGTAGCTGGGGGTTGGAGGTCTAGTTCTGGCCCATGCAGTGATGGGAGGGTCCATCACAGGCAGCAGGGGGCTGGGGAGGGGAGGATGGGACCCACTGGGGTAGGAGGGAGCAGCAGTGGGGTGAGGGGTTCCCCAGGTGGCAGGGAGTCACTATGGAGAAGGGGGAAGTGGGTGCTGCACCATGCTCCCCTGCCCAACCTTCCCACTCCCCAGGTTCCCCTCTGCCCCTCCCACAATCCACTCTTGCTCCCTTCCTCTCTTGCCACCCTTGTGCTGTTCCCCACATGGCTGCCCTTGTCCTCTCTTCCACCCCTGCCCTGCTCTTCTCCCCACACTCACTCCTGCCACTGCACACGATTCCTGACCCCCGTTTTGTCACCCCTGCTCTGCTACCCACTACACCACATAGCAGCATTTCCGAAACACTGTACCATGGTTCATGAATATTCATAAGAAATGTAAGTTAATTTGAATATTCTTGAGCTTTCTATTGGTGGAGTTTTGAAAAATTTGAAGGTATCAAGGTGCGCCATGGCAGAGAAAAGGTTGAGAACCACTGGGTTAGACAAATACATGTCAGGGATGGTTTAAGAGGGTACTTGGACCTCCCATGAGTGCAGGGAACTGGACTCAATGACTGTCCAGTTTCTATGATTCTAAGAGTATGTCTATACTGACGGCAGCAAATTGACCACCGTCAGTTTGAGCTTCTGGGAGCGGATCACGGCGAATATGAACTCACAGCACTGACCCGGGAAGCCCTGGGAGTCAGGGGGCATAGGGGAAAGCCGACTGCAAGCAATTTGCAGTCAGCTTTCCCCTAGTGTGTAATGGAGGTTTAGAAAGTCGGCACTGTTTGCACAGGGAATTTTACATTCCTTGCGTGAACAGCAGGTGACTGCTGCCAGAAAAGCCCTAGGTATAGCCTAGGGCTCTGTTCTGGCCTGGATTGCACTCTCTTCTGTTAAAATCTGCAGGCAAAGGCTATGAGAGAATAAATGGCATTGGGGATCCCCTCCTGGACCTTCCATCAGTGGGGCAGGATTTATCCCAGATACAGGAGCTCCACAAGGAGCTGCCTAGCCTATAGCTCCTGGCTGTGTTCCCAGCAGCCCTGCTCCCTGGTGTGGCTACACTGGCAGTCTACTGCAAAGTGTTCCCTCTGGCTGGAGCTATCAACAGAATCTGTACCCCTTGAAGGGCAATTCCTACCATGGAAGAGTTGTGATCCAAGTGCAAAGCACCTTCCTTGGTGAGCAGACACAGAGGGCATAGTCCAGTCCACTGAAGAGAACTGGCCAGTATGTGTGTGCAGCTCTGCCTTCTGCTGGGTAAACCCACAGCTGCTAATCTATGTGCCCAAGGCCCCAAAAGAGGACATTGTATTTCGTTCAAGTGGTAAGTGTCTTTGCTTTCAGCACCAAAAGATCTGAGCTGAAATCCTGGTGAATATAGCAGAAGAGCAAAACAACAGCCATAGAATCCGAGGTGGTCACCATGGGTACATCCACACGGGAGCCTTAGGTCAACTTAAGGAAGGTTAAGTTGACCTACTGACCCCCATGGCCATGCTGGGCTTTTAATAAGTCAACGTTAGGAAGCTCTTCAGCTTAAGCAAGTGCTTCCTTAAGTCGACTTAATAACACCACCTCTTAAAGTCAACTTAACACTTAAGTCAACCTCATTAAGTTGATTTAAAACAGTACAGACAGGGGAAAGCCTGTAAGTCGACTAATTGGCTTCCCAGGCCCCTCCCAGAGTTCCTGGATACCATGAAAGGTTAATTGAGCACCTGCCATTGTGGATGCAAGCAGTCGACAGGAGTTTTTCAATGTGGACTCTCTAAGTCGACTTAACAAGGTCAACTTTAATGTGGACTTTCTAAGTCGACTTAACAGAGCCTCCGGTGTAGACATATCCCACGTTATTATTGAATCTGATTAAGTGAGTTGCAGCCCATGAAATCTTATGCCTGAAGAAATTTGTTAGTCTTTAAGGTGCCACAGGACTCATTGATTTTGCTATACACAGACTACCCCTCTGGAACACATCATTAGTGTTTACTATGTTAACGACACCATTCTAAAGCAGAGAGAGAACAAAACCATAGCCATTACCAGAACTACAGCAAGCAGTGAAAAGTCTTTCCAAAGAGATAAACCCCCTGAGCTGCTATCTGCAGATCTAAGCCTGGCAGGAGAACAATTCCATCTTGCAGAATAGGAGCAGGGAACCCCACCCTCACGCATTCCTGCCAAAACCAAGACCTTGTGTATAACCTAACAAGGGGAAGGCCAGGTAAATATACTCTGCAAAGATAGTATGAGATGTCCAGGATCTTAAGCAGAGATTTCTCTTTCTCCAGAGATAATCTTTTCCATTGGAGCGTAACAGTATAATAACTTACACAATTGCTGAATTGTTTTTAAACACAGTCCCTGTGAGAAAGGGCCTACCTCTGCTTCTGTTGAAGTCAGTGGGACTCTTTCCATTGACTTCAGTGGAAGCCGGCTCAGGTTTTGTAATTTTAAAGTTGACAGAGCTGTTTTCTCCTCCTGAGAACCTGTCTCCACTTTGTAATATAGAAACCAGGGTGTGGGACCAGGTAGGGTATACCACGTGCAAATTCCAAACATAAATTTCAGTAGTTTATAATGCAACAATAAAACTAATAAAAAAGGGCTTTGGAATAGAATATTCATCTATTGCATCAGCATCTGGCATTTTGTTGTCCTGATTGCGGACTGGCTGCAATAATCCACAGGGGACAAGAGAGGTCATGACTCAACAAGGAGAGTTTTTTCTTAAGGCCAGAGCAGGAAGAGTTGAAAGGTAATATTATCCGGTGATAAGCTATTACTATTTTACCTTCTGGCCAAACACACATTCTTCTTTGAGCACTGCTCGGATACATTCAGTAATAGGTATCTACGTGCCACAGCGCACAATTGGTTGGAAACTCTTTTGCCCTAGCCTGTCAGGAAGGGGCAGGTGGCCACCGCCCCCCTTGCCACCCCATGGCTATATATGTGGCCACGGCTCAGCTCCTCCTCAGTTTCATTTTTCCACCCTCTGTGACAGTTCTCGGAATGGCCCGCTCCTTGCGATCTTGCAAGCAGCCTGTCTCTGTTTTCATAAGCCTGCAGCTTGATTGGGAACACCTTTTCATGGATGTCATTCCACAGAAGAGCACTCCTCCCACCAAGCTTCCAGCCTTGGAGCAGCAACATTGCTCCTCCTCGCTGCCCGGCATGCCGGGGTTTAAACCTTGTGCAGCCTGCAGCAAGGCCTTCCCATGGGACAACTTCCACGAGAAGTGCCTCCGGTGCCTGGGCGAAGCCCATTTAGTCACCGAATGCTACCTCTGTCAGTTCTTTAAGCCTAGGACGATCAAAGACAGGGAGCAAAGGCGCCGTGAACTGGCCTCCACCCAATTTTGGCAGCCTACCCTCAAGGCTTCGGGGCACCCCTCAGTACTGTGTGCAAGTTTGGCACCGGTGCTGTCCTGGCACTGCTCCTCAAAGGAAAGCGAAAAGACCAGCTAAATACCACTGTCGGTACCGAAGCATTGGCACCAATTGCACTCCCCCTTGTGAGAGTCACCACGGAAACACCAAGGAGTCGGTGCCGATTCCTGCCACACCAGAGACCTTCAAGGCAGCGAGGTCCCTCCTCCTCCTGCCAGTGCCTCCCAACCCAGTACCACCCAAGAAGAGGCGTAAACCAGCTTTTGCTTCAGGAGCATGGCTGTCCCAGAAGCGGCACCAAACACCATCCCCAATCTTGCTACCAAGCTCCCCAGTTCGGTAACCGGCCATCTATGAGGGACACAGTACCGCTGAGTCGTCTCCCTGCACTTTGCCTTCACCGGCACTGTCCTCACTGTCCTGAGTGCCTTCTCAGTCTCCAAGTCCAGAGGAGGGTGTTTTGAGGGGGGGAATAAATGACCCCACCCTCGACCTTCAGCACCATCCTCGTTTAGGTACTGGTCTCACGAGTGGTCCTCCAAAGACACCACGATGGAGTCGCGTGGTACTGTTTCGCCCAGTCCGGCACCGGGTCCCTCAGTACTGGGAAGAGCCTTAAACTCCATTCCAAATTCCTACACCAGGGATCTCATGGCACACTCTGACCTCCTTCGCCGTGTTTCTGCATGCATGCGGTTGGAGGCTTGGTCCCCTACGGGGCTTACTGACATTCTATTTGGGCCAGTCTTCACCTCTGCCGACCCTATTGCAGCAGCCCTTCACCCTAGCATATGGGACCTCATCATGTCCCGCTGGCAAAGCCCTGGCTCCATCACTCTAGTCTCTGACATGGCAGGCTTAAAATACCAGTCCCGGGGATGGAGTTTCCCTCCCTCATCCACCACCCGGTACCATCTCAAGGGTTGGTGGGAGCTGCACTTGGCCCAGGGCAGGCCTCCCGTGACCCCATCCTGGCATCAAGGGAGGTGAAAGAGTTAGACGTCCTTGGGAGGAAAGTTTATTCTTCCTCTGCTTTACAACTACGGATAGCCAACAACCAGGCCCTGGTCAGTAGATACATGTTGGACGTGTAGGAGTCTATGTAAAAATTTAGACACCCCCTCCCACAGGAAAACAGGGAGGATTTTGATGCCTTCCTCGAGGAAGGCAAAATAGCGTCCTATGACCTTCTTTTATCAGCTTGGGATGCTGTGGACGCAGCTTCCTGCACCATGGCCTTGGCCGTGACCCTTCGGCATGCAGACTGGCTAAGAGAGGTGAGGGTGCCCCCCCATCACTTAGCAGGCTGTACTTGACCTGCCTTTTGAGGGACAGTCTCTCTTCGCAGCTGAGACGGATGCCATGTTCCATGGTGCCCAGGACCCCAGGTGGGGGGAGGTAAAGTTCTTGGGTGTCTTATCATCAGTGCCCCCTGCCCGTTCCCCAAACAAGTGAGGATTGCCCAACACCCTTCCTTATGTTTTAAGAAGTTGCGCCATCAGGAGTATCAGCTCCAAGTTTGTTTCCCTTTTTTCACCTACTGGGGGTTGCCAACTATCTCCCATTTTTCAAGGCAGCATTATCTGTCCTGTTGACAGCATTAAAGGGAAAACATCACCCTACAAGGGGCATGACCTCGACTTAAGTTCTTGTGGGGTACTAGCCTTTCTCCTTCTAGTCTCATCCGGTGGTTCCATAAGGTCCGTAAGGATCCCTATCAGTAGGGGACGCACCCCTTCCACTTTGCCAATTAGGCCCTCTGGAGTTATTGTTGGAGCATCCACTCTCTGCCCTACTCCATTAGAGAACATAGGGTAAGGTTATATCCGTGATGGCTGTAGGTCAGGATTTTCTGCACCCCACACACCCAAATGACCAGATGGAAACCACTCCCCAGTGGTTTCTGAATTCCCTCCCCCTTTATCTGGGAAGGCGCTTACCTTTTAACGGCTATGTGGAGCTCTCTCTCAGGGTTGTTCCCTTCATGCTACCCAGTGAAGGTGGCTTCTCTCCCAGTCTGGAGATGTTTTCCCCCATGGGGCTTGTGTTTCCTAGTCTCTGGGCACTCATTGTGTTCGGACCTCAGGTGATCATCACTTACAACAAAGGAAGACAACATAACCCCCACTGATTGGCCTATTGTTCTAGGCTCGTTGCCTTGCTGTACTGGGCCCAGGAATTCAGATTGGGGGATTGCTAAGCCAGTAGCTTAGGTTGGTTGGAGGGTAATTCCCCCCCTGCACAGACCTCTCATCCTTTGGTTAGAGGCCTAGTGCTTTGCCATCCCCTGCACAGTCATATTTCTTCCCTTTTCTGTTAGGCTACCCCAGCCTCAGGGGCTAGCACATTTGAGGACTCCTCTCCACTTTAAGGTTGCTTCCTGGATTTTTCCTCCCCCCCTTTTCCTCTCCACTTGGAAGAGAAAGTCTAACCCATTCATGGGAATGAAGTCTCTTTGCTTTGCCAATTACACAGACCTGTGCCACAGAGTGGGACAAAGGGCTATGTATTGCCAGAATGGATTGGAATAACAAGGAGCTATCACAGCCACTGATCTCCTTTTCCTAGTTCCCAGGAGGACATTTGGGGACTGGAGGAAGTCACTAAAAGGCCTCTAAAGGGCCTTTCCTTAAATGAGGGAATGCTCCTTCAAGGTAGCCCTGTTGCATCCAGTGATGCCAGGAGGCTATTAGATTCTTTTTAAATGGGAAAGGGTACTCCTCTAAGTGACCTTTGCTGCTGACATGGGATGGGTCCCCGCCTAATTCCAGGTCCCCTTGTCTAACATTGGTCCAACCTACTGTTTGTTCTATGGAAATTTTGTAGACTCTTGTGAGGCATTGATCCCAATCTGGGTTAAGTGATGCCTTTCACCCTTTTCAGAGGTTGCTCACACTTCATGGCATCATTTCATGCTCTCGTCATCCTCAAGGACATCCTGAGGTAATGCCTCACCCCTGGATTCCACTAGCATATGATAGATTGGACTGGGCTTCTTTTGAGACCTCTCTTGATTACGGAAGTAGCTGTTTGCAGCTACTTAAGGCTTAAGAGTTGAAATCACTGACAGAGGCAATTTCTCACTCTCTGATCTGAAATCACTAGAGTGAGGAAATCTCTCTCTCTCTCTGACCTAAACCACTGAAGAGGAGCAGGAGATGGGGTGACCAGCTATGCTTTCCTACCCCTGTCTCTCCCTTTTCGGGCATCTAATGGAAGGGGTAATGGGTATTTCCCTATACTCTACCACCTTTCAATACTTTCCAGGGCTGGAGATTTGCTATCTTGACCAGCCATCTCCTAGTCGCTTGTCTTGTCAGCTCACATACGTGTCCCTATGAAGGGGTCATGACCTTTGTTAATGGTCACCTTTCCTACTCCCTTCTTTTGTGGCTGCACAAAAAAAAAAAAAAACAAGAGGAGAAAGAGGGGAAGGGGGTGAGGGGATGAGGGTCCACCCTACTTGGTGCATACCCTCATCCCATCTGCGACTAACTGGGCTAACTCCCCTCTCTCCCATGTACCTAGACCCATAAGACCTTTCTCCTCCCTCACTGGTGGAGACTCAATCTCTTACCAGTGTGTTCAGACTCAGCCCATGACTAAGTCTGGGGCCTCGACCCGGGGATTACACCACTGAACCTGTTGTATACCATGATATTGCAGATACCTATAACGATCACTTCATCACTAACCACGGGAAGTAGCTTAGGGGTTGTACAAGGCCACAGGCCCCATGCTACAGACCCTATCTTACACTGTGGTGCTCTAATTTTGAGGTCCCAAGTTCCTTGCCCCAGAACTTTGCCTAGCAGTGAGTCGCTGAAAGGTACACTAGTTTTCGTTTGCCTATCCATGTCGGCTATTGAGGCGTTGAGCCTTAGCGGGTACTCGCCTATTGTTGAATGCCACCATGTGGTTTGTCTTGCCGGACCACCAAAGGTCCTATTTCCTCTCTCCTCTTCTTTTCCTTTGCTCTCCCAGTATTTGCTACTAGTAGGCCGAGTTCTCTGGGGTCATTAATTTCCCATCGTCTCCTAATGATCTCATTATAGCCGTAAGGTCAGAGAATATCTCGGGCTCATTTGTCTTGGCAGATGCGTGCCGCCAACTGCTCAAGGTTCCGTTTATGAATGTCTACCCATTCACAGCTCGATGTTTGTGTTTTGCTCCTGCCTTATAGTAAGGTGACATTAGAAAGGCACTGCGCTTCTCATCTGCATGTCAGGGAGCTCTCGAGTGACATAAGCCTCACCATGCTCCTCACGTTGGCAGGTGAGGGACCTTCAAGTGATGAAAGCCGCTCATCCTTTCCTTTCTCTCACGGGTTTCCTTACTTGGGTTGCGGTCTTTATACTGCTCATGCCCATGCTTAAGGATGTCTCACCAACTATGATTTGGTAACTGCACTTTCATGTTCAGTTTTCTATGACAAGGTTACTTAAGCCATCCTTGCCTCTGCCATGTGCAGGCCAGGGAGCACTTGAACTACATTGGCCTTTATTCCTACCTCTTGGTCAGACCATTCTACTTCATGGTTTTCCCCTCACCTGGGCCACAGTCCTTACGACGATACCTTGGGTACTTCCTTTGGACCTTTGTTGCCTGGGTCTCTGACGCTTATGGGGTGTCACTGTACTGAAGGTGGGAAAGAACCAACTCTGCCCACCATCCATCAGCACAGCTAGCAGTCACCTATTACTGAATGTATCCGAGCAGCACTCGAAGAAGAATGGTGGGTTACTTACCAGTAACTGTCCTTCTTCGAGATGGGCTGCTTGGATTCATTCACACCCTTCCCACCATCCCCACTACTCAGAGCTGGTGACATTTAGGGACTGAGGAGGTGCTGGGCGGCGGTCACATATATAGCCACGGGGTGGCGAGGGGGCGGTGGCCACCTGCCCCTTCCTGACAGGCTAGGGCAAAAGAGTTTCCAACCAATTGTGCGCTGCGGCATGTAGACACCTATTACTGAATAAATCTGAGCAGCCCATCTCAAAGAAGGATGGTTACTGGTAAGTAACCCATTGGTATAGAGTGAAGGGAATAGAACAATTAAATCTCAGGACTTTAAAAAGGATCAAATAACACGAACAAAACCACTGGTTTAAGAAAAATCTCAGCCCACTCCTTGATTTTTCAGCACTCATGTTTCCAAGATGATGTGATCTGGGTAACAGAAAGGAAAGTGATAAAGGACTGAATTCAGCTCTCAGTGAAGCCAGTATAAATCTGGAGTAATTATTGAAATCAGTGGATTTACTTTGGGTGAAATCAGAATTATCAAGGACAGAATTTCACTTACAGGTCCCCATCCTTCAGCATGTAGTCACACGACTGGAATCAGTTAGACCGTAGGACTATGTCTGTACCACAGGGTTTACAGAAGTCAACTTAATAAGGTTGACTTAAAGTCAACTTTATTAAATCAACTTAGTGAGGCCCTATTTGTTTATAAACTTGACATAAAAGGCTCTATTGCACTAAGTTGACTTTATTAAGTCAACTTTAATGGGCACATTGTGTTAAGTCGACTTAATAAAGTTGACTTAACCCTTAAAGTCGCCTTTCAGAGTAGGCGTTATGAAGTCGACTTAAGCAAGTGCTTAAGTTGACTTAATGAACTCCAGATGTGCCCAGGGAGTTGCTTAAGTTGATTTAAGCCTGCTTATGTCAACTTAAGCCCCTAATGTAGACACAGCCCATGTGAATAAAGGCTGCTGGGCAGAGCCACAATGATTCTGAAGAACATCCTTAGACGTTGAGCAAAACAAACAAGGAGTCCTGTGGCTTGATTAGATCCTATGATGGTGTCTTTTGTGCAGATATGTGGACAGAGTTGGCAGCGTGGTTTGTTGCAGGGATATGTGCCTGCTTTAATGTTTCTGTTGTTAGGTCTGTAATTGCTGATGCATATCTGTTTAAGGTTCACTCATGCTACTCCATCAAAGGGTCCATCACCTGCTCATCCACTAATGTGATTTATGCCATCATGTGCTGGAAATGCCCCCATGCCTTATACATTGGACAAACAGGACAGACCCTACGCAGAAGAATAAATGCACACAAAACTGATATCAGAAATCACAACACAAAAAAACAGTTGCTGAGCACTTCCATCTTCCTAATCACTCCATTGATGACTTGTTAACAACGGTCATCAAGAAAAGAAAATCAATGGGACATCAAGACTTCAAAGAGAAACAGCCGAAATCAAACTAATATGCAAATTAAATTGTGTGAGAGCAGGGCTGAATCGTGACTATGGATTCTTTTCACATTATAACAGGTAATTTGACTTCACCCTCACTCTGTATGCTGTTTCCTGGAGTTTGAATCCTTATAAATGCTCTGATTTGCTGTCACAGTATGACCTGATCCCATGTCTTATACTCCCCTGCATTTATTTTCATCCAATTCTGTAAGTTCTCCCTCTACAAAGTGTCTGACGAAGTGGAATATTCTCCCACAAAAGCTCATGCGATAAATAAATCTGTTAGGGTATGTCCACACAAATCTTTTATTTTGAAACAACACTGGTTTTTTTTTAAATAAAAAACTGAATGTCCACATGACATTTTCTTATTTTGAAATGACAGGCTCTGTCATTTCAAAATAAGAACTGTCATTTCGAACCAGCTTAAACCCCATTCATTTCGAAACGGCTGTTATTTCAAAATGGTTATTTCGAAATAACGCCATTTGGACATGTTGTTTCGAAACAACACCATCATTTCGAAACAACTGTTTTGAAACAACATGTCCAAATGGCCTTATTTCGAAATAGCCATTTCGAAATAACAGCTGTTTCGAAAGCAGGCTTTCCCTTAGTTCGAATTAACATTTTCTTAATTCAAATTAATTTTTTTTGAAATAAGGACTTTATTTCAAAATAACTCATTTCAAAATAACTTATTTTGAAATAATGATGTATGTGTGGACATAGCCTTAGTCTTTAAGTGCCACCAGACTCCTTGCTTTTTTTGTTTTACTAGACTAACACGGCTGCCCCTTTGAAACTTTGGAACTGAGAAGTTGAGCTGGTCTTAATTTGGTTCTTTTGTTTTAACGTTGACCCTCCACCCTCTGTTTCACAAACATATTGTAGTGGCTGAAATGGACCCCATGCTTGGAAATAACAAAGCAGCTAAAGTGGAATGACGTAGTGCAGAACAGTTCTATGGAACAATTCAGGACTAGAAGTGAGGCATATTTTATCCAACTAAGCCTGCAAAAGGAATTTTAGGTAGGTTGATTGTACGGTGTCTATTAGAACTGGCATTTTGCCAAAGTTGCACTTGTATACTTGCAAAGAAAAGTAGCCTGGATTCTGTAATGATGGCAAGCAGCCAGGAACTTGGCTTCACAACTCATACAAAAGACACCACCTCCAGTAGCACATTTCCCTAGCACTACACTGGGATGCCATTGGATCAGTGTGGGGTCCCAGGGTGTCCTGATGTGCCATTTACAGTAGTTCAACCCACACTCCTTACTTTAGTGAGCTTGGAAGCAAGCACATTTTCAATAAAAAGCAAATAACAAAATCATAGCAAGGTAGTGAAAATGATCTAGTCCCCACCTTTTTATTTTGTCTAGATAAAATTTACTGCAGATCCAGAGAGGCACTATATATTAGGTGACAAGATAAAAAATGTATGCTAAATAATAATGAATGAAGAAGTCATAAAGTTAGGCCAGATTATCTAACTGGCTATCTGATTTTCATACTGTACTCCTTGCCATAAGAGTGGCTCCTCTGTTGTAGTCAGTTGAGTTACTCTGGTTTTAGACCAGGATAAATGAGAGCAGAATCTGGCCTCCCAGATGGCAGGGCATTTTATTTGTTTATCAGCTAAGTTTTTAACTGACTATTGAAGGACAGTGATGGGAGTTCAAATGTAGGCAGCTGTAGCTCAGGAGATGAGCAGAAACAATTTGACATGCTATCCAACTGGGCATCTTTAGGCAATGTTTTCCTTTGCAACTTCTCTGAGGTGCTCAGCAATAAATACATCTTTAAATCAACAGATATACAGTTCTTCAACACTGATCCAGGTCCAGTTACCCTAAAAGACCATCTCTGACCCCTCTGCTTATATTCAGTCATCAGGAACAACACAACTGTGTGCAAGGGCATGCACAGGAATTTAAACCTGACCATTTTTGGAGGAAGTGAAATGCCACTCTGCCTTATATAGTGGACAAACAGGACAGTCTCTGTGCAAAAGAATAAATGGGCACAAATCTGACATCAGAAATCCCAACATTCAAAAACCAGGAGGTGAGCACTTCCATCTTCCTGATCACTCCCTTGACAGTTTGCTAATTACTATACTCAGACAAATGAATAACAACTCAAGGCTTCAACCAGAAACAGCAGAGTTGGAATTAACTTGCAAATTTGATTGTTTCTTCTGGGCAGAAAAAGGACTTTGCATTTTTTTTCTCATTACAACAGGTGATTTGACCTCATCTTCCTCTATATGCTTTTCCCCAGTATTTGAATCTTAACAGCTGCTTTTATTTGCTGTTACATTGTGATCTGATCCCATGACTTACACTTTCCTGCATCTATTTTCTTCCCATTCTGTAAATTCCCCACTCTTCAAAGCACCTAACAAAGTGAGATTTTCTCCCATGAAAGCTCATGCGCTATGTACAGCTGTTAGTCTTTAAAGGTCCCATGGGATGCCTTGTTTGTTTCACTGAACTAGATTAATACTGCTATTCCTTTTGAACATTTTTGGAGGGGCACATTAAACACATACAAAATAAAGGTTCATTGCCTCTCTTCCCCTCAGATTTCCCAGGACATATCTAGTGACTTGCTTTGTCCCTGCAGCCCAAAGAGGGAGGAAGCAGCAGGGGGGACTGGCTGTCAGCTGAGGTTCCCCTGCTCACATTTCTATAGCTGCTGGTTCTACTTCCCCCTGCTGAAGTCCCAGCTTGTTTTGCAGATTGCCTGCTGTCCTGAGTCAGGGGGTGGAGGCAGAGGCAACATGTGAGACCCCAGCAGGGGACTGCAGCTGTAAGGATGGGTGTGGAGGAGCTCACCGGGCAGCCAGCCACCTTGTGTGTGGAGATGGGGGGTAGGAGTGCACCTGTACTTGCCACCCCTCTGCACATACCCTTGGCTATCTGTCCTCTGGGGTGAACCTAGCAGAACTTGAAGAGAGGGTTCACTTGGTAGCAGTCCCTGGAATTTGCTTCCACTGGGGATCGGTGCCTGCCTGCAGCTGCAACACATTGCAAGCGGGAGGGGGAGAGGATCTATTTGTCCAGGCTTTCCACTAGCTGCAAGTAATGAAATCTCTGGCATTTAGTGGCCTCACTAGATTTTTCTCCTCTCCATCCTTTTTAAAGTCATACAGCTACAAGGATTTGCAATGCAAATTTGCTTCTTGTATTTGCGAGATGTTTACCACTCTGCACCCAACATGAGTAAAGTATGCTCAGGTACAATTGAGCAATAATAGTATCTTACAAGAAATTAAGTCACACTCTGGATCTGAAATGGTCACCACTTCACATGGACCTAAACCAGAAATAATCCTATTAAACACAGTGGTCCTGGGTCTGAGGAGAGCCCAGAGTAGCCACTCCCATGGCAAGGGGTGCAGTATGAAATCAGATAGACAGGTAAATAATCTGGCCTAACTTTATGACTTCTTCATTTGTTATTATTTGGCATACATTTTTAGCTTGTCACATGATATGTGTATTGCCACTTAGCCCAATTTTATACAAGTTTAACACCAATTTTGTACCAGTTTAACTTCACTGGGCCAGAAGCTCAGCTGGGGTAGATTGGTGTAACACCATTGACTTCAGTGGAGCAACCGTACCTGCAAACATGCCAACTCCCTCAAATGTATCTTGAGAGAGGCAAGATTTCTAAATACAATTAAGCCTCATTTGTGATGTTGTGATACAATGCTAAATTGTCAGGATTTTTTTTTTCCAGCAATGGCTAAGAAAAAAAAAATCCTGACACGTGCGTTCTCAAACTGCTTTTAGCCCTGCGTGGTGGGCAGGCTCTGGTTGTGAGCCCTGCAAAGGGGGGCTCCCACTGTCAGCCTCCCCATCTCCTTCTGGTGGGGCTTACAGGGGAGGCTGACTGGTACAGCCTGGCCCAAAAGAGGAGAGCGTGTCTGAGAGAGAAGCATGTTATTGTTTTCATCCCAAGCATCTTAAAAACCCAGCACAAAGTGTGGAAATATAATTATTCACGACCATCAACACACCATATCAATGGAAATATGTCATTCCCCTCCATCCCTGACTGATAACACACACAGAATTCTTAGCAAAAATCCCAGGTCACCTGGAGATTAATGGTTTGGGAGAGTTGGCAATATACTGTTCATGGTAGCAAAGGGGTTTCGCTTCAGACAGGCCTGAACTGTGCAGCATGGGCTCGCATAGCTGGAAGTGAGAACTAAACACTCAGATTTATTTGGTCAGTGGATTTTTTTAGAACGGGAAGTAGAGGAAAGGAATGTTAAGGGAGGGAGGGGGATTTTCAGCACCAAGATGTGATGAATTCTTTGGAAATATTTCATCGAGACAAGTTGTCTAGGTCATAAAACCAGCAGCTGACTGAGCTTTGGCCCTCTTTTGGAAGCTACAATGCTGGCTCATCTGCCCCAGTACTGGAACTAATAACAGGTATTTTATCTCATCTGGGCCAGACTCTGCTTTGAGATCAGCCAGGCCTTCATCCTTCTATCCTGCCATGGGGGCAGATCCTGAGATACTTAAAGCCGTTAATTTCACTGATTTCAATGAGAGTGAAGGGCACCTGGAACCTCTCAGGACTAAGTCCCTCAGGTATGTCTACATTGCTGTGGGAAGTGAGCCTCCCAGCCTAGGTATAGAATCATAGAATCATAGGGTTGGAAGGGACCCCACGAGGTCATCTAGTCCAACCCCCTGCCAAAAAAAGCAGGACCACTCCCATTAGATCATCCCAGTCAGTGTTTTGTCCAGCTGGGACTTGAACACCTCCAGAGATGGAAATTCCACCACCTCCCTAGGCAACTTATTCCAATGCTTCACCACTCGCCTAGTAAGGAAGTTAGTGAGGCTTGAGTTAGCATACCAAAAAATGGGTGTGTGGCAATTGAGGCTGAGATTGGAGCACGAACTCTCAAATCTATGGGGCAGGATGGAATTTGAGAACCTGAGCTCCAGCCCATGCCCTGATAGTCTGTCTATCCCAGGGTAGACATGCCTTTAGAGTCCAACCCAGTGCCCACCCAGATTGATGGGAATCTTTCTGTGAGTGTTAGATTGGGCTTCTTGTTGCTTGGCAAAATGGTATTATGAAGGAGACCCCCCTACCCTCAGAACAGCATCTGTCATGTTTCCTGAGCTTCTGGGAAAGCAGGGAGGGATATTCAGGGAAGATCACATGGTGACCTTCTGAGGGATGTGGGAGAAGAGGTCACATCCCTCCTCAGAAACCTGTGACAGCCAATCCATCCACAACATGGTAGATAGCTGCATATGGGTAAGGACCACAGGGAATGGGGTGGGTTCTCTAGTCTAGCGGACAAAATGCCATTTCCATTAACAAAGGGCCAGGTGGAAAAATATCTTCTGGGATCTCACTTGGACTCTATCCAACAGGGTCATGGACAAGGCATTTCCACCCTCCTCCCAGCTCTGAGACTGACTGATTAAACCTTTCAAGAAGGAGAGATAATTCAGTCCTCATGACTAGAAGGGCCCTTCCTGAACAGGCCAGTTATTGCTATCACCAATTCATGAGTGATAATTTTTGGGAACTGAGCACAGAGTAGCTGACCTCTCATAATATGACAAGACCTCAAGCCAGGGCCAGGGAGGTTAAAGAAAAAAAGAGTGAGCAAGAGACACACATGCTTGGTTCTTTCCATCATCCAGGCTTCAGGAGCAATGACTGCCTTAATCCCCAGTGCAGGGGTGGATGATGAATGGTTTTATCACCAAGAGTAATTCAAGCCATGTGCAATGTCGGACACATTACCTACTCATTTCACTGCTGTCACCCAATGGAAGCTTGCTTTGCTGTGGAGATACTGTTGCTACAAGACTGCTGTGTGGGGCTGGTTGTGGCCTGGGGGGGATCATTACAAAGTGATCGAGACATCCCCAAGAGTCCTTAGTTGCTTTGGGTTTTTCCCCCTTAAATCACTTTCTGCTCTTCTTAAAAATATGCCAGACATCTTAAAAACATTTAAAAGTACATATCCTCTGCTGTAATCCATTATCTAAGGCTCCCATGTGGCCTCCATCATCAGAGAGTGCCAGACTGATAATGTGGTTTGTATGGGGTCCCAGACGAGGCAGATTAGAAATAGGATTATAGCACTCGAAATGTCCCACACATTTCCACCTAAATTTGAAAGGGGAAACAGATCAGCCAAGGGGAGGGACATGGGGAGGTTACAGAGCAATGTATGGTATAAAAGGCAGAATGGAGTCTCTGGCAAGTGGGAAATGCGTAGGGGTGGGTGTTCATATAGTTTCACACTGAACTAGTTAAAACGACAATATTTCTGCCTGATTATTTTCAGCTGCTTGGGTCCATCTGGAGAAGCAGGATTTTTGTTTGGCTGAATACCGTAGGTTGATCATAAAACTTTGATGCCTTCAAAGCAATATACACATGAGAGATGGGTATGAAATGAAACCCAAATCGGAACAACCCACACCTCAGTGAAGTTCGGATTTAGATCCAGATTTAACTGTGTCTTAGGCTCTCTCTTGTATCAGAGGCAAAGAGCATGGAGGGGGAGAGGAGGGGAGATGGGGAGGCATAGGGCACTAAAATATAAAGGTTTTGAAATTCAAGCTGTGTTGCTGTAGTTGTGATTGGTAAGGTATATCACACAATATGGTTTCTGTTTCCTTACTGGTTGGATGAGTAGCATGTGTTTATACAGTAAATAGTCCTATGCAAAAGTAAAAATATGCTTTCACTGAATACTTGACATTCACTGTCCATGAATTTTTGTGCCTGTAATTCTTGAGCCAATGTTGCTGATCATAAGATTTTTGTTATGAATTTCATGATATTTAGTGTTTTTCTTGATGTGTCTTGATGCCTTGACATCACGCGATCATGAGTCATGTGAAAGAATCTCAACTTCTGTTTTTTTTAAAACTAGGTTTCTAGCCTTCTTGGCTGACAAGCAAAGACTAAAACCTTTAACCATAAAAGCTCAATAGTCAGAGGACAAATGAAAATAACCCAAACATATTACTTTCTAAAATCTGATGATTTTAAGACAAATCTGATGATTTTCCAGGATCTCACTCTTGTTTTTTAAGTGCATGGGATTGGCATGTCTGTTGATCTTACAGATCAGAGGCGTAGGTGCAGATGGGTTGTTTCGAAATAAGAAAGGCCATGTTCACATGACGCACCATTGTTTCGAAACAACTTAAACCCCATGTGGGGACGAAACAACGTTGTTTTGAAACAATTGTTTCGAAACAATGCCATCTGAACATGCTGTTTCGAAACAACGGTGACTCGTTTCGAAATAACTGTTGTCTGAACGTGCTATTTCGATTCCTGCTTTTTTCCTTAATTCAAATTAACAAACTGTTAATTTGAATTAACTTATTTCAAAATAAGGTGTTATTTCAATACAACTTGTATCGAAACAACTTGTATCGAAATAACCCCCTGTGTGTGAACATAGTCATAGACTCTAAGGTCAGAAGGGAGCAGTACGACCATCTAATCTGACCTCCTGCACAACGCAGGCCACAGAACCTCACCACGCATTCCAGCAATAAGTCTCTAACCTGTGACTGAGTTATTGAAGTCCTCAAATCAAGATTTAAGGACAGAAAATTCACCAACAGGTGAGCCATGTCCCTTGCTACAGAGGACGGCGAAAAACCCCAGAGCCTTAGCCAATCAGCCATGGGGGAAATTCCCCCTCGACCCCAAATATGGCAGTTAAACCTTGAGTCTGAGGGCAAGCCTCACCAGCCAAGTTTAGAAGCTGATTTTTAAACACTGACTGGTTCCTTCAGTATTTGTGTGGTCCTGGTGACTTCTTGCTGTTTACTCCGGGGAAGAGTAGCTATCTCTTGTCATGCCAGATAGTAGCTAGAAATGGCTCAGCCCAATGCCTACCTTTTTTACCAGACTGTGCTACTGAGCTACACTGGATATATTACTCTTTTAGCACACTAGCTCATTGAGAGCTCACGTGTGTCTGTCTACACAAGGTGGGAATCACATTTCTAGCTCCCAGTGTAGCTCTAGCCATAGGAAGAAACTATGCTTGGAAACCAAACATGTTGTCAGAAGTGAGTCAGTTCCCTGTAGTGCATGAAAATATTGCATAACAAACAAGCAAAAAGACAAACAATAATCATGGCAGCCTGCCAGATTGCTGTCAGCAAATCTTCAGAGCTGAACTAATCTGTGATAGGTTAATAATGGGGGGAGGGTGAAAGATGCAGGAGCCCCAACAAGACTTTTCATGGAGTCCACACTAGCTCTCCTGCAAGCTATAGACCTGGGCAAACCTGGTGAATGTGCTCATAGCCAAAAGCAGAGATAAAGACAATTGTTTTTTCAAAACAAATACAACAGGTGAGAAACCCTACCATCCTCCCAGGAAATGATTGAGAAAAGCTGAATGCACAATATAGCCTCACATATTCAGGCAGTTGAATCATAATCCCCAGGTCACCGAGAGCAGAAATTCACTCAAGAATACATCAGAGCCATTGTGGAACAGGAGTCTGTATCCAGAAAGCCAAAAAGACCGTACACTGTCCAAACGTGACCAAGGATATACGAGACCTGGTGAACAGATGTGAGACATGTGGAGAAATGCAGGCCAAGCAGCAAGAAGAGACAATGAAAATACACAACATCCCCAACAGACCTTGGAGCAAAGTACGAATGGAACTTTTCATGGTAAACCACATAAACTACTTCATTATTGTAGACTCCTGTTCAGACTTCTGGGAACTTGATGAACTGTCAAACACTACCACAGCTGTCGTCACAGACAAAGCAATGAAGCGTTTCAGCAGGCATGGCACCCCAACTGTGTAAGTTCAGACAATGGGCCCTAGTTTACTTGCAGTGAATTTATGCAATTTAGACCAGAATGGGAATTCAGTCATCTCACACTACTGCCAACCCTTGCCAGTCGAATGGCAAAGCTGAATTGGCAGTTAGAATCTCTGAAAGAAAGAAAGAAAGAAAGAAAGAAAGAAAGAAAGAAAGAAAGAAAGAAATACTCTCACAGAAGGTCTCAGCCCAGTACAAGGTCTGATGTCAAGATCTGTGCTTACCTCAGTGTTGGTTAACAGTAAAATAAGCGCATTGCTTTAATTGGCAACATCTGAAGAAGTAACAGAGGTAAAGGAAGAGAGACATGCAAAAGCTAAAGTCTACCATGCCTGACAATCTAAAGACCTCCCCAAACTACTAACAGCAGACACTGTCAGGGAAAAATTATTTCCTCAGGATAAATCATATACTTGGAAGCAAGACACTTGTGTTGAGCAGATACTTCCTCGTTCACATAACGTAGCTGTGGATGGGTGTATATTTCACTGAAGCCTTAAATAGGTTCACCCGTTACAAATGCAAGTCATAAATATCGTCCTGGAGGACAACGAAATATGCCCTCAGCTGAGACTTGATCAGCACAACACAAAAGGAATGCACGCCAACGAGTGGTCAATAGATATTGGATCATATGCTCAAAACACCATTTCATCAGAAAAAACAAGTGAAGTCACGCTCCAGTTATCACAAGAAACATTCATACTTGCTCAAACCCCAAGCTGCCTCAAAGGGATAAACAAATTTTGTACAATACAAAGGCATGAAAGAACAGCCCTCCCAGTTCTGAAGGGAAGTATCATACTTCCCAAGCAAGTGCAACAGGCCTTGTGGTATGTTTAAGAGTAACAGAACATATGAAACACATTTGGGACTCACCTGTTGAGAAAGTCTACCTTCAAAATGTCACAGTTTTACAAATAACTCAGTCTTTCATGGCAAAGAAACTTGAAGAAATTCCTTCTATTACGCAGCATGAGAATTACACTACTGGGATTGTCTTGAATTGCGGTGACCAAATGTCCTGATTTTGTAAGGACATTCTCAATATGTGGAGCATTTTCTTATCTAGGTGCCCTATTACCCCTCACCAAGTGTTTTCACACTTGCTAGCTGGTCACCCAAGCTTGAATGCTAAACACTGTGGTATGAAAACCCTTCTCTGGCGACTGTGTGACTAAGGCCTCCATTTTCATAAGTGACAGGAGATTTTGGGTGTTCAGCTTGTGGCAGCCCTAAAGGAACCTAATTGTCAGGGCTGTGAGTGCTCAGCACTTCCTAAAAATCAAGGTGTCTCATATTGGAAATCTGAAAATCATGGCACCAAAATCACTGGCCATTTCTGAAAACTCGGTCCTAATCATTAAGAGGGGCAACATATACATCTGGATAACCCAGTTACATACACTTGCAATTAATTTATTCAGGCTTGTATTCACTATATGGCAAGATTGAGGTAAGGTAAGCAATTAACATTACAGAAATAAAGTAACTGAAGTCAATATACTTCACACTGAGTAGCCACATTGTCATCACTGCATTATGTCAATGGGAGACACCCTTCTGTAAATACAGCTTACACATCTCATTCCACTGGCGTACTGAAGACAGAAGGGCTATGTTCACACGTAGCTTTTAAATCGAAACAGCCATCGTTGTTCTGAAATAAAAGTTGAGATGTCCGAACAATGTTTCATTATTTTAAAATGACGAACCCCGTCATTTTGAAATAATGAACCTTAGTTCGGAATAGTAAAACCTAGGCTGAAATAGAAATAGCCGTTATTTTGAAACAGTTGTTTCAAAATAACACTGCTCAGACGTGTTATTTTGAAATAACCATTATTTCAAATTAACACTTTTGCCCTTCTCCTTCCCAGGATGCCTTCCTTTTTCTATATATTAGGTGGGGGCATGGCCCAGGGAGGGGGCCATGTTGCCACACCTCCCGCGGTGCCCCTTTCCTGATTTGAAATAGCAAGTCCTGTGTCTGAACTTGCTATTTCATTTTGAAGATTTTGCTTATTTCAATTTAAGTTAATTTGAATTAACTTATTTTGAAATAAGCATCTATGTGTGGACATAGACTAGGAGAGTGCTCGACAATCAATTGAGCAAGTCTTTGCTAGACCTTCCTGATCATTGCTGATGTGTGTGCGGCTACAGCGCTGATGGAGTTGTATAGTGAGGACAAACACGTCATCTCTCATTAGGTAGAAGAATCCTGGACTAGGATTCAGTAGCCCTGCTGTAAGATCCTGACCCACTGAAGTAAGTGGCAAAACACCTATTGCTTTCAATGGAATGGATTTGAATACATCTAACTACCCAAGTATTCTTTAGTCTGCTCTTTCCCTATTCTAGTTTGTGTTCCTTACTTGCTGTTGATATCAATATTGTGGAGTATCTGGTCATCATTAACCTTTATGTGAAGACTGAAGCAAAACAGGTATCCTTGGCGTCACCTCATCCCATTTCAATCATTGGCATTTTTGGTGTTATTAGCTCTCCTTCCTTCCCTAGTAAGTAACTGGCCTACACTTGTCTTCTTCTTTCCCTTGCTACTAATGTATTTAAAGAACTTCTTCCTATTTCATTTATGTCCCTTGCTAGGTATATCTCAATATTTTTGCCTCCCCCTTTCTGATTTTGTCCCTGTGTGCTTGTGCTATATATACCTCCTTAGCAATTCATCTGTGTTTCCTCTTCTCGTAGGATTCCTCTTTGATTTTCAAGTCATGAAGAAACTTCTGATGGATACACATTGACCCTCTTATTATTTTTCCCATCTTTCTTTCACCTCGGGGTAGTTTGAAGTAGTCCAGACTGTGCTTCATATTATTCTTGAGCAGTGCCTACTTGCATCTTACCATTAACTCAATATTTGCTTATATATGCATATATATTTCTCTCTCATTTATGAAGCACTCCTTTACTAGAAATAGTCAAGGGGCATCTTTTCAGATAAGGCTAGAAGCCTAGCCCCTCCTTGACCTCTTCCAGTCACTGGAGAACTCTAGTGAAACTCAGGTTGTTTTCCCTGCCCTTTTTCACTGGCCTGAAAAGAAAATAGCCTATGAGTGAACAAATAACTCGAGTCGAGCTGACTTTCCTCTCACAATCACATTGACACTGCTGATCAGCTGTTACTTCCAGTATCACCAGAATGCTCACTCAGGCCTCCATTGACTCTCCTTATTCCTTCCTCCACATCCTTATTTCTGAATCCAATTCTTGAACATACGTGAACTTATTTGTGGTGCTGGTAATGGGAATAATAACCAAATAGACCAAAGCTAGCAATAATGCCCAAGGGTGATGACACCTTGCCTTTTCTAAGAAAGGCCCCATTGCTTATTTCAGTCGATGTTGACTTTTATTCATTAATAAGCAATTTTCTAGCAGATGAGAAATGATTAAGTCAACTCAGTCATGGAGTCAGCTGTCTAGGGATACAGGACTCCATGCTAAATGGGTTCCATCCCTTCAACTGTTAGTGTAAATTAAGCAATTCCTTATTTGAGTACCCTGAAATACACATGGTTGTCAGATAGTAATAGTTTTAAGTAAATGATGACCCCAGTGAGACTGTGTAATCTCTGTCCAAACCCTAACATATCTCAGAATCATTCAGATCTTGATCTAAGATTCACTAATTGGAAAAGTCTTTCTGACAGACAAAATATTTGCAGATTCTCTTTCTCTGGAGTTAAGAGTCCAGCTCCAGCATCTGTAGTACTGACATCCTCCTGGCTTTGTGTCTAAGGCACCATCCCAAGGGAAGGGAATATTGAACTTGGAAGTTATTTAAAATTGATTAGCATCAGCTCTTCTGGCATTGATCCCAGTCTTTCTCCCCATATATCTTTTGTGTGCCCCTATTTTCATTTTTTTTAATAAAAGAAATATTTTGTCTATAATTAGACAATGCAAGTGAGGCTCTGTTCCAGTTTCAAGAGAGCACTGAGCTGGTTATTTTTTTCTGAGTTGCACTCTTGAAGGGATTTTTTTAAAAATTATGTTTCAGTGATTTGAGTGCTGGTAAGGACTTCAACTTGGCCTCTCCGCTCACTGATGTTTGGTGAGTAGATTTGCCCAGAGGATGGACCGTCTTCATGTTTAGGTGCTGGACTTTCCCCAATTGTAAAATGAGGATGGAATTCCCTTTATCCAGCCCTTTGCCTTGCCTGTTTAGCGTGTAGGCTCTTCATAGCAGAGATAAGTTCCAAAGGGGTAATTATATTAGTCTAGATCAGCAAAACAAAGAAGGAGTCTAGTGGCACTTTTAAAGACTAACAGATTTATTTATTACTGAGCTTTTGTGGAAGAAAATTGAACTTTGTCAGATGCTTGAGGATGGAGAATTACAGTATATCTGTACTTCTCTGTCATCAAGCATCTGACAAAGTGGGATTTTCCCATGAAATCTCATGTGATAAATAAATTTTTTAGTCTTTAAAAATGCCATTAGATTCCTTGGTTATAGCAGAGACATAATCTCTTACTCTGGGTCTGTAAGCTCCCTCCCACAGTAGCCCCACCATTCTGAAGGAAGGGGTTAGGAAGTCTTATTTTTCACATTCAATTCAATCCTTGACATTTTTGCTAAGAGACTGGGCTAGGGCAACAGTTAGCACCATATATGACAGCAGTTTTGTGGAAATGGACCCGTGTTCACTAGAAACTGGGTTAAGAACAGCAACGATTCATTTCATGGAGGTAGCCAAATAGGCATCAGATGGAGAAAGTGTTCAATCACTACTACTAGCCTTGAATGCACGAGGCGTTTGTGTCCCATTAGCTGTTGTTCCTTGAGCCACCCGGCCCTCGTTTCTCATCTGACTTCTAATGAAAATTGCCAGAGACAAACAGTAAGCGCAGAATACCCGTAATAAACCAAGGGTGAAATGTGTATCTCTGCTTCACTTCTATTTTTTGCACCACTTTAAGCAGTGTGTAAGTATAAATATTTCCATGCAGTGCTTAGTATCGCTTTGTAAGGGACTATTAGATTATCGAGGCTGACCTCCTGTATATCACAGGCCATAGAATTTCATCCAGTGAATCCTCTCTAGAGCAAAATAACTTATGTCTCACTAAAGCATCTCTTCCAGGATATAACCCAGTCTTGATCAAAGATTTGAACAGATGGAAGATCCACCACATCCTCTAATTTCTACCCATGGTTAATAGCTCTCACTGTTAATTTTTTTCCTTATTGCTAATTTTAATTAGCCTGGCTTCAATTTTCAAACCTTGGTTTCTGTTGTGCCTTTGCAGCTTAGGCTGACGATCCATCCTTTACTACAGTGGTTCCTCCCCATTAAGGTAATCCCTGCAGTCAATTCACCTCAATTTTTTTTCTAAACTACACAGCTTGAACTCCTTATAAAAAGTGTTGACAGGCATTCTCCCTAGCTTTCATGGTGTCTGATATTGAAACACTTACATGATATCAGCTCATTAAAACTGCACAGAACTCAGTTTCTCACAGCATGACAAAGGGCCAAGTCAGCACTGCAGGGATTTGAACCCAAGAAATCTGCTTTATTTTCCAAATCTCATCTTAGCTCACATGACTATTAGATAATAGCCCTGCTCCATTGGAGTCATTGGCTTCAATTAATGAAAGAGCCCTTATCCTGGGAAGCACTTAAGTATGTGCTTAATCTAAGTGCTTTCCTGAACAGGGCTGTAGTTAAAGGTGTGGTGGAAGTTTCCTGTTGTATCAGAGCCAAAGTTCCCAGGTCACGTTTGGATTTCATTTACATCAGAGTAATAGTTATCAGAATTTACCTCAATGGGAGGAGAAGACCTTGTCTATCACCTCGGTGAGGTCCCGCTATCCCATCTCAACCTACTGTAGGTGGCACATAGACACTGTGGGTATGCCTCGCTGGAGCCTTAAGTCAACTTATCCTGCCTTACATTGACCTGAGCAACTCTCTGGCCAAATTTCGAATTTATTAAGTCAGCTTAAGCACTTGCTTATGTCAGCTTAATAACACCTGCTGTGAAAGTTGACTTAAATGTTAAGTCAAATTTACAGGGCAGGAAGGGTCAGGGCCCAGGCCTGGGCCCTGCCTCCCAACACTGCTCCAGGTCCCAGTCCAGCACGGGGGGCCCAATCTGGCCCCAGCCACTGCTGGCAAGCATTTGGGAGCTTGAGCCGGCCCTGAGCTGCTTGCCGCAAGCAGAAGCAGTTTGGATTGGGCTCTCAGCCACCTGCCAACAGCAGCATGAGCCAGCTCTGAGCTCCTTGCCACTTGCAGCAAGCGACTCAGGGCCAGATCGGGCCCCTGCAGCTGGATCAGGCCCCTGGAGCCAGATCAGGACCTGGAGCGGGGCAGGGGCCAAGGTATGTCTACACTGGAAACAGTGTAGATATACCATGAAGTTGACTTAACAAGGTCAACTTAAAGTCAGCCTTGTTTAGTCAACTTAAAAGAGCCCTCCAGTGTAGACATAGCCTGTGTTATTACTAGATCCTATGGTCATGGCTCTTAGATCAGATTAAAGACTATTTCTGTTTTCCCGTCAATATGACATAGCATGTTGTTTCTGAACCTTCCAAGGCTTTCCTATTCTGCTTTATAGATTAAAGTATCTGACCTTCCTATCAGAGCCCTAGCAATGCATTGCCTTAACTTGTCACTCAGTGAAGCTCTAATGAATCATTGTAAATACACCTGGATATATATTTTCCCCACCCTCTGCATTACCCTCACCTACAGCATCACCTGGAAATCCATTGAATGTTTTCACTGGTTGTCAATGGGCTTTGGATCAGGCTCCTTGGCTATGTCCACACATACATGCTTATTTCAGTTTAAGTTAAATCAAAATAAGCTAAATTGAAATAAAACCATTAATTCAATTTAACTTAAATCAAAATAAGCAAAACCATCAAATCAAAATAGCAAGTCTGGACACAGGACTTGCTATTTCAATTCAGGAAAGGGGCACCATGAGAGGTATGGCAACATGGCCCCCTGGCAGGGCCATGTTGCCAGCCAATCGCATAAAAGCAGGAACTGATGTCAGCTCCCTGTCCATTGTGACTGGCAAGAGGTTGCGCGGAAGATGGCTAGGGATGGTCCCCAGCTCCCATACCATCCTCAAGCACTAGGTAGACCCTCTGCTAGCCTGCAGGGTGCGCCCCTGCTGTGGGACACACTCTTCCCTGAGCCCGATGATCCCGAGGCTGAGCCTCTGACCATGGTTCCACTGGCCCTCACAGCGGCCTAAGTTCCCGCCCCCCTTCTGTGCAACAGCACATCTGGGCACAGGACACCAGCACAGACTGGTGGGAGCGGGTTGTCCTGTGAACCTGGAACAATGAGCAGTGGAGGAGGAGCCTCTGGGTGAGCAGCGAGACCTCCACTCCCTGGTCGCCAAGCTCACCCCAGTCCTCCACCAAACGGACACAGTGGTGGGAGCAGCCATCCCTGGCGACAAGAGAGTGGCCATCACTCTCTGGAAGATGGCCACTCCCGAGTCCCACAAGTCCATTGCCCATCTCTCTGGCATCAGAAGTTCCACCATCGGTGAAGTGCTGCTGCAGGTCACCCATGCCATCAACACAGTCCTGCTGCCATGCCTCATCATCCAGGGAGTGCTGCAGGACACCATCGCCAGCCTCACAGCCCTGGGCTTTTCAAACTGCGAGGGGATACTCGATGCCACCCACATCCCCGTGCAAGCTCCACAGCACCGGGCAGCTGAGTACAGGAACAGGAAGGGATACCACTCAGTCATCCTGCAGGCCCTTGGGGACCACTGGGGCATCTTTCAGGATTGCTACATTGGATTGCCGGGGAGGGCACACGATGCCAGGGTTCTGCGTATCTCCTCCCTGTACCGGGGCATGGAGGTGGGCACCTTCTCCCCCCCCACACCCCATAATATCACCATTGAGTAAGTTGAGGTGCCCATCCTCATTGTCGCTGATGCAGCCTACCCCCTCTGTCCCTGGCTCATGCGCCTGTACATGGGACCCCTTGACACCAGACAGTAGCTTCTTAACCGCTGCATCAGCCGCTGCCGCCAGGTGTTTGAGCAGGCATTCAGCAGACTGAAAGCCTGCTGGAGGTGCATCCTCACACATCTGCACCTTGCCGAGGACAGAATTGCGGAAGTCATCAATGCCCGCGTGGCACTGCATGACGTCTGCAAGCTACAGGGCAAGACAGTAGCCACCATGTGGGAGGCCGAGGCAGACCTCATCAGTGGCCGGTTCCAACAGCTAGAGGTTTTGGCCCCAAGGGAGCATGTGCTGCACAGAGCAAACACTGGGTGCGAGGCATTAATGGACCTGTTCATGACCGAGAACCTGTGAGGGCTAGGACCACTGCCCCCTCCCTGCCCTCTGCACCTCCGTCCAGCCACAGCCAGCCCCTACCCACACCCAGAACCCCACCCAATAAAAGTACAAACTGAACGAATTTCGCTGTTCTGGTTTTTATTTACAATGGGGGGGGGAGGTTTGGGGCAACGAAAGGCTTGGGAAGCAGGTATGGTATGTGAAACTTTGGAGGGAGAACTGTGGGGGGCATAAACTGGCAGATGGGACGTGGGTAGGGGGAGAACTGGGAGGGCATAAACTGGGAGATGGGATGTGGGCAGGGGGAGAACTGGAGGGGGGCCATAAACTGGGAGATGAGACGTGTAGGGGTTTGTCGATTTAGAAAGATGGGGGCTATGGGGACGCCATCCCAGGCCCATGGCCCTCTGTGCCATGGTCTTGGGCAAGGCCGTCCCAGGTCTGGGGCTGCCAGCAGCGAGGGACAGCTCCCTGCCCGTGAGGCACTCCCTCAGGTGCCGGGGGTGCAAGGTGCTGGTGCAATTCACCGCAGGGTCGAGGCGACATCCTGCAGAGCAGCACTAATGGTCTGCAGTGCATTGCCCTGCTGCTCCAGAGCTATAGCCGGCTGCTCCATCGCAGAGATGATGTGCTTGTCTGTGTCGGCTGCGGACTGGAGCTGGTGGATGGCAGCTACTTGGCGCCCACCCTGCTGTTCCCTCCAGGCCTGGGTTGACTCCTCCACTTGGTGGCCGAGCTCAAGGAGGCTGCTGAGGATGTCCTCCCTGGTCCTGTGGGCTCTCCTCCTCTGCCTCCCAGCAGTCTGGGGACTCCGTGGAGCAGGATGGTGGGTGTGTCGGCAAGCTGCTGGGGCGAAGCAGGAAAAGGGTTAGCCCCTCTTTGCCTGACAGCCTTGCCTGTGTGCAGCCTGTCTGCAGCAAACCCCTCTGCCCCGACTGTCAGCAGCAGTCACCATCTGTATCCTGTGGGACAGTACACAAGGGCACACGTGGCCTCATGGTGCCCACAGTGGTGAGCGGTATTCAGCAGGATGTAGGCCAGGAAGTTTCCCGAGGCCACGTGCCAGCGGTGTGGCTTGCATGCTCTCTGACCTGGATGCTGGCACATCGCCTGGTGGCACCTTACCGATGAGCATCCCCCCTCTCCGCTGGGTCCTGGCATCCTAAAGTTACATGTTCCTCTGCTACCAGCACCATGGGAGGGCCCTTGTATCCCCCCAACCCCGTGTCCTGCATGTTCCAGGGCCGTGCACCCTAGGTACCCATGCCATTGGCAGACTCAGCCCTGCCTGCCTGGAGAGGGGAGGACCACTCACCAACAGGCGCTCCAGCTGTTCGCCTGGATGTCCCCTCCTTCAGGTCAGATGTGGGTGGTGGCTCCTCTGTGTCCCACTCTGGCTCTTCCTCCTCAGGCGTGGCGGTCCCCTCACAAGCAGGGAAGAGCTCAGGACTAGCCGGTGGGGCATCCAGTGGTTGGGCACTCCCAGGCCAGCAGACGTCTCCCACGTTGAGGGATGCCTCCCTGTTCGAGGGGCCTCCCTCTGGGGATGTGGCCACAGGGGTGGGCTCCCCAGAGTCAACAGTCCTGGACAGGAGACGGCTGGGCTCATCCCTTAGGAATGCATCCAGTTCCTGGAAAAAGGGGCACCTGGTGGTGCTAGCTGGCCCCTGGAGCTGCCTTGTCTCTCTGGCAAGCACATAGTCCTGGCACAGGGTTTTAATTTTTGAACGCACCTGTTCTGTTGTGCATTCATGGCCCCGGCCTGTCATTTCCTCCAAGATGTCTCTATAGACATCATGGTTGCAATGCCTAGCATGGAAATGTGCATGGATGTTCTCCCTGTCCCATATGTCGAGGAGGCAGAGGACCTCTTCCCGCACCCACACAGGTGCCTGGCATCATCCCTGGGCTGTGCCAGCACATGCCTCGGCCATGCTGCACCCTGGGAGGAGGAAGGGCCATCCAAACTGCAAGCAAAACAACGGCCATTTCAAAACAATGCGTCCGAATGGTGTTGTTTCGAAACATCCATTTCAATTCAGTGGCCGTTTTGATTTCCAACTAGGTTTTGTTATTTCGAATTGAGTTTTGTTGTTTTGAAATGGCAAGCTCTGTCATTTCGAAACAACAGAACATCATTGGGACATAACTTTTTTTAAATGGAAACAATGGTGGTTGTTTTGATTTAAAAACAATGTGTGCACATAGCCCTTACATATTTCCTCATCCATTATCTATTATCCCTCAGCTAAGACACAGCAAGTCTCTGTAGCTCACATAGTTTTACTGTTAATTCCCAGCTCCATGACCAAAGTCTGCATTTTTCGAGCAAAAGCCATCATCTTGCTGAATGAGTGCTGCTTCTCAGATTGCCAGCTCCCCAGCATTAACACCTTGGTCCTGTGTCATTTCAGCAATCACCAACACGGCTGCACAATCACTGTTTCAGGGGCCCACCAGCGGGCCTATACAACACACCCCCATACACACAGCCCTGTGCATTGTCTGGCTCTGTTTCAACTAGCAGAAAATAAAAACTGGGAACCTCTGGTCTTATCCTTTAGGGACAGGATTCTTGAATTAATAAGTCACCAGCATCTAATTCACTTCTCTGTCCATGGGAGCAAATGTAATAATTCCCTCTAACAAAAGCAATAAAACCCCTGACCAATGCTACTAAAATTAATAAGTGAAGGCACATCCCTGGTTTTGAAACTAAAGCAATCCAGACAAACAATATGTCAAGATGTGCCCTGCTTTCTGGTGCAGTTACTCCTAATGTTTGGACCCAGATCAGAGGCAGCAGCAATCTCTATAAATACAACGGTGGAGTGGAGAGCTATTTCAAACAGAAATGCTTCCCAAATCCTGCCGGGAATTTATGAGGCTGAGAAACAGGCCAAGATTGAAATATGTTCTGGCTCAAATGGCATTGCATAGGTGGCTCTGATGGGGGTTTTCAGTGATGGGATGAAGGAGGCATCCTCTAGATGGAGGAATGGAAGGACATTTATTGATTTGAAAAGAGAAAAAAAAGAGAGATGAAAGCTATGCGAAAAAGGCACCAGTACTTTAAAACTCAGGTTTCAGCAGGGGCTAGTAAGGAAGTGACATTAACAAGCCTAGATCGTATTATTCCTTTTATTACTTGTGTTGTATTAGCACTTGCAGCCCTCAGTTGACATCAGGAATCAAGTCATTGCACATATATACATAGCAAGAGGCAGTTCCTACCCCCCCCCAAAAAAAATAGAGAGCCCTGTGGCACCTTACAGACTAACAGATTTCTTTGAGCAAAAGCTTTCATGAGCTCCAACCGACTCCACAGACTAACACGGCTGTACACAGACTAACCCTTAGGAAGTCCCTGCTCTGAAGAATTTGGACTCTAAGTAGACAAAAGATGGGAGTGGAGATGGAAAGATGAAGTGACATGCTTTTTCTCATAATTATTTGCAACCTCTTTTTCCATTCTGACTGTAAACTGTTCCCCAGAGGTGCTTGCTACCTTTAATAATGTTGTCCCAAATGTATCTCTGAAACCAAGAAGACACAGCCCCACAATCAGCATTTGGTTCTGTAGCCTCCCACCTCGTTAGCCTTTACCTAGAGGTTAACAGGGCTGTGGATAAAAAAGGAGAGCCCTGTCTCCTGCCTGCGTTGTTTCAGTCTGAGAACAGCACAGCTTTAGACAGAGAGCAGATTGCAACAGCTGACAACTTCTTTAATGAGCAACCTGTTAATGTAAAACAGCATCCCAATGTTGGCGCAGCTCCCTGTCACTCCAACAGCTCTTCTACAGCAGGACAGGCCTCGTGATTCTCAGGAGTGCCACCCCATCAATGAATTTGATAGGGCTAGTTCAGCAGTTTGCAGGTGTAACGCGATATCTGTGGATTGTATGCCTGGTTTTCACAAGGGTTGAGTGTGTCTTAAGGGCTTGACCCTGCAGTACTTACTCATGCAAGTGGTCCCTTTGACGGCAGTAGGGTATTTCATATAAAGAAAGGATATGTTGTATGAGTAAGGGTTGCTGGATCAGGCCCTAGGAGAAGGTTTTATTCATTATGTGAGGAAAAATAACTGAAAGCTTTCTGGTCCGACCTGATTTTCCAGAGTCAGGCTTTGCTTGTGTGCTCACAGCTTTGGCCAGCGACATGTAACATTGCCAGATGTGCATTGTGATACACTAATGCAAGAGACAGAATCTGCACGTGCAAAACTTGTTAGCCAAATGTGCGTCTTGCCTGCATACAACTCTCCTTGGGTACAGAAGGCCTTTGTTATTGTGTGTCATTTGTTTTACAGTAGTGCAAAGTCCCCAACTAACATCAGAACAGCACTGTGCAAAGTGCCTTACAATCTCTGCCTGGAAGAGTTTACAGTCTAAGTCGACAAAGCAGACAAGAGAAGGTTCATTATCTCTATACTAAATATGGACCACTGAGGCACAAAGAGAGAGGCCAAGTTTTTTAAAAACAGCTAGTGATCTTGGATGCCCCATTTTTTCACTGCCCAGAACCTCCCCAATTTTTAAGAAAATTCCATCCGTCTTCTGAAAATTGGGTCTTTTAAGGTGTCTCAAGTTGAGCACCCAACACCTGAGGCTAGTCATACTCTGGTAAGTAAATTGAAAGGTCATGCTTCTCTGGCTGTGTTCACACAGCCCTCTTATTTCGAAACAACAGAGGTTGTTTCGAAATAAGATTTAGGCTGTTCACACGACGCACGGTTGTTTCGAAACAACGGCGTTGTTTCGAAACAAGTTAAACCCCATGCGGGGACGAAACAACGTTGTTTCGAAACAACGCCATACGAACATGTTGTTTCGAAACAATGGTGACTTGTTTCAAAATAACTGTTGCCTGATCCTATTTCGCTTTGAGCTTTTTTCCTTAATTCAAATTAACAAATTGTTAATTCGAATTAAGTTATTTTGAAATAAGGTGTTATTTCGATACAAGTTGTTTCGAAACAACCGTATCGAAATAACCCCCTGTGTGTGAACACAGCCTCTGCGATTGACTCGTTGGGTTTTCACTGCACGTGCAATGTTTCACAGACCCAAGTAAAACCAAATTGAAGCCTGGCTGAAAATAGAGCCTGTAGGCTTAAGGAAAAATCATTAGCAATCAAATCATCTGAGGAGAGAAGCAAGGGAGCAAATAAGGCAAAACAAACTAATACTAAGTGAAACAAACGGGGACAAAATTTCAAAGGCAGGACTTTAGATGAAAGGAAACCAAATGGCAAAAACAACCCATTTGTCCCCACTTTCTCCCCTGGAATCCTTTCATTAACGTGTGTCCAATGTGGGTGGATTTTGACCATACTCTGGAACCTCCATAGGGCAGAACAGATGTTCGACATGGTAATGTGTGTGTGTGCATGTGTGTGGGAGGGGGGCTTCGTTGGGAAGGACTAGCTGCATGAAGAGCCAAGATCTGCAGAGATGTTGGATGCAGAAAGGAACTACCAAGAGCCATACATTGAGCCAAATGTGGAGCAGGCTGTGAACGCTGGACCTCACAGCTGAGAATAGGTGTGAGTGGGACTTAGGGGGAGCAGCCACAGCTGGGCAGAGAGCCAGTGCAAAGGGGCCCCAGTGAGAGACAGTAACTGAGCCTGGCTTGGAAACACACAAACTCCTGTTTGCTAACCACAGCCTGGAGTGGGGAGGTCATCCCAGGCACGAGGTCTGGAGGGCCTTGACTCTCAGGTGGACTGTCTCATTGCCCCAAACATTTACTGTTGTTGCTCACTTCGAACTGCAGTTGTTTATACCTCTGTACCTAGCACATGTGCAACCTTCACCTTTCCTGCCAGTCCTAATAAAAGGCTCCTCCGTGTCTGAGAGGGGGACCCACCCGGGCCAGCACTTACAAGGCTCTAGGTGCTGCGGTAGCTACGGTACTCCAAGCTGGGATACACTAGGCCTGATGTTGGCCTCATGAAGATTTGGCGTGTTTTGGCACTGAGCAGCTTCAATAATAGCGTCTTTTGCACTCACACACCACTGCACGTGTCACCTCTGAAACTGGACCATCACATTGCCCAAAATGCCTCCTTGCCCCATGTATCCCATAACACAGTTCCTGTCTCATCATTCTTAGGCTATGTTTACACACAGGGGGTTATTTTGATACAAGTTGTTTCCAAACAACTTGTATCGAAATAAGGCGTTATTTTGAAATAAGTTAATTCGAATTAAGAAAATGCTAATTCGAATTAAGAAAAAAAAGCTCAAAGCAAAATAGCATGTTCAGACAACAGTTATTTCGAAACGAGTCACCGTCATTTCGAAATAACATGTTCAGACGGGATTGTTTCGAAACAATCATTTCGAAACAATGTTGTTTCATCACCAAATGGGGTTTAAGTTGTTTCGAAACAACAGCGTTGTTTCGAAACAACGGTACATCGTGTGAACATGGCATTTCTTATTTCGAAACAACCTCTGTGTGATCTTTGCCCACTACATTATGTACAGCGTTCCCATTTTTCCCCAGTATTATTCCAACAGCCCTTTTATTCCTGAGATCAGTCCACATTGTGTAATGATCATCTCTTGTTCCTGCCAGATAGATCTTTATTAGCCTTACTCTAGGTGTTGAATCATTGTTGGGATCATTACATGACCAAGTCCTGAACAAGAAGAAATTTCTATGCACTGCTCATGTTTCCATAATTTTTCCAGCACTGAAAAGTCCTCAGTTTAAACAAAAAAAGTCAGCTGTTGTCAGTGGCTTGCAGCAATCACCTTGCTGGTGCAATGATGAGATCAGCCTCTGACCTCATATGTTGCATCCGAAGCTCAATAATTTTTGTTCCTTTTCACAATATGTTATTGTTGTTTCCCTCAACACTATTCAATATTGGCTTAATAATGATTGCTTGATGCTAAAACCCAGCCTATGCTTTTGGAAGCAAGCCCCAGCTCTGATGGGCGTGCCTATGAGAACAAGAGGGATATTACCATTTCCTTAATTTGTGCAGGGATTTCCCTTTTGGTAGCTCAGCAGGCCCTGGTGGAATATTAGCTGGGGAAGATGCTGTACCCAGCTATTTTATTCTCTGGCTTCACTCCTCACACTACAAGTCAAGACTGTAGCCCTTAAGTGAAGGGAAATCCCTGAGATAAGTGCTGTAGAGGGACAGTACAAGAAGCAGCTGGATTTTTGTAAAGTAAGCAAAAAGAGGATTTGCTCTGAATGGGGAGGATTTGGGGAAATTCCTAAAGGCTGGGAAAGTGGATGGCAGTTCTAAATTGAAGGGTTATCATAAACAAGGAACTTCAGTCAGACTGGGAAGGGAGGTAGATTATGCAGAGCACTGCACAGATAGGCCAAGGCAGTCTGTAGTGGGACCGGCTGGTTTGGAGGATTAGCAATGGGCTATGAAGCATTTTAGTCGCTGGGTCAAATCTAGGCCAGTCTGACAGTGGGCAAAAATTGTCAACGACTGGCCTCACAGACAGTCCTAAGGAGAGGGATAGCCTTCTCACAAAACCAAACTCTCCATTGCTGAGCCCCCTAATCAACTGTTATTTAACTGACCAAAGACAACAAATTCCCCTCACTTCCCTACAGATCTCAGCTGAGGCATTTTTGTGGAGAGACGCTCCACTGCCCATGCTTTACCTGTCAAGTGGAGAAAGAGGGCATGTCCACACTGTAATAGGAGGTGTGATGGCAGCATCTGTAGACATACCTGAGTTAGTTCAGGTATGAGAAGCTGCAACAGCATGCCTTGGCCTCTGGAGGAAGCACTTAAGGTCCTGAGCTGACTTCCACAAGCTTTCATCTCAGTCTCTGCAAAATAATGGAGCAGGTCCTCAAGGAATCCATTTGGAGGCACTTGGAGAAGAGGAAGGTGATCAAGAACAGTCACAATAGATTCACCAAAGGCAAGTCTTGCCTGACCCACCTGATTTCCGTCTACTACGGGATGACTGGCTCTGTTTGTGGGAAAGTGGCCAATGTGATATATCTTGACTTCAGTAAAGCTTTAAATATTCTTTCCAGAAAGTTAAAGGAGTATGGGTTGGATGAATGGGCTATAAGGTGGCTAGAAAGCTAGCTAGATCAGTGGTTCCTAACACTTTCTCTGCTTTGGCAAACTTTGCTACCTTTAATTAATTTGAGGCACACCACAATATAGTTTCCAAATGAACTCATGAATATTCATGAGCCATTGAGCCAATCCAGAGCTCTTTGAGTAGTTTTTCAAAAAAACTTTGTGGCACACTTGCTCAGGTCTGATGGCACACCTTTATACCGTGGCCCACTGGTTGGGAACCAATGAGCTAGATTATCAGGCTCAATGGATAGTGATCAAAAGTTTGATGTCCAGTTGGCCTCTGGGAACAAATGAAGTGTCCTGGGGGTTGGTGTGGGAGACAGTTTTCTTCCACATCTTCATTAATGACCTGGAGGATGGGGTGGATTGCACCCTCAGCAAGTTTACAGATGATCCTAAGCTGGGAGGAAAGACAGATACATTGGAGAGTAGGCTACAGAGTGACCTAGACAAATTGAAGGATTGGGCCAAAATATCTGATGAGGTTCAACAAGGACAAGTGCAGAGTTGGACACAGTCTTGGTGCCAATGGGCTGCCGCCCACCCCACTTCTAGGGAGCTTCCACTGGTGGCTCTCCAACAGCATTGGGCCAGCAGGCCTCCAAAGGGAGCTGACCCATGCCACATCTGGCATTTCTTGCCCCTTGCATGACCAGCCTCTTTTGGGGGAGACTTAAACTACATGATCACGATTGTCCCTTTTGGACTAAAAATCTATGAATCTGGCTGTGACTAGCTGTTTTGCATAAATCTAAAATTAATACATTGATTTACACCAGTTGATGCTCTAACCCCTAGTGGGAAGCAGAGACACGTCCCAAAAGCTTGATCACGTTCTGATCCATTAGCCTGGCTAGTGAGCGCTTAGACAAAGACTTAGTAGGGAGTTCCTTGCCCTTTTTTCAGTCCAGCATTAAACAACCCCATACATCCAGATCATAAAATGTCTTCTTAGGTCTGCAGGCTGTTAAAATGTATGCCTGCGCAGATTTACTGTCACATCTGGAGACGCCAGTGCTATCTTAATGACTGCTGTACGGTTTTCATCCTGAGACACATGGAAATTAGGCTGCATTCAGCAAATCCCCAGCAAACCCATTCCACAGCAGGCAAATAGCACTAATTCATGGTGCCTTTGGGGCGACTTTTGGGCTGCACAAGTCCTGTGGTGTTTGACTTGGGTTGCAAACAGTCCCTAGGGTTGGTACTGGACCAATCCTGCTGACTTGCACTGAGGTTCTGCTATCTTCCAGTTTCCAGGAAAACTCCCACTTGCCTTGGACTCCCGACCTTACCGTTGTCTTCAGTAGACTGGGTGTGACCCTCTCCTCAGACATGGAGTAGCTACAATCCCTTCCCACAGGTGTTTCATGGGAAACCTCAGGCTACACCACTGCCCCTTTTGTACGCCACAGGCTGGTTGGCCAGGAGACAGTCTTCCTGCTGCTGTGGGCAGCTCTTTTAAAGGTTAGCAGAACAGAGCATTTTAGAACCAGATGTGCAAGGATGCCTGGAAATGCAGTTGTCAGGAAATTCCTGATTATTCCCTAAGTATTCATGTCCCACAAAATGATGCAAAGGTCTGCACTGCATTCAAAGGAAAAGCAGCAGGGAAGATCATGGCAGTCCCAAAGCAGATATGCCGGTGCCACCCACCCACCCATCTTTGGGTAGCCCATGCACAATTGCCATCCTGGTGGTTGGTGAGGAGTTCAGGGACTTCTTTCTCGATGTAACCAGCTGTACAGTGCCCCCAAGAGGCAGGGATGAGGCTAGGCAGGGGTTCGTTTCATTCTGCAACCAGTTCCTGGAGTACTGATCAGTGAGACTCTGGCAATTCAATGCCTAGAGTTGTGTGAAAATGAAACCTTTGCATTACATTTCACTGGGATTTTTTCCTTTCCTTCAGGGCCATTTTGCCCTCTGGAATTCTTCCTTTTCATGCCATTTCTCCAGAATGGCCATTTCCACAGTGAGAATGTGAGAAATGTGACATTTGGCGCATTGTTGATGCAAAGTGATGTTCGTCCGTAATAAAATTTCACATTCCAGAGCTCAGATGTTGGAAATTTAATTGAATTTTTCCTCAGAACTAGGCTCAGTTGTTAGTAAAAACGGGTGACCTTGTACTCTGATGTCTTAGTCTGAAGCAGAAACTACAAAAGTCATTCTTGACCCTTACGCCCATTTGAAACCTGGAAACGAAAGGCAAGGTTTCCTAATTCTATTATATATATTTTTGTCCCTTCACCTCCATTGCCCAAAACCCTCAAGACCTGAACCTTTTGGCTTGAAAACCAATAAGATTACATTTTAAAATATAACCTTGAGAAGCAATCAGTAACTTCATTCCCCTTTGCCTTGATTGTTAACTTTCTTCTCTGGGTTGTCCTCAGTTACTAACCTTCCTTACGCCATCATCTACAAAATGCTCCAATCCACTTCCTCACACATCGCTCCATCCTCAAATAACTCCACTGGCTTCCTATTCATTTCAAGATCTCGGTCAAAATTGCTTACATTGGTTTTAAAAAACCCAGCACAGACTTGCTCTAGTCTATGTCACCATGTTGGTCACTTGCATCGGTGCAAAGCAAGGACGGGGGGAGTGTAAAATGCCGGCATTCTAAATTGGTGCCATTTCACAACCACTTTATGCAGTGTGTTCATGACCGTACACAGTGGAGCATCAGGCTCTAAGTATCTTCCTTTTGTATTTATGTTCCCCTTCCCCAGCACTATGTAAGCAGTTCTCTTTTTGGTGCTGAGCGCCACAGCTACATTGCAATGGGTGCTCTGGCCTGCATGTAGCTAGGGAGCAGATCCAGTCTTGTCCATTGCTAGACTGTCTGTTCAATTCAAAGATGTCTCTATTTGATTCCCAGCCGGGTCTCCTAGCTGCCTTTGATTTCTGGAGAGGCTGCTCCTTCAGATCTACTTCCCATTCTGAGGTGTTTGAGGCAGTTGGTGCCCTTGCAGGCTTCAGGGAGCAACTGAGATGGCAAAAAGTCAGAAATAAAAGGGAGGGTCTATGATGCATCTGCTGCTTCCTGCTTCTCAGGTGTCCCATTAGGGTACGTGTGGTCCAAGAACAATTTTCCTCATAGCTCAGTCTGAGTGAGGTTGCTTTGTCCCCCTCCCACTCCCAGCAGAAAAGGAGTCAGGCTGGTCTGGGAAAAAACTGGCTCCAGGCAGAAGCAGCCCAATCTCCATGAGGGGCGTGAAGCTGGAAGGGCAGTGCACCAGATGGAAGACGGCATCCAAGTTCCTATCACCCACACCAGCAGCTGCACCTCTGGCTGCAGAGCTCAGCCATCTCCTCCCCTTCTGCTGCCCCACAGGTCATGGAGCAAGTAGCTTGGGGTACCAACAACATTGGAGGATGTGGTGATGGACCTTTAGAGACCCATCACCCTCCTGCTGCTGCCTCCTCTGTTAGGAAAAGATCCCTACTCATACCCCCATCTGAGTCCTCAGGGGAGCAGCTGCACCTGGCCCATGTGAAGCCCATGCAATTGGGAAGATTAGATAAGGCATTTGGGGAGCCCATCCTTGAGCCTCGAGTCTCTACCTTCCTTGAGAAACTCAGGAGGTGCTTATAGAAGGGGCAAATAAGATCAGCTTCTTTGAAAACTAGGAGTTCTCTAGCGACTGGACATATTTTTGGAGCAATCGCTGAGCCCAGCTTTCCTCCCCTCTCTGAAGCAAAATTATGGGGATAAACTCCCAAAGGGGAAGATAAATAATAACACCTGGTTCTTACATAGCACTGTTCAGCACTAGATCTCCACACCCTTTACAGAGGAGTTTGGTTTCATCATCCCCTTAGGGAAACTGAGGCCTACAGTGGGGTGGTGACTTGCCTGATATCACTTGCAGGTAATGGCAGAATTAGAACCCAGGTCTTCCAGATCACTAGCACCCCTTATCTACAAGAAGGCCACATCACTAGTTTCCTTGTTTGCCTTCATGCCGTTCAGTATGATAGATAATCCTGGGCTGGATTCCCCTGCTCAGTTTCCAAGCTGGCAGCATGACCGATCACTGCTCAAAAGACTAGATGTGATGATTCCTGGAGGTGTGTGTACACACACACCCAGAAAGAGAATTTCTCCTCCATAAGTGAGGAAGGCCACCAAGCCCAAATCAGAGACAGAGACTCAAATAGCAAAATATATTTAAACAAAGAAGAATCAAAAACATAGGCTGTTTCGGGTGAGATGGTGTGGTTTGCTGTGAAAACACGCTGAGGAGGTCTGCAGCTGCCCTAGACAAGCAATAGCTATAGATCCCTCCTCCTGCACCCCGAGAAGTCGTAATAGACGGGGATGGGAACTTCCTGCCACACCAAAAAGGGTGTATGTCAGCCTCAGCACAGCTGTAGCTCATAATGCCCTTGCCCAGGTTATTGTTCTCAGCCATGCCTTGTCACCACTTCTTCCCCCCAGCAGACAGTGAACGCATGATGAAGGGAACAGCGCCCTAGATGGGGAAGAAACAATCAGAAGAAAGGGACCTCTCAGCCCTTCATTTCTTAATTTTTACATCACTCTTCCCCCAGTGCCATTGCACCTCAGCCTCTACCTCATCTTCCCTCTGGCTCCCCTTCTTTTCCACTGTTCTCCAGAGCGATCCAAAGGAGACAATACGAGACAGCAGCACAAGAGTCAGACAGCTGGTGTCTCTGGCTGAAGAGAATCCTAGCTGTCTGGCCTGATGAACCTAACATTAGATCTGACAACAACCCTGTCTCTCAGACAAGAGCTGTGATGTTAAAACCAGTCCCCCTCCAGACACATTTCAAATCAACACCTGGAGGGGAGGGAGTGTGGGTCTAGTGGACCGCAAAAGAGAATTCAACCTATAGAATTAATTCTACTGGCTGGTACAAAGTCCATATTTCAAGTGTCCTGCTAAACCAATGACACATAAGCTGGAGTTCCTGCAGGAGGCATTGTTGTGGGGATACAAGATTGCCCAAGCAAACAGGACAAATCTCTGTTGTCTAATGTTCTCATCGTGTTCAAAAGAATTTTTTTGAACACGTCCTAGCATGGCCTGCTTCCCATATGGCAGCCACTTATTGCAACCATACACAGGCATACAGGATGACCTTGTAACCTCATTCTGTTCGTTCTAGCATTGCCTGGATTGAACCCCTATAGCAGGTATCGTCATACATCCCATACATTTGAGTAGGCATCCTGAGGGCTACTCTCTCCAATCAGATGAGGTTTTCATGCGAAGTGTGGTGCTTTCTCTGATAAGACCCAATTTTATACTTTGAGTTCAGCCAGTCAGTACAACTGCCATAGCATTCATTCCCCAGGTAAAATCAATAAATATTCCTCCTTTGGCTAAGCATCAAAGTCCTGTGCTTAGGGGCACCGACAACCTCAGGGCTCAGTAATCCCATCTTCTGTATTGAGAGATGCTAGATGGCCATCGGTTCATTAAATTCTGCCTATTTGTCATCTATTCTTAGTCAATACCAGTACCAGTCTTTTCCATGCATTCACATCCTGGGGAAGATGGATGAGATATTTACATATAATATACCTAATTCCCAGTGCTCATGTTTGAAGGATGATCTTGCTTCCCAGCCTGGGGGAACATTGCTATGAAAAATCTCATTGTACTGGATCTGTTGAATTTAGCATGAAGAATAGGAAACATTTTCTGTTGCTTACCTGAAAACTTTCTTTCTTTTGAGTAATAGGGTCCACATATCCAGTCCACCCTGGAGACCAATGGGTCATCTAGAACAGAGATGGAAATTGACATCCAAGGATTTAGGTTTGTTGTCATAAGGTGGAGTGCACCATGCTCTGCAGGAGCAGAAATTGTCTTGCTTCTCCTCAGAGAACATTGAACACAATTTCTAATTTTGGAAAGTAGATTTGAACTACCCTGGCTGTAAAAGTTCTCTCAAGCGGAAGAAACTTCAGAAAGCAAAACAAACAAGGAATCTGGTGGCGCTTTTAACGACTAACAAATTTTAGACATGAGCTTTCATGGGAGAAAATCTTACTTCATCAGATGCTTGACAAAGTGGGATTTTCTCCCATGAAAGCTCATGAGATAAATAAATTTGTTAGTCTTTAAAAGAGCCACCAGATTCCTTGTTTGTTTTGCTGAACTAGATTAACACAGATACCTCTTTGGAACTTGGACCTCAGGATGCAAAGAGTTCCCCCACCGCTAGTGTCTGACACGTCTGGTTCTACCCACAGGCTGCAAGCAAGATGAAGCAGTAGTAAGCTTAGAGGGGTACGGATTAAAACTGAAAAAGAACCAAAATAAAGCAATACCCTGAACACATCTTGCTAAACATTCTCTGTTCTGCTCATGCATGGTTACAGATTTAATCCCTCCTTAGGCATGGATGTCAGTAGATCCTCCACATCTGGCTCCCTGGCCTCCTCCTGGTCCTTCCAGCAGCTCTGCTGTCACTAAATGGGAAACAAGCAGGGCTGCTGCTCCAATTCAATAACCTATACTCAGTTTCTATGGGCTCCACTGGGACTTCTGTAGGATTCATTCTCTGTGGTGTTAATCCCTTCCCCCCCAGGAGCATCCATTGTCTTGTATGTGTGGACGTTATTGCTCAAAGAAACCAACATTTTAGGAAAGCCTGACTACATTTCCTTATTCTCCACCCATCTAGCACTGAGCCCCTCTCTGCATAATCTTATCTTGGGTGGTTAGTGACATATGTCTAGGTCCTTCTGCCTTGACCACCCTTCTTGTGGCCCAGTCCTACCAGGTTCTGAGTGCCTCTTAAAGGACATTAGGTCCCATTAGCTACCACTGCACTCTTGTTTGTTTTGCTGAACTAGATTAACGCAGATACTTCTTTGGAACTTGGACTTCAGGATGCAAAGAATTCATTTAATTCATTTGAGGCACACCACCATATAGTTTCTAAATGAACTCATGAATATTCATCAGCTAATGAGCCAATCCTTGGCTCTTTGAATAGGTTTTCAAAAAATTTTGTGGCATACCTGCTCAGATCTGACTGCACATCTGTGTGTCGTGGTACACTGGTTGGGAAACACTGCTCTGTGGGAGTTGATCTGTCAGTATTCAAGTTATAAAAAGCCTTCAGCAGCTCAAGGGTACATGATTTGTCTGTGGCTCAACAGGAAGCTTGAAGCAGTATTGCCAGAGTTACAGGCCACTGTTTTAACCACAGAACCACTCTTCCTTGCCTGTTTTCTAGCTATGTGAATGAATTTAGGCAACAGTGTGGATGAAGCATACTCTGTAAAATACTGACTTTGGTTTTTAAAAAATATTGATATTGTTTTAAAAAACTGACATTGGTTGAAAAGAATTTTCTGTGGCTACTGTAGTGTCTTAGATGGAAACGTATCACAAGACAGCCCCATTAAAAACACCAAGGCTCAAATCTCTAACAGCTATAAATCATCTGTGCTGATTTGCACCAGTTGAAGACTGGGCACCATTTTCCTGATTAAATAGGTTCATTTGAACAAAACATCCTGAAAAAATATAGCTCAGAATAACGATCCATCATTAGATTAAGTGTTTCCAAAAAAAAGTATTTTTTTTATTCAATTTCAGAGTTTGGTTTCTTTCATTTTAGTTTGTGAAGCACAAACTAAATCACTTGGGCTGATAACAGAGTGATAAGGAGAGCGGTAAAATTAATTTACTGGGCTTAGTTTATCTGATCCTAGGGAAAGTGAATATTGCTGAATGCCGCTCAGACTGCACTGTTCCTGACAAGACACACAGTTCAAATGCAAAATTACATTAAACAGATGTGGCCCATTAAGAAGTGGAGTCTGAAAAGGTACTTTAATCTGTCATGGCAAATCCTACTTGAAAACTTCGGCCCTTTAAAAAAACGTCGTGGGAAGATGTTCTTTCTCTGTTTTTATGACTTTAATCTATTTTCCTGTCAGTCCTAGCCACAGGATGATGATAAATATGGGATCACCTCAGCTGGATCACTACCATAGTATAGCTGTGTTACCTACCACTGGCTAGAGCCATGCAAAATTCTTATTGTGAAACCTGAAAGGACTGGTTCTGGATTTCCCTGCAATCCAAAGCCTCAGCCACATTCACAAACTTGGCCTGAATTTTGAGTCAAAATCTATGGAACTTGATTTGATGAAGTTTAAGCTATAGCCTAGGTAAAATTTGACTCCAGTAGGAGATATGGCACAAAAAAAGGCAGCATGTTCAACCCATATAATGATGTTTCTTTTTACAGTGTATTATCAGCCACTAGGTATATTTCTTGCATGCTATATAACTAGATTGGGAAAAATTACATTTTTATCAGTAAATTTCATTAAACATTGCTTTCACCTTATGCCCAAAAACCAAAGAAAAAGCATTTTCATCAGAATGATTGATATTTACAGATAGGTGAAGTAAGAAAAAATGTGTCTGACAACTTAAGAATTTGATTTAAGGATATTGACTTTGTATATTTTGACATGGGATGTTGACAATTTATGTTTTAATGATTAGAAAGGTTTGACTTTTTGAATCTCAATATCTACTATCATTAAAAAATTATTGACTGACTCCCTGCATTACTTCCCACAGCTATGATCATTTAAACACATAAAAATTGGGAAAAATGCTTTAAAATAAACATTGATATTATCCATAGAAATTATTTGAAAAAAATTGAATCCCTCCATGCCTATGTATAGGTTCCCAAGTAGAATGGCCTTTGTTGAACGAGAGCGACAAAGACAGGACTTGAGCTGCGTGGAAACCCCCCCCCCCCCCCCCCGGTTGGTAGTATGTAGTTCTTTTCTTTAATAAACATGTTAGTTGAAATCCTGGCCTGAGAAGCCAGGATCTACCCTTTTGGTTTTAGAAAGATTCTGATTCTATATGTTATGACATGGTGGCAGAAGTAAACCTGTGATGGACTACTTGTTCCTGACTACAAACACAGTGTAACATTTTCAAAAGTGACTGAGTGACTTGGGAGTCTGACTCCCATTGACTTTGGGATTTAGGTCATGTCTACACTGAAAAGTCTGTGTTGATCCCAATGGATCAATGCAGTGGGATCGATTTCTCAGGCAGTGTAGACCCTCTCAATCTATCCCGGAAGTGCTCTCCTGTCAGTACAGTAACTCCAGCCTTCCAAGTGGAGTAATGCTGTGTCAAACCGAGAGCCTTGCTGGTCAATGCGGTCAAGTAAAGCCAGCTCGGTAAGTAAAGGAACTAAGTTGATTGAAGATATGCATTCTGTAACATGCAGACTGCGTATCGTCCACCGACCTAGCCCCACAGTGTAGACCAGGCCTTAAGCTTCTAAGTAATTTGAACACTTTGAAAAGTGTTATCTTAGGGTATGTCTACACTGCAATTTAGTTCGAATTAAGGAGGCTTAATCTGAATTAAATTGGTCTCTGTCTACATTAGTCTTTCATTAGTTCAAACTAAGAAAGTCCTTAGTTCAAACTAATGAAAGCTTAATTCAATCTAGTATCTACCGGCACGTAGTTTGAATGAAGTGTGATGTAAACTCAAACTAATCCTTAGTTCAGATGTAAGAAATGTGAACTAAGGACAGTTAGTTTGAACTAACAATGTGGACTGGTTTGAACTAACGTTGGTTCAAACTAGTCCATGTTGTTAGTTCGAACTAATGTGTTCGAAGTTAGTTCAAACTACCCTCAAGTTAGTTCAAACTAACCTCAAACTTATTAGTTTGAACTAATAAGTTCGAACTAAGTTTCTGTAGTGTAGACACAGACTTAATGCCTACGCTTGCTGCTCCAGAGTGTTTCAAACTCATTTTCCATGTGATTCCCTAAATCAAGACATACACTTCAGCTGGTCGAAACAGTGACTAAAGGTATATAAGCAGCAAGAATGGGAATGACTTTTGAGACAGACCCAAGGAATCACAGCAAGGGATAAAAAAATGAAATTAAGAGGAACATGTCGCTTGACTTGCAGGAAAAGTTTCCACACAGTGAGATGCGCCAGCATGTCAAAGAATGTCCCAAGGGAAATGGTGTAACCCTCATCATTGTTCTAAACCAGACCAGCAAATAGTCTCTAAGGAACAATCTTAGACTGGAAAAACGAGATAAATCAATGGGACGTTTTTGCCTCAGCTTCTGTTACTCAATACCATGAGTTTTATTATTTGAAGTTTTGTTCATTTTTTTATACTTCATCATTTGGAATACGATCTTTGTCACTTGTTATAAATGTTGTTTCCATGCTGATTTTGCTACTGGTGTAAACAACAATACAGGTAAGGTTCAAGTAAATTAAGATTGATAGTTGGCTGTTATTGCAAGGTAGACAAGAGACTTGTGTACATCGGCCTTCCCCTCCCCACTCCCCATCTTATATGAAAAAAGCAATTGCTGTTTCATTTATTTGGAATATCCTTTGTGAGCCTCATGACCAGATTGCTCCTTGTATAGGGGAAATGCCGCATCTGGCGGGCTTCTTTCATACAGTGCTTACTCATCTTTTCATCTACTGTATTTTGTTACTTCACTTAGAATGTATGTTTTGAGTGTGTAAATAATCATATGTTTTTTTGCCATACTCTCATGAAAAAAACAAGAAATTGTGCAGGAGGTATCTGGAGTGAATCTATAATCCTGACTTTACAGCTAGAGAACTTTGGTTGATACTTAATCCCTTGCTTAATAGAAGGAAGGGGAAAGGATTTGTGTTAGAGATCCACCATAGTATCTCAGGAGAAAGCAGGGTGATCAAGCCCGCTTTTCCTTTACATGCTCAGGCCAAAGGCCAAGATAGACTGAAGGACCAGATAAAAAATGTACAACACAGCCAAGCCTTGCAAACCAGCAAAAACAGCAAAACACTTTATATCAGGCACCAGCCCATTCACGCAGGAGACTGGCTCCAGCTGGCACTTTGGGCATGAAGCCCAGCATCAGTTCACGGTCAGGTAGTTTGTGGGGGCTTGGAGGGGGATGTGGGCACCACTACCTGTCCATCACAAAATCTTCTGCCTTAAGCTGCAGGTGTCATGGCTGTTTCCTCACTCTGGTACTCTGAGTGCAGAAGGTTGGTGCCTGCAACAGACCTTAAAACCCACTGATCCTAAAGCCTTGTTTTAAAACTCTCAAAGACTACCAATTCCCTGGCCTTGGAGTGGTATTGCTGACACCACCCAGATGCAAAATCACCAGAAAACCCAGGAAGGAGCACAGGGAATTCCTTCCTGTGAGGCATCCTCAATTGCTTTTCTTTGTCTCTCCAGAGCTTGGTAGAACCCCAGCTGGCATATCATCTGGAAATGGGACAGAATCCCCTTTAGTAGTTAGCCGTACACTCTGGGGAACATACACACAAAACCTCTTGGCTTTTAGGACACAGAACCAGAGCTTATTTTAAAAGGGTAAAATCTTTAATTAAAAAGAACAGCTAAGAAACACAGAGCACATGCAGCTTTTAAATCAAAATAACACTGGTTATTTCTATTTTAAAAAGTGTAGGTCCACATAACATTTTCTTGAATCGAAATGATGAGCCCCATCATTCTGAAACAAGGAAAGTTAGAGCGATTCAATAAAACCTCATTTTAAATTGCATTGAGGCTTAGATAGAAACGGTTGTATTGAAATAACGCCACACAGACATGTTATTTCAATTTTAATGGTTGTTTCAATTTAACAGTTTTGCCCTTCTCCTTCCCAGGGTGCCTTTCTCTATTCATATACTGGATAGGGGCATGGCCCTTCTAGGGGGCCATTTGCCACACCTCCCATGGTGTCCCTCTTCTAAATCGAACTAGCAAGTCCCGTCCCTGGACATGCTAGTTTGATTTGACTTTCTAGTGTGGACCTGTTAAATCAATTTAGTTTAAATCGATTTAATAATTTTTATGTCAATTCTATTAAATCAATTTAAGTTATATCAGTTTAACTGTCTGTGTGTGGACACAGCCAGAGAGTTGCTTCTTTGGGATTTAACATAGGTAGTAACAGGATATGGGAGGTGGTACATGTGCTCAGCACAGAGAAATCCAAAAACAAACCAAAGACAAAGAAATAACCTGACAGCATCTAGCTAAACATTCTCTATTCTACTCACACATGGTCAGATACAGACTTGAGACTATCTTGAGCACAGCTGTTGCTGGATCCTCCAGGCCTTTCTCCCTGGCCTCATCCTGATCCTTCCAGGAGCTCTGCTGCCACCAAACAGGAACAGGCAGGGCTGCTGCTGCAATTAAACAACCTGTACTCTGGCTTTATTGGTTCTCTTGTTAACCCTTCCTCCCCGAGGTTACTATATAAAGCTTGTGATATTTGTTGTTCTTCTAAAAGTCCCAGCTCTGAGAGTTATGGACTTACATGAGAATCTCATCCATCATTTTTATTTCACATGGAAATTTTCAGCTCTCCTTTGGTGCAAAGAAAAGCTTAAAAATGTGAAACAAAAAGGATGACTAACCAGAAGCGTCGAGTCTTTCAGACCGGAAGGGACTATTAGATCATCTAAGCTGATGTCTTACAGAACACAGGCCATGGAATTTTTCACTTATGTTTTTATTGTGCTCAAGTTCAAGACAATAAAAAGAACCAAAATATGTACTTAACCCTCCTATCCTCATGTTATTTACTCCAGTCTCATGATTTTAGCTCCTGACTCGGGAGTTTTGAGTGCCGGCAGTTGATAACACGCACCACTTAAGTCCAAAGGATAGGACGTAAGTGGCGCACATATATCTTGTGTAGTTCCCCCCTTTATGGGGGGAATTTCATGCTAAATGAATAAACCATTGCTCTGCTGGGATGTTTAATCAATGCCTCCTGAATAATGAAACCAGTCCTAAGGAAGAAACATGTTGTACCTGTTAAAGTCATTAATCCCACATGGATTTCAAGTTTCCTGTTCCGCCTTTTGCTTTTTTTAAGCTTTTTTTTTTTCCTTTCTAAGTGCAGCCCTTGTATTTTGTTCTTTATCCCATTGTTTTAGAGGTCAATGTCTCATACCCTTTGCATCAGGAGATCACTAATAAATCCTGAAATCTGAAAGCATAGCAATGCTGTTTCATGTCCTTCTGTCCAATTAGTGAAATGCAAATATTATGTTTGTGGGGAAAATCTACAGTAAACCAGCATGGTGTTTCATTGCAGACTTTTGTGATAAAGAGAAGTACATGGTGAGATTTTAATCTAGAAAAAAATTAATCCAGACAGTGCATGAAAGTTCCAACAGATGAAACTTCATTTCCTGCATGGGTTTTGCTTGATGTCATGAGTGATTCCATTAGAAACACATTTCAAATTGAAACAAGCACTGAGAGAAAACAGAGAAGGAAAAGGTCGCTCTAGCTTTGTTTTGTATTCCTACTCCTGCTGCTGCTGCTATAGTATTAGAAGGTAAAGAAAAAGCACCTGGCTTGTAACACAGAATTGTATTCATCAATGCTGGGTAACCACATACCTCCAGATCTTTCTTTGCAAACTTTTCCTGAGCAGCAGAAGAGCAAAGAGTCTGGATGTCTTTTTATAGCTAGCACCAAACAGTGGTTAACTGAGAAGACGTTAGTGGTTGTCTTCGGGGTCTGTTTTCTAACAGGAAACAGGGATGTTCCCTTTGGGACTCTTTTATCACTTTCCTGACAAAGGCATTTTTAATTGTATTCAGATTTTGCCTTTTTTCCCTCTTCAAAGGCCTTTTGTAGCTGGGTGTGGAACACTCGTGCCTTGTCTGCTATAGTGTGATTAAGGCACTTTCCATCTTGCAGTCTAAAATAAACACGCGGTTGGGAGTTTTCTATAACAAATGTAATCCATGTAGACAAGGAAAACAGCCTAAATAACGTAAGATGAAAAAGGGGTTGAAAAATATACTGCAAACACAGAGCCAGCTGGATACATGAAAAGGCCTAAACCCCAGGATTTGCAAAATAATGTTAAGAAGGACAAATCATTTTATTAAAGCTTGAATTATATTTCAAACAAATAACCGCTATGAAGCCACTGACAAATTTCTTTCCAAAATAGCTCTTCTTAATATACTGAACTAAAAATGTTTGTGAGAATACATTGGATATACATAGATATCTTGGGCCAGACTCCCAGCTTGTGTTTATGAACCTGGCTTCATAGCAGTCCATGGAATTTGACCAATTTACACCAGCTATGAGGACGTGGCTATGTGGCAAATGCCTTGAGCAAGGTGATTGAAAAGAAAATCAAGAGATCCCTCTCCAGCGCAGACATTGCCACCTACCTAAGTGAATCCTTGGATGGTGAATTTGGACATGACGGGGTGACATTGCATCCCTCTGGACCCATGCCCCGGTCATCATGTGTCGCCTGGGGAAGCACATCAGCTGTCTGCAGATGTAGTGGGTATGTCTAAACCAGGAGTGTCCAAACTGCAACTCGGGTGCCACATGTGGCTCTTGAATGAAAAATTGTGGCTCCTGGAAGAACGTTAGCAAATCAATTTAGGAAAGCAGCCCCCACCTATGTGTTCAGGAGGGTGTCAGGACGGTGGGGTGGAGCGCAGCGTGGTTGGAGATGGCAGGAGAAGTGCAGCATGATCGGGATTTTTAAAAACTCACCACTAGCCTGCAGTCTTCTACACTGAGCAGCAGCTAAGTTTTTACTGTATAGGGTTAATTTTTGTGGTAATTTTAAGTAATTATTAGAATCTGATATTAGTAGGATCAATATTTGTCCTCTTTCTATGATAAAATTAAAGTGTGTAATGAATTTTAAACTTAGTGATTTTGGAGTAGGTAAATGCAGATGGCTATATGCCTCAGTGTGGCTCTCGAAGGTTTAATAATCAGCTTGTGTGGCTCTTGAGTGCCATAAGTTTGGCCACCCTGGTCTAAACTTACAAGTTAGTTTGAATTAAGGAGGCTTAATTCAAACTAACTTAGTACCTGTCTAGTACCAGGCTTTCATTAGGTTGAACTAAGGAATTCCTTTATTCAAACTAATGAAAGCTTAGTTTGAACTAGTAAGACCTGCCAGTTAGTTTGAACTAAGCCCTTAGATAGATCGTTAGTTCAAACTAAGGATGATGTGGATAAGGATTAGCCCTTAGTTTGAACTAAATAAGTTCGAACTAAGGGCAGTTAGTTCAAATTAAAAAAGTGGACTAATTTGAACTAACGTTAGTTCAAATTAGTCCATGTTGTTAATTCAAACTGAGAAATTTGAGTTTAGTTTGAACTAATCGCGAATTTATTAGTTCCAATTAACAACTTCAAACTAACTTTTCCTAGTGTAGACATAGCCGGTGTGAGTTGCAGCAGGAGCTGTCAGTCCTGGCACTGCAGATCAGGACTGAGGACTGCACTATCATCCCCTCTTAAATCTCGGGGCATGCTGAAAAGGATCCGAAGACTGCCATCCACTCACTGTATGTGGCACCTCAAGAGAAAAGCCAACCAGGGCAAGGTCTTCAAACTAATCAGCAAATGGGATTCCAGCAACCACTTACTCCAAGAGGGAAGCTTCACTCAGTTTGCCAACTAGAGGTTTATCCACCACACCCCCCTCAACTGAGTCCCTCTGAATGGAACCATCCACCGTAGGCACCCAGACAAACGTTGCAGGAAGTGTGGGTATGCCAACAAGACCCTGCCTCATGTCCTCTGTGGCTGCAGACTCCTGGGCCTGGCAGCTGAGACACAATGTGATCTAGACCCAGCTGGTGAAAGCTATCCCGTATCACCTAGGGAAAGTTGCAGTAAACTCTACCATCCCTGGAACCGACAGTCTGCTGAGACCTGATGTTGTGATCACAGATGAAGACCAGAAGAAGACGATCATGGGCAACATCACAGTCCTCTTCAAAAACTGCACCCCAGCCTTTCACAGAGCCCATGTCCGGAAAGAAGAGAAATACACTCCGCTAGCTGACACCCTGAGAGCTAACGGCTACAAGATACAAATCCACACTCTGATTGTTGGTGCCCTGGGTACCTGGGACCCTGATAACGAAGGTGTACGGCAGGCCTGTGGTGTCAGATGGCCTTATGCTCAACTGTTGTGCTGTCTCATGGTGTCCAATGCCATCAGGTGGTCCAGAGACATCTACATCAAATGTATCACTGAGCCCAGGCAGTACCAGGAGGCATAAGCAGAACTGCCACCAAGAGGACTCACAGATCGCCCTCCTTACAACAGGAATGTATCTTCTAATGGGCTCTAGACACCATAATACTAACTTAATTTGGGACAAGCAACTTTTATTAACGTATGTAGTATTCCACCATGCCTTGTATACCCTGTGCAACATCTATAAAGCCATGTTTGTGAATTTCTTCACTCTTTTGTATTTCAAACCCATAGTCTTTTGGCTTTCTCTCCCCAGAATACTGTAGCTCATTTACTGGTTGTACGTGACTGCTTTACTGCAACATGTTCCTTCCCAATGACCTGTACTGTCAACCTGGATGCTCAGTCACTCCCCTATGGTTAACATTATGATTTGTCTGTTCCTTTGCAATATTTTCTTAGTAAAATTTTTAGAGGCAGAGCTGGTGGCGTAACTTAAAGTTAAGGGTGCCTAACATTCTCTGTTTTAAGACATTGTTCTCAGTTGCGCATTACTTTGCTGCACTTCAACTATTCAAGCTGAAATGTCTCATGCTGGGTAGCTAACTTTTTATTAGAAGAAGAAGAAAGAGCTCAGCCATTTCCATGAATGAGGATAGGCAAAAATGAGTTTTTGCCTATGTTTTAAAAAAATCCCACCACCATTTCATTGAAAAAGTCTAGTACCTCTGTAACTGGGACCAAAGGATTATAAATTTGTGTAGCTGGTATGTGGAGGGTAGCCCTGATGTCAGGGATGTGCATTTTGCTATGCCCTTGAAAAATCCACCCAGATTTGGCATAGTCACGTGCTTCCAAAAATCTCATCTCACGACCATTCGGTAGAGCTTCATTTAACAGCTTATGTCTCCAAAGACTCCATCTGCACTGAGCATGTGCCCTCGCCTGGATGCAGGCACTAACCTTTCCTTTTCTTTCCTTTCCTTTCTATTGTTCTTCTCAGGAGTGTAAGTTCCAGATACTGGAACTGATACATGTGAGGTTGTGTGTCTTGTGCTCACAGAGCTTCCCTGTTGGCTCCGAGGCAGTGGAGGCAGTGCAGAGGATGAATGGAGAGTGGAGAGAGGGCTTGGTCTTGCATTGAGCAGGGGCATGGACAAGATAGCTCCAGTGACCCCTTCCAAAGCTAATCGAGGATTTTATCATGATTCTATGCAAGGCGATAATTGCTGACTGGTGGTGGGAGGAGCAGAGCAGGCTGCAGTCAACATGGGTCCCCCATTATACAGTTTCTTTCTTTGGTTTGCTTTTTAAAAAAACAAGGAATCCCAGCCCCCCCAAAATACTGTTGATGAAGAACATTAAGGTTGTAAAGTCCGGCACTCCAACATTAGAAAAATGGCAAAATTAAGGTTGCCCATGCCACTCCAACTCAGCCCCCTTGAGCATTTGCATTGTGATTCGGTCTTTAATTACATGAGCACATGCCATTTTTTCCCACCTGACTCCTGCCTCATGCCATGCACCCAATGGATGGTGTTCTGGGGAGGCATTCAGACTATGTAGTGAAGAAGGTTGTTGTGCATAGACCTCTGCCTCCTTTGGTACAGAAGTTAGAAGGGGTGCAATGAATGAGGCCTGTGACTGCAGGAAAAGAGAGAAAAGTACTGTGGTTTAAAAGGCTGAAGCCCCCCCTTCCCACCACCAGAAGTGGCACCCATCCTTCCTTCTGCTATGAAACTCCTGTGGGAAGTTAGGCAAGTGAATTAAAATCTCCCTAGGGCAACTACTTTTGTGTTCCTCCTTTTCTGGGTGCGTGGTTTGAGACACCTAAGGTATGTCTACATAGCAAAAAAAAAAAAAAAAAAATCTTTGTGGCAGTGCACCTAGGTCAACTGGCTTGGGCTCACAATGCAGGGCTAAAATAGCAGTATGGACATTCAGACTCAGGCTGCTCTGAGGTTCCCCCTCCCTCCCCGCACCTGGTTTCAGAGCCTGGTTTCCAACATAATCCCATATGTCATGGGTCTGCAGCCTGAAAGATAAGAGCCATTTTTTAAAAATTCCTCCAAATAACAAAGTGTTTTGAGAGTCACCATCGGTGTAACCTCCTGGTGAGGTCTGGGGGCAAACTGGGAACTGGGCCAGGGTACCATTCGCAAGGTCTTCTGGCAGGGGAGCCCAAAATCAGGAGCAAGTTTTCCCACCCGCTAGTGGCGGGGAGTTGGACACAGCCTGGCACAGGCCACCTACAGGGTCCCCTTGAGCTGGGTCCCTTGGTGTTGTGGCGAGGAGCTGGAGCTCAGCGTCACAAGGGGGCAGCCCCCTGCCTTATATCTACACTGCTATTTTTAATTCAGTTGTGCGAGCCCAAGCCAGCTGAGCTGTGCTCTGAGACTCACTGCTAAGGGCTCTTTTGCTGTGTGGGCATATCCCTGCGGTTTGGCTGGAAGCACTTACAACTGCAAGTGATGTCAATGGTAACTGCACTTGGAACATATAAAGTGCTACAGAAAAGGCTGAGCACACTGAAAAATCACGCCCTAGGCATTTGAAATTGGCACTCAAAATTAGTGAGTGCTTTGGACAATTTTGGCTTCAGTCTCTGTGCCCCATGTGTAAAGGGGGGAGGGGTTAACAAGATCTCCCTACCTCACAAGAGCAGTGTGAAGATAAATGTTTTATTAGACTAGCCTGTGAAGGAATAAATAATGCTGCATGAAGTGCATGGTTTGGACCGTTTTCAGTAAATAAGGCACGGGGGCCACACATCAAATGATACAAAGAAATAGTAACTAGCTATCCATTCAGTAAAAGCCATCCATCCTCTGCACTGACTCGGGTGGGGTCCTGTGGAAAAAATAGCATGCGATCATGTAATTAATGACTGTAGCATAACGGATCTGCACAACAGGGCTGAATTAAGGTTGCACAGGCAACCCTAACTCTCTTTCAGTGCTTTCCTTTTCACCTATTTTGTCTGTATTTGTACATATAGAGAGAGAGAGATTTTGACTATCCACTCAGTTACTCCATTTTTCATCAGTTTAATTCCACTGAAACTGATTTTTGTGGAATGACACCAAGATAAAACCTTCTGGAACAAGATAAAACCAATGCAGCTGAATGGCAAATTAGGCACCATGTGTAACACATTGATTAAGTCCTTGAAATATTGGGCCTTTTGAACCTGCTTGAGTAGTAAGCTTTGGTATGCAAAGAACTGTATTGAGAAATGTGCAAACCGGGTTTTATTTAAACCTTGGCAAGCCACAATACCATGACACTGATTCTGCTGAGACGGGAATTACTATCCTAGAAATCCCAAGCAGGGGCTGAAGAATTTGCTTTGTCATTAGAGGTGACATCTACTCTTTGGGTCAAATTTATCCCAGTAGAGAAAATCCTATCCAAATTTCTCTGCTCCCACTGAGCTTTTCTTAAAAGGAGACTATCAGTTCGACAACTGCATTTTTGTCTGTGCATTTTGTACGTTACACTCTCCGCTTGTCATTTACATGAGCAGAGTTCAGCATCAACAGCAAACTACAGCCAGTCTTTTGATGCAAGTGGGGGCAGGGGGAAGGCTCTGGTGAAATGATCCAGGACTTGTTTTATTATCATCCCACAAAGCTCCACTGACAAAAGGCGTAACTCACTCTGGTGAGGAGGGCCCACACAAATTGCTATGAACTATGAGAGTCCTTAGGTCCAAGTACTGCTTCTGCTGAAGTTAATGGCAGGACTCTCAGTGCCTGACAAGGACCAGAATTTGGCCCATTACTTGAAATTTAAATGAAAACTGCCAGCATCTACATTTTAAAGTAATTTTTAAAAGTCCACTTTCTCAAAGAGTCCCTATAAACAGGTTGTCCTGATTTAAGAAAAACAAATTTGCTTAGATTTTCTTCCATAAGGGCTTGTCTGTTCCTCGGTTGCAATGATGCCCCTAAGGGACTGTCACACCCGTTGGGGATCATGGAAATGAAGCAGACCCTGCGTCATGCACAGTCAACAGGATGCCCCTTCTTGGCAGTCTTATGGGTCCCCCATGATGGGTGCCTACTCAGCTAGTTGGCTAAGCTAACTTCACAGTCCCTTTGGTAGTACAAAGGTACCATAGCATCAACTACACCCTGGGCTTCACGGCATTTAAGCGTCCTGCACAGTCGCAGGATTCCTGTAAGTCAAATGTAGGATACAATATTTGCCAGTCAGTGAGATTCCATTGTCCTGTTTAGAAATCACACGGCACTCAGTTGCAGAGTCTCCCCTTGACTGGTTTGTAACAGGAAAGGCTGCTGTTTACAGATTCTAGATTTAAGTTAGGGACTGAGTGTGGTTTTATATTTATTGCAGGCAGTTAGCCGTGGGAAGCTCGTGTTGGTACAGAACAGAGCTGCGTCTCCTTGCCAACAAAGGCTGCAGCAAACATTCATCTTCTCTCTGTAGTGGTTCAGACAGAACATGGAGCCATGTTCAAGGTCTCAGACCTTGTCATCAAAGCTCTAGTAGCCTGGATTCAGGGGATACAAGAGATTGACTGAAGCTCCAGGGTGAAGACCATTTTGAACAACTCTTTCCTCAAGCACAATGGGACTTTCTACCATCATGGTAAAGCTTGTCTATACTGCCTCTAACTCCCGCAGGCACTGATGACCATCCCAAACCGCAAAACCCACCCTCTCCAAGTGCCAGATGCACTTCTTCATTCTTGCCTTCTCTAATATAAACACAGCACAGCATGTACAATGAAAAAGGGGGGAAAAAACTCTAAAAACCCCAAACAAAACACACCACAGCACGCACACGATTATCCCTCGGGGAAAAGGATGCAAGAGAAAACAAACCAGATGTGAAATTTCGTAGACATGCCGCTTAAAGCACTACGTGAAGATACTCCAATATTACAGTAATGAGGGTGGTATAAGAGCCCTTGTGTGTACCAGTTTCTCTCAATAAAGTGTTGGCTATTTCTGTTTAAATTAAGCCGTGATTAATCTTTTTTAACAAATCACATGTAAGAGGTAATGGACTGGGGAGGAAGGGAATGGTGGAACATACTGATCACATTCTAATGAACGTTTTGAGCAATATCTAACTACTCTTTTGTTAGAGAAAGTTGGACACTCGTCCAAGCAGAAGACGATGTTATAGATTTAGCTACAATAATAATTAGATCTTTTCTTTGTACCATTGAGTAATTTCTGCATTTATTTCATACTATTGTTAAGCTTGTTTATAATATATATATTTATATATAAAGTAGAATAGAGAAAAGCACAAGATATATTTTATAAATATTTCTGTATGTTCTGCATACAAAATAAAATATGTACATCCACAGATAGTGGTTCTGTGCTGTTGTCATGGCAAGACCATATGTGTCATTCACATACTCCTGCTAGGTCTGCTTAGAATATTTGACATCTCGCCTTGTCTGGAATTTCTAAAGATGTAAACACACCTCCCGCACTGCTGATGTCTCGGCAATTTCTTGGCTCTGAGTTTATAGCTTTGTTGAGGGAGGAGGGATGATGCCATATTTAGGACAAGGAATCGGAGCAACAGTGAATTGGAGAGTAACATCAAATGTTGTCAAGAGAGAGAAAAGGGATACACATGAGTTGACTTTTCCCTTTCCTGTTGACTTCACTATGTATTTCATTCTGCCCCATGGCTGTTCTCTGGTCACTCAGCCTCTGTGGCCACTGGGCTCCTCTCAGTACATCCTGGTCACATTGATGAGGCCCAAAAATTTTTTGTGAATACTTGAATTTTGCACTCTGGCAGCCTACATTAAAAGGATCAAGACTATCCAGGAATTAAATAGACTCAGTGACTTTAGTGTGAGCCCTGGACAAACAAAAAGCATTAAACTGATATTTGTGTATTTTTGTTTCAGGGGCAGAACCAGAAAAGTTTCTGGCTTTATCATACTGAGTGGGTTCTCCCATTCTAAAAATTTAGTCTTTGGAAACAAATACAATTATTGCTTTGAAGTTGTAGCACATCCCTTAGCAGGGATTGTCCAGTAAGCCCTTGGTGATAGGATGCATGAATAGATGCTAGCTTGTATTATTTTCAGTCCATGCTGTTTTTCCTCCCTGGGAAAAGTTCTAAAGGCACTTGATAGCTGGACATCATTGACAATCATAAGGCATGTTTTTGCATGAAGGCACAATCCAAAATGAGGTTTGATTTAAGCCTCTTGTCCTCTCAGGAAGAATTTGATTGGCAGTAAAACCTTCCACTTTTTACATGTGAAAAAAAAATGTTATTTTTACTGTTGTAGTTGCATTTTCCTTATATTGTCTTTCTCCAAGTCCGTGTCTTTGCAAGACAAACGATGTCTAGCCCACAAAAGGTTTCCTTTTCTATGAATAGTGCTTTGGTGTCACTGGCATCTCAGCTCTCTGGCAGAGCAAGAGATGTTTCATTTGCACACATATCTTTCAACAGTCCTCTCGCATTTTTTACAGGTCACATAGCAGCACCAGTGATATTTGCAGTGACACCGCTCCACTACTTTGTCCATGTACGGGTTGTAGCCTCGGCCGCAGCACATCAGGTCACAGCTGTCACTGCCGTTGGAGGTTTTGTTGCATTGCCTGAAAGAAAGGAAGTAGAGGGAGTTGGTGTAAATCATCACAGAGCCTGTTTAGAAATGAAGTAATGTTCTGTTTCTGCAATTGTGGTTAGGCTTGAGTGGGTGCGCCAGGCACAGAGGAGGAGCACTGGGGCTGGTGAACTAAATGGATGCTTAAACCAACTGGTGATCTGCCCAGTGAGCGTTCTGCACCTGCAAAGAAGCCAGATGAAGCTCCAGTGCCTGTGTTCTGTGGCCTGATCCAAAGCCCACTGGAGCTGGGCTCTCTAGATGCCAGCAACAAATGAGGAGCTTTTCTTTAGGAAACTGCTCAGACATTTTTTCTAAATCACATTTTGCTCAGTTATTTTGGCAGGGCAGGGGAGGAGAAAGGAGAATGGAGCGTGAGGCAGAAGAATTGCACTCCTGTGCTAAGCACTCCATTAACAGATGGAAATGAATCCAAGACATTTATAGGAATTCTTCATGAGGTAATGCTTTATGAAAAGTTATAGTATTAATGAAGTGCTGAAAATTTCATTCTTGTTCTTCCCTTATTTATTTCTGACCTCCTGTTTGCTCTTTCTGCCTTTTCCCTTCATGGCCAGGTTCAATTTTTAATGATTCCCCACTCATTCCTTCCCTCTGGGAGTACATGTACGTAGTTACAGACTGTGGAAAGTTTCACCAAAACCTGCTTATCGTTAGGGCCACCAATCTAAAGCTCGGTTCATGACCACACCGAGCATGTTTACCTAGCATTGAACAAAAGGCATTGTTGTATCCCCCTGTGACTCTGTATCCTTCCAAAGGAAACTTCAGAATGATTCATAATAAACACATTAGTCAATAAGTTAAACATTTAAGGAAAAATTTCAAATTCATAAATATTAATGTTACAAAGCAGTTTTAAAGGCTTAGTTGGCTTTGAAGGAGGTTGGAAAGGTTAATGCCTCTGGATTCATTTTGCAAGAATCATGAGTTCATAACAAGCTATAGAAATTCACATCTGGGTACGTGACGGATCCATGCCACTTTGTACAATTTATCAGGAGCTAAGTAGAATTGGTTGAGGTTAGTACTTAGATGGAGCCCACAAGACAGACACAGATGCTTCAGGAAATGGTATGGTGTCACTTTTCCCTCTGAGTCATTATGGAACCAATACTCCAGTAAGGTGTCAGGGATGCTGTGTCTTATCGGGACCCTCTGATGACTTTGTAACAAAATGTGTATCTAGCACATTATGATCAAACTGGACATGGACCAAAACGGGCCCCATTTAATCTGAAATCTTCCCTCCCACACTTCCCACCAACAGATTGAAGGTCTGGACACAAATGTAATCCAGTCACACGCTACTCCTGAAGTTAAGGTTTTCCAGAATTAAATCCACTGTATCTGACCTTATAAAGAAAGGAGAATAAACAGTATAAGAGAATGCCATCCTTCTTGTAATGGTGTCATTTTTGGATCAAACAACTCGGAGCCGAACATTCTGATTTTGAGTTTTTGCAAAAATCAAAATCCCAGCCTGTTAAGCCCGCCTCTACCTCAGGCGTGCCTTTTGACAGATTTTTATGTCAGTACCATTAAATAAATAGCTTGTTCTCTGTGATAAGAGTTAGGATCGGATGAATAATGTCCAAATTTTTATACAGATTGAAACAGTTTCTGAACTATAGTGTTTCATCCTAAACATGTATAAGTAGCTAAAGGGCAAAGCTGAACAAACACAGGACTTACAAATCTGTTCAGATTAGTAGACAAACCCTGGGTACACAGGGTTATGAAATTCACCATTTTTCATATGCAGGAACAATCCTTTTGCATTGGCTTGAAAAGGGGCCTGAGTCTAATCTCACCTAACTAGGCTAAGGGCAGGGCTACGCTGCATGCCCTTTTTGGCAGCAGTCAAATGGAGATATGCAAGTCGCTTAAAATAACTTGTGTATCTGTGCTGCAACCTCCCTACTCCCGGCACGTCCACTGTGCTGGGTTGAAGGAAGGGGCCTCACTTCAACTCAGCAATAACTCAGTTGCCGGGGTAGTGTTTAGAGATCTACTTCTTGAGCAGGTTTTCATAGACCCAGTTGATCAGGACGTTTGAAGTGACAGCAGCAAATTTGCTGCCATAGTGAAGACAAGCCTGGAGTCTTATTTGTGCTTGTGTAAATCCAGTTGCATTCCACTGAAATCTTGGAAGTTCCTTCTAATTTCCATCATGCAAGTGAGAATCTGGCCCCATGTCTTGTAACCTAACACTGTAATTCCAAGAAATATTTGCAAGAACAGTGGAAAATAATGCTCCAGCCCCCTCAAATGAGACATAAAACTAGCCCCTGACTCCCCTGTGCTCCTTGAAGATGGTGATGAGAGGGGAGGCTAGCCAGTATCCTGGCCAAATTTCATTTACGTTCTACCCACAGAAGCTCACGCGATAAATAAATACATTAATTTTAAAAGTGCGATAGGACTCGTCGTTTGTCTTACCCAGCTAAAATTTCCCTATATCACTTTTTAGATTTATCTCTAGAAAATATTGTTGGGTAGTATTTCTTGGTTCAGAACACCTGCTTTATTTGCATTGCAGAGATGAGTTAAGGGACTCTTCTACCACTAGGGTCACATGCTATACTTACATGAATTTTCCCACAGACAGCAGAGGCTAAGAATTTGCAAAGGGGTAGCCATGTTAGTCTACTTCATCAAAACAAACAAGGAGTCCGGTGGCCCATTTAAAGACTAATAAATTTATTGCATGAGCTTTTGTGGGTGAAAATCCTACTTTGTCAGATGATTGAAGATGGAGAACTTTTTTTCCCAGGAACACTCATGCAATAAATAAATTTATTAGTCTTTAAGAATGCCTCCAGACTCCTTATTTGCAGAGACTAAGAAATTTCATGCACATAAACTCATGAAGAACCCTCTGAACCAGTCCGCCTGGGTGACCTCTGGCACTAGTAGGTGGTTCCACCATGTGAACTCCCTGATATTCTAAGGACTGTGTAAACCCCCGAATGCCCACAGGGGAAAAGCTTGTGAGCATGAAGACCAAGGACTCTACCAGTGCTCCCTCAAGAGCTAGGCCGCCATATACTCCCTACTAGTGGCCTTAGAGGAAAGGAGGGATTGTAGCTTCTCCCAGGAGTCCCTGCTGATCTTGCAGTCAGATTCCCAATTGAAAATCCAAGGCTGCCAGATGGAAGCATAAAATGGAGGGCAGCTGCCTCTTGCTCAACCCACTTCTTCCCTCTCCACAAGCTATGGAGGCTTGACCAAATGGAAGGAGTTCAACAGCATCTAGGGCCCAGGGCAAAGAATGCTTCAAGTCCGGAGGCCAACTTTTAGTTGTAGGTATGCATCCTTTTCAGCCACAACTTACTGCTTTCTGAACAATGCTTGCAGAGGGTAAGAGAAAAAGATTACTGCTCTTATCATCCATACTAGTCCAGTGAGACCTCGAGCAAGCTCTTCTAAGTCAAACCAACTCATGCCATGGCATGTCAGCCTGCATTGTGAAGTTACTCATCTTGTGTCACAACACTTTTATCCCACAAAAGCTCACGTGTTAAATAAATTTGTTAGTCTTTAAAAGTGCCACAGGACTCCTCATTTGTTTTGTTGAATTAGACTAACACAGCTGCCTCTTTGGAACTTGTCAACACTCTTGGGGTATGTCTACATTAGGGGCTTAAGTTGATTTAAACTCCCCTAAGTTAACTTAAGCAACATCTGGCTTTTATTAAGTTGACTTAAGCGCTTGCTTAAGTCAACTTAATAACTCTTGCTTTTAAAGTCAACTTAATCATTAAGTTGACTTTATTAAGTCAACTTAACAAAATGTAGCCACTAAAGTGAGGGTAGTCACTTAAATCGACTTAATAAAGTCAACTTAAGCCAGAGAACCCACTTAAAGTTGATGTAAGTGGCTACCCTGGCTTAAGTTGACTTCATAAAGTCAACTTAAAAAAATGTGGACTCTAAGTTGACTTAATAAAGTTGACTTTAAGTCAACCTTGTTAAGTTGACTTCACTGAGCCCTCTAGTGTAGACGTAGCCTTGAAGAGTTAATGTGTCCTTGTGTGTAGGCATGAATCTGCTGGTTTGTGCTCCATGGAGCTGTTGTATGCTGTGTATGGAAGTTAAAATCTTGTCAGTTTGTTTTACAAATTGTATAAACTCCCTATTTTCATGCCAGCTGAAAGATGCTGTACAAGTTCATGATGGACCAGAAATAATACAGACTTTTAATGTGTTCTAAAAAGTTATTTTATATATCAGGCCAAAGATAGGTGCCATTGCAAGATAATTCCACTTGTTGCTTTTACTTTTAGTACTGCTGTGACATTGTGGGGAGAAGGAGGACATTTGGGTCAAGATTTTAAAAACCATCTATGGGATTTAGATACGCAATTCTCATAAAAACATACTACATGTGATATATCTCCAGTTTCTAGATAGATTTGATGATCTCAGCCTTGAAGAAGAAATAAAATGGGGTAGCTTAGTTTGTACAGCACCTAGCACAATTGGGACCTGGTCTATCACAAGGGCTCCTGGGCACTGCAGTAATACAACTAAATAAATAAATGCTATAAAAATGGTATTGTGAGCTTTCATGTTTACTGCTATTGTCCCAATGCACCTCTTGAGCCTGCAGCTATAAGGGCAGGTTTTTTCTATTTCTAGCTGGAAGCTGCACATGAAACTGGACTCCCTCTGTGCCTTACATAATTTATCATAATTAACCATTGTGCTGGTAGCAGAATAGGAGACCATAAGGGACTTTACCCTTGCTGTTTATTTCAAAGCACTGAATGGTGAATTCCAGTAAAGCTCTGGGGAGGGTTACCTGAAGAGATGGTGGAATCTCCATCCTTAGAGGTTTCTATGGTCTGGCTTAACAAAGCCCTGGCTGGGATGATTTAGGTGGGGTTGGTCCTGCTTTGAGCAGGGGTGGGACTAGCTACCTCCTGAGGTTCCTACCAACCCTCATCTTCTAGGATGCTATGACTTCTCTGAGGACAGCAGTCAAACTGTAGTGAGGAGTGGTGGTGTGACACTGCAGGGAGCCAGAGAGGCAAAGAAGCCAACCTTTAGAAGAAGTGAAAACAAAGTCAGCCTTGTAAGATGTACAAAAAAACAGGTGTAAGCCTTTCAGGGCAGGATGTCGAGTACTGGGATGTGGGCAGTCATGTCTAATGGTTGGAGCAGGAGTCAGTAGCCAGGAACTGGAACCCAGTTTCAGAGTCTGGGCCATGTGCTGAGCCAAGGGTCAAAGCTGGAGTCAGAGACCAGCTGCCCAAGCCAAGGGTCAGCGCCAGAGTCATGCCGGAGCCAAGGGTCAGAGCTAGAGGTCAGGAATTGGCGCCAAGGGTCAAACCCAAATAACCTGCAGTGTAGCAAGTCTGGGAACAAGCTGGCATGGAGCCATCACAAACATGGGCAAAGAGCAGTGAAAAACAGCTCACTAATCTTTGTGGGTTTCTTGCAGGAGACACATTCTGCATTGCACAGCAATATTTTCCTTTCATTCACTATCTGATGGGACTTAAAACTATCTTTGAAATACGATACATTGCATCCCTAATGATAAAGAAGGTTAATCCTTGTGTGTTTTTTTTCTCACAGAATAGATCCCAGTTTCATAATCTGGTAGAAATGATCCTTTATTTGAAACTGATAGTGAATTTTCCGAAATACCTCACTGGAGATAATGTCGTAGAGTGTTTTCTCACAAGAATGTCTCAACACATTCAACCATCTTTCTCTGTGGTTCCATTTGCTCTAATTAGTGACAGCCATAAATCCAGGGGCCTGCTTCACATATCAGCTACTTTGGACATTTATTTTTCTCAAGATCATTTTTCTTTTATATAAAAATATATGGCAGTGACACATAGATAAATGTACTCTGTTTCATGTTGATAAGAACATTAATCCATTGCAAGAGAGTCGATAACAGAAATGGACCGAAGCTGCACAATTCAGACCCTAACTAAGATTTTGTATGCTTCGAGGGTTTGGGAGTGTTCAGATCTCAAGTTTGTAACCGGGTTTGAATTCTGCACACTCCCAAAAGATCTGGGCATGGTTAGATTTTACAGGTTTGATCCACTGCTATTTCTCGTTTCAACACGATACCATAAAATATCCCAGTCACTGACTTAAAAATGCTCCCAGGTTCATTCTAATTGAGGTCTAAAATTTCCTTGAAAGTCTCTTGATTAACCCGGGGCTCAGCTGAATGAACACTTCACACAGCTCTGCTACAAAAAAAACTTAATTCCCCTGTCACTCTCACTCCCACTCAGTGTAAGAAATGGGAGTAATAACTAGACAATTATAGAAGTCAGAGATGAAAAAGATGTATTAAATTATGCACTCCAGCCACCTATCAACTAGTGCAGTATTTTTCCCTACAGTCTGTAATGAAACCTAATATTCATCAAGGCAGTGGAACCTGCCTATAAACCTCGCATTTCACATAATCAAAATATGTTCTGATCCACAGGACATTGAGGTATAGGTCTTTTTCGACATGATCCAGAAAAGTCTCTCCCCCACTTTTTCTTAAATTTAAAATTAATGATCCATTTTAAAGAAAAAAACGATTCCTCATAAATTCTACATTTAACAGAGTTCTATGAATATTAGATTGCTTAAAAGCTCAGTACAACATGGGATGATTTTATTTCTGCATCCTCTGCCCCCATTTTTTCCCCCTTTCTGCTTTGCCTTATCTATTTCACTAGAAGCCCTAAGACCTGGTCTAAATTTACTGTGAAATTAAGCTGCAGTTGATGGGAGAGACACAAACTGTGGAGCCTGTGTATCTCCCATTGAACTTCCTAAATGCTAAACAGCATGGTGTCCCCATCAGGCTGTCCTGATGGGAAATTCCCTTCTAATGATGCAGTGATACTCTTTTATTTGGTCAACTTCCAGATCAATTGATGGGGCCTTCACTTCCACTCAATTGATCCTGAAGAATTGAACTGACAGTGGTGATTCTGCTGCCATCAGTGGAGACATACTTTAAGTTTCTTGGGTTCAGGGTTGGGACTGAGCTGATGGAATACAACCTAAAGCAATGAGAGGGAACACAAAACGCAGGCCTTACTTGTCAAGGGAGCGGCAGTGTGCCTGTCTCCTCCAAGTGCTTTTAAATGCAGCCAGCGGGTCTGAAAAACTATCTGCCAAAAAAGTTTGGGCTGCAATTCTCTCAGCTTATAGCTGGAAAGAGGATGTGATATGCTCGGTCTTCAGGAATGGCCTGTGTGTGATGGAGGGGCTTGGGGTGCGGACGGAGAGGATGACCTGGCTGCTGTGCGATTATAACACTTCCCGTTTGTTGATCCATGGAGCATTCTTGGCAACACTGCTGAAGGGAAACATTTTTCTTATTCTCGTGGCCAGAAAGGAGTTAGAGTGGGTAGGTGTAGAGGAGAAGAGAAACACACTGAGGGACATCATTGAAATTCCTTTTAATTACATTCACTATAAAGTTCCTTAAAAAAAATAATCAGGCTTTAAATAGCAAGTGTAAAAGGAATAAAGTAGTAAGATGCCTTTGGGACACTACTTATAAAATAAAACCTGTTTGGGATCATTCTATATGAATATTATATACCTTTGTGCAATAAATGTGAACCATGATAGATAGATAGATAGATAGATAGATAGATCCTCTATATAACAGCAACTATTTTTTGCTTCTTTCACCTCATTTCTGTCACTAGGCACTATCTCATGCCAGGCTGGAATCCAGCCATTATATTTAGAAGATATTAAAAGTCTTCTCTTTGCAAAGAAAATTTAAAAAAAGAAGTATTGGCAGGAGAAAGAAGAGGTCTGGATTAGCTACTGCAACCCCCTGTGGACATAGCAATGATCTGGAAACAGATTGTGTGGATTTTACACCAATTTCCTCTGCTAATTTAATACAGAAACAGGGCTGCTATGGCATGGCTTCTATTACATATCCTAGTTATGAGGCACACGGCATCTTCTGGGAAACCCACCACTAACAACGGTGAGCATTATTTTATATATACAGTCACCTCATAATACTTCTTCGTACAGGCTACACTTACAACTTGACACTGCATGCAGTCTCCGTCCTGCTCACACCTGCTCCTGTCTTTGTTAATTCTGACCTTGCCATGTCTGTAAATCAAAGACTGGGCGCCCTTCAAAAGCCAGCATGTCCTTCCTGCCTCATTGCCTTGGCCCTTTGCATCTTTGACCAGCCTCATTTCCAGTGGATCTTCTTCCATCACACTCACAATCGCTTCTGTTACTAAGGTCATGAGAGTAGCCTTTGTTTGATCCCCTTCCTCACTTGCTGATTGCTATTCCATCTTCAACCTGAGATGTATAGGAAACCTAGCATACTGGCCTGGAAGAGACTGAGGTGCTCTGCTGTTGTTTGGCTAAGTTACTCTTGCTGGAACTCTCTGGAAGATGGTCCCCATTCCTGGCTATTGTTTTCTGTTCCACATGGCAATAGAAAAACCCTCATTACCACATACTGGCTCGGAAAGCCATAGCCAGTGTTTTCTAAGATGTGTATCACCTAAACATGGTCCTCTCCTCTGCTCTAGCAGGCCAAAGTAGAATTGTTCTGTGCTCTTGTCGGGTGCAAGAGAGTTACCATGTTTCTGGAGAGAAGCGTCTTTACAAGGACTATCACCCAGTGCCCAGACATATATTTCACACATGCTCCCGTCATGCCAAGATACTAAAAAAGCTACTCAGATAGAATACGTGTGTCTAATTTATTTAGTGTTGCTGCAGCAGAATTCCTTTCTACTGAATCCTTCTGGCCCATATACTGGAAAAGCTACCCAGATAGAATATATGTGTCTAATTTATTTAGTGTCTGCTACAGTAGAATTCCTTTCTACTGAATCCCTCTGGATCGACCATACAATACACAGTGGTGTGACCACTACTGTCAACAAACGTTTTCCTTGAGTAAACACAAGTAAACAGACCGTGGCCCTGGCCTGTTTACACAGGCTCAGGTGTCTGAGTGGGCGTGTGCCAGCTGTGTAAGTGTGCAGCAATACACACAATCGGTCAGGACAGGAAGCAAAGATAAATAGGGTATCTAAGTGGAGATGAGATAGGCAGACTAGTTATTCAGACCAAAATTGAGCCAGGGTATCACTCTCACAGTCTTCAATGGCCAGAGGCAGTTGGGATTTCCATTCTGTTCTCACGTCTCAGACAGACAGACAGCATCTCCTGCAGCCAGTGTCTCATAACCTTCTACTGGGGTATTGGTTCTCTCCTGATTCAGCAGAAATAATAAAACTGTGGAGTGACTAATGCCATTTCCGACAGCACTCTGGCTGCACACTAGGTGCATGATAACTAGCTACAGTTTTGACACTCACTGAACAATGCTCAGATGCCAGTAGCAAAGAATTTGTTTTATGTGGAGTGAAGCAAAGGGGATAGAGGTCCCAGCCTTCCACTGTGCCTGATGCAAGTTTGGACAACTGGGTGCTAAGTCAGTGGTAGTAAAAGGAGCCACGAGTGCCCTCCACAAAAGCCCAAACAGCAGGTTCCAATACCCTGGACATAAGGAGATTTTTCAAAACGAGAAGGTAGAATCAAAAATCTAAGAGGCCGGCAATAAAACTCAAAGTTTCCAGTTGTTAATGTTGCATGGGAATGTTGACCTTAATCAGAGTCATTCCTGCCCAAAGTCAAACCTGCTTTAAACCACAGCAGCCCTCACATGAGCAGATAAAGAGGGCTTAGTAAAGGATTAAGTTGAGGCTTGATCATCGTCAGTTTCCCAAGAGATAGGTTCATTCAATTACAGACCTATGGCATTGCAATAAATAATTCAGATGATAGAGGGTTGAGGCCTGCAATGCAAGAGCCCTTTGCATAAAGTAAATCTGCTAGAGCTGCCTCCAATGTCAATAAAGAGGTGCATCCTGCAGAGACTACAGGCACCAGCAGACAGTACTTCATTTTATCTCAAACAACCCTCTACGTGAATTAAGGTTTGAGACAGGTCAGAACCAAAACCTTGGATCTGACCCACCATGAATTTGGAGGCAGTTTGGATGTGGCTATGGTATCTAGCTGGAGATCTGGATCCAGCCTTGACAAGTTGTACTCATCTGTCATCCAACTGGAGAGCTGCATGTTGGGACATGGAGTCCCAGTGGCTGTTCCTGTGTATTAACGGCTTGGGCAGCCGTGGGCCATGCTGAAATTTCTGTTAGCAGCATCAGCCTAGTGAGTGGCACTTTGAGCATCCCCAATAGTAAATGCCACCTAAACAGACATGTTTATGTCCCCATTTCTGCTTCCAGGACCCACCTAAGAATAGGGAAATACAAATCACATCTGACCGCTGTGTCTTTACCTGTCATGTGTCCCGGGTGACCCCACTTTCTCATTCTTCATGCAGAAGTCAGGCGAGCTCTGCAGGTATATCAGCTCTGTCTTCTTCACCGGCCTGATGTCAATATCCTTTGGTACCAGTTGTTTGTGTGTGCCCATGGGTCGGTGTACCACTTTTGTGGCTGACAAGTACTTGTTTTTGAGGTCCTGCGCAATGTCTCTCAATTCTTGAAGACCCTTCCAGCAGGTCTTGATAGAACAGGAACCAGAAACTCCATGACATTTACATTTCATTTCAAGAGAGTCTTTCAGGGCCTACAAGAGAAAAGCAATGAGTTATGAAGTGACCCCTTTACTTTCAGCTCCCAAAGGATTGCTAAGGGAGTCAACAGACTGCAGCAGAGAGAATTAGCTATCGTGCAAAGTGCAACAGATCTCACAGCTTGAAGATGCTGTCAGTCTGGGTATTATTTTTATTATGACTCCTGCCAAGACAGAACACGGAGCAGGATCACAGTTTTCTATCACAGTCACACACTGTGCTGGTCACATCCTGTCAATTCTTCAGAAGTAGGAAGTTGAAGTAATTTGTAAATAAATAATCAATATGCTTTAAGCATATTTATGCATTTGACAATGTAGTTTTCAAAGCTGAGATTCACCCACCTCCAAGTTCAGTGAACAAATCTCTACATTAGCTGTAGAACAGAATCGCTGTATTATGTATTACATTGTTTCTTTTGATTTTGCAGTTATTCATTAATTTTGCAAGTTAACTTTATTGGAGAAAGCAAATCCTGGGGCTTTCTCTGGTCTGCTCCATGATATGAAGTTAGGTCAGTATAACTACATTGCTCAGGAACGTGAAAAATCCACACCCCTGAACAACACAGTTAAGCGAAGCTAAGTCTCAGTATAAACAGCATTACATCGATGGAAGCAAGCTACCACCTCTCAGGGCCATGGAGTACCTGTGTCCCCTCCTGTCAGCGTTGGTGGTGTCTTCACTAAAGTGCTACAGTGGCACTGTCACAGCTTAAGTGTAGACAAGCCCTTGGGCACTGTACTCACCGATGGCATAATAATTTAAAGCCATCCACTATACTGACCTGTAGGCACTGCTGTAGGACAGCTGTGGTACACAGTGTATATATAGAGCCCCTTGCCATGTAGATAACATTTTACATATGCAAAGTACCTTGCAGACATTAACCAATGAGTTCACACAACACATACTGAGGAAGCATCAGCCTCACATTATGAATGCGGTCGGGAAATGAAGTGGGCTGACCACGGTCACACAATAAGTCAGTGACAGAGCCAGCATAAGATTTCAGGCCCTCCTGATGCCCAATCTTGTGCTCACATTTCCCAACCAATCTGTCATCCAAATGAAGAAACTAAGACAGAAAGGGCAAGTGATGCACCAGGCTCACAAACGCAGAGGAAGGATGGTTCAATCATTTGGGCACTCATCTAGGACTTGGGAGAGCTGGGTGACCCTGTTCTGTGACAGACTTCCTGGGTGACAATAAGCAAGACACTTAGCTTCTCTGTGCCTCAGTTCCCCAGCTGTACAATGGGAAGAACAGCACAGCCTGCTTGCCAAGGTGTTGTAAGGATAAATACATTAAAGATTGTGAGGCACTCGGGTATTAGGAATGGGCTATATAAGAGGTATATATGGTAATAGGGGCTATATATAAGGGGCTTATTTAGATAGCCCAGGCCAGAATTGTACCTTTAGGAGTTCCCAGTGCCCAGCCACAGATACATGGTCATACCCTTCTCTCTACTGTTCATATCCGGGGTACTTAGAGGAATTACATTTCTACAGGCTGAATTGCACCTTCAGTGCGTAGGCAGGCTAAAGGAGTGGCGTAAAAGGCCTGCGTTCACAGCCCACTGGTAAATACACTGAACATCACAAAGCCATCAACCACCACAGAGGATTGTACAATCACAATAACTCTCTTTGGTTTGTTACCTGTCTCCCTACTTCACTGTTGTGGAGATGCATCAGCTTATTGGCTTGTGATCCCGATTTTTTCATCTTCATGGGAGCATCTGAAAATTTGGACCCCATGACAAGACCATAGTTGAGGTTGTCAGCACATCCTCCCCATCGATACCCAGGTCCAGGTGTCTCACCTGGGATGGGACCACAGGAGCAGCCAGGGAGGTCCCCGGTGGTGCAGGCCCTGGCGATGGTGTGGCTGATGGCTGCAGCAGAGAGGGCATACACAAATGCTGACTCCCTTGTACCTGCAAGACAGAAGAACTGCAACTCAGCCGTCAGTGCCAAGGTGCAAGGTGCCTCTCCCAAAGAGGCCCTTTCCAACACGCAGAGAGAAGTGTGGCTCCCATACAACCCACTTTGTGCAATGCAGGAGTACTTGGAAGCATCAGTTTCATGAGCGACTGCAAGGCCAGATTAACTGGCCTGGGGGCCCCAGGCTGCCCCCTGCCATGGGGGCTGTTGCTTGGGTGGGGGCTCTGAGGCTAAAGGGTGCTCTCGCCCCAGCCCCACTTCAGCCAGTCTGCCCCCAGGGGTAGGGCAGGTTGGCATGTGGCGCAATATGGTGCAGCCGTGAAAGGCCATGCCAGAGCAGAGGCCATGCCCCCAGGATCGGACCAGCCATCCCAGGGGTGGGACAGAAGCACAGAGCCCAGCCTCTGGCCACAGGGCCCTGCTCCTTCCCTAGCACTGGCAGGGCAGCAATGCTCTCAGCGGTTCCCTAAGCCCCGCCAGCACTGAGCAGGGAGTGAGGGGAGGAGATCAGGTAGGGATTTTAGGGGATGGAGCCTGGGACACACCTTTAGGCTGGGGCCTGGGACTTCAGCCCCTAGAGTCCCTGTGATAACCTGGCCCTGAGCAAGTGACACAAGCAGCACAAGAGAAGTGAATTGGGCAGGCTAGGCAGGGGGCACATAGGTGGGATACGGGAAAGGCCAGTGCAAAGTGTGGTCAGGGCCCATGTGAGGGTGTTGCTGTAGCAATCAGTATGGTAAAAGCAGCTATGCAGAATAGAAAAGCTACACCGATCCTTCTCTGCTTACCCAACCCCTCTCTGCAACACTGTAAAGCTAGCTACCCCATTCACACCCTCCCAACTCATCTCACTTGTCCGTGCACCCCACAAAGCCAGCTCCGGCTGCTACCTCTCTCCAAGTCCAGCAGGTAGTTGGGTGCCAGCTCTATGGAAGAGCAATTCCAGCGCATGTCCGAGAAAGTCCTACGGCATGTCTTTATCACCTCCCGGGCTGCCTGGATGATGGTCTGCATGAGCTCCAGGTTGCTACGGCAGAGCTGCACTTGGGACACCACCAGGCCTTCTAGCTGCTTGCAGTGCTGGGTCTGGTTCAGAGCGAGGACAGAGGGGGTCTTGGACAAAGCTCTGGGAACAAAACCACCACCAAATCTATTAGAAAGTTACTCCTCTGATTGGTATTAGCTTCCCCCACCATCAGGTTGCCCAGCTACCACCTGCAAACTCCTCACCTGTGACACAATGTACCTCTCCCCCTTTCTAACCAAAGAAGCCTTTCAATCCATTCAAAGGCTGTCAAAACACCATGTGGATACAGCGCTTCTTTGGGAATTCTCTCGGGCATGTCTACGCTGAAGCTGGGAACAAGGTTCCCAGCCTGCGTAGACAGACTTGTATTAGCATGGCTGACATTAGCATGCTAAAAATAGCCCTGTGGACATTGCAACACCAGCAGAGGCTTGGAGTAGCCAGCTGAGCTCAAGACACCCACAAACCCAGATCCGAGCTCCGGTGGCTAGCTGAAGTCCGCGACTGGTACCACAGCTCTTTTGTGTGTGCTAGTGTGATGCTCACTAACAAAAATCTATTTATACAGGCTGGGAAACTCACTTCCAGCTGGAATGCAGACATATCTGAAAGAGGACCACAGGAACTTCTAAGCACTTGGAAAAGGACCCATCAGTTCCATGATAACATATACCTTGATCTTCCCATGTGCGTATGACAGCAACCTACACAGGCGCCATCCCTGCATTCAGAATCCATCTCGCACACCCACAAAGGAGTACCAGTATGTTAAATGTCCAAGCAATTAATTATGGGGGAAAATATCCACTGCTTGGCCAAGAAAAAAACTCGCCGTTTCCAAAACAGATACTTCACCATTGAACTAAAGCAACTGAATTGAATTAAAATATAATTGTCATTACACTTAGGCTATGTCTGCACTGACAGTGGCAAATTTGCTACCACCAGGTTGATTTGTCTGGTCCAACTGAGCAGCAGTAAGCACACACTCAATTGATCTGGAAGTTTATCTAGTAAAAGCACCTCTTCTGGTGGTGCAGTGTTGTGTCGATGGAAATACATTTCTTGGTGGCGCAACAAGGTGGTGACAGAGCATAGAATGGAAGTTAAAAAGTCAATAGGAGTTATGCGAGCTACTCTCCATAGCTGGTAGTCTTTAAAAGTGCAAAAGGACTTCCATCGTTTTTCCTTCTTAGTTTGCATAATTTCCACTGACCATCGCCAAATTTCACTGGCAGAGTGGACAAGGCCTTAGATAAATTAGACAATATCTTCAACAATTCAGTGCCAAAGTAAAATGACAGTATTGGAAAAGCAGCAGCATGAAGAAAGCTAGTCCAAAAATGTCACTGTAGACATTATCAAGAAGCAACTCAGGAGGCAACAATACACCATAGACAACTCGCCCACCTTCTCTGATAGCCTGGCTCCAGCATCTGCCAATATTTGATGCATCAAGTGAAAGGAAAACCAAGGAATAGATTAGGCTATGCAGCACCTTTGGGCATGGGACTCATCTCTAGCCACTCACAGGTGGTCAGCCAGCTGAGCAACATAGCCCGGCTTCCTTTGCATCTTTATGCTCCAGTTAGTGTAGCTGTAAATGTTTCTCATGATCATAACTCATTGCCGGAGGAGCTGGTGAACAGCCCGGCATAGACTGGCAATATACTGCAAGAAAATACATTTCCTTCTATCTGTACTGGGTGCACTGTCTTTTAGCTCCACCCTACACCAGCTGGTTCTCTTACATGAATTTTGTTTATTAATGGGCACATTTATTTTATTTACTGCCGCCCCACCTAGTTTGTCCACAATTTAAACAAAAAACCCAGAAACAGAATTAGAGGTGAGCCCAGACCACACCAATTGCCCATTCTCATTCCCAGCATTGGGGAATTCATATCCTGTATTTGAATCTCAGGCAACCTACCTCAGCTATGAGCTGCCTGAACCAAAACTGCTCACCCAACAATGTGCTAAATTCCCTGCTCTGTCACAAACTACCTCTGGGACATGAAGGCAAGAAATGTAGTTTGACTGTGCTTCAGTTCCCTAGTTGTAAAACTGGAGCTAAGAGCAATGTCCCACCTCACCGGGATATTTTGGGGATAAATATACTGAAGATGAGCTCAGGTACTATGGTGAGAGGATCTATAGCTGACAGAGAGTGATCTACATCACTTGACGATTTTGTCTGCTTTTCAAAGGGGGTAAGCCCAAATCAGAGCACTGTGAAGAATGTCTGGTCAATTCCTACCATGCTCTTCATTACCAGGTTTCTTCTATAACATTCTGGAAAATAATTTCCCTGATCCTCATGGGCTGGCAGGAGGACGAGGAGAAATTGCCAGTTAACTGTGCATCATAGGCTGTGATATGGAACTAGATAACAATGGGCTGACACACAGATACAGCCTGGCAGCTGCGAAGATAATGCCTCATCTCATTATAGGCATATTAACTACTGAGAAGAAGGAACTGCTCTAGCTGTAGATGCAGAGTTGAAGTCAATTGGAGCTCCAGGGGTGCTTGGAAAAATCTGGCTTTTGGGACCAAATCCATCAGCAAAAGATCTGGCTCTTGGTGTCTACAGTTTGGCACCAAAAACCCTTGAAAATTTGATCCAGAATATCTATCCACAACAGGGCCGGCACCATGCAGTAAGCAGCCCCTGCGTTGCAGGGGGGCGCTGGCATTTTGAGGGGCGTCAAAAGGGGACAGCACCATGGCGTTCCCCTAATGACTTCACTCGTCTGCGCCGGCGTCGCTCTGCTGCAGGGGGAGCGCCATGATCCCCAGCCCCGGCCCTGATCCACAACTCTCAGGAACTGACTCAAAAGTTAGTAAGAAAAGAGGCCAAAATTAGTGGGAAATTCAGATCACACCTAACCACGAAGACGAGAAGGGCAATGGCCATCTAGGAAGTGGTACATTCCAGGCAGCAAGTGAAACAACAATATTGGGTTCATCTACACTGCAGGAAACACCATGGCAGAGAGCATCAGAGCCTAGATCAAGGGTCTCAAACACAAATCACCATGAGGGCTAGTAGAGCGCTGCATGGGCCAGAGGAAATAGCTTTAGGGGCTGCATGCGGCCTGGGGGCTGTGTGTTTGAGACCCCTGGCCTAGATCAACTGACTGCGCATGCAGGGGTACAAGGAGAGGGATAAAAATAATAGCATGGACGTTTGTGCTCAGGCTGGAGTCTAGGCTCTGAGATCCAGCCCCTCAATGGATTTCAGAGGCTGGGCTCCAGCCCAAGAGGGAATGTCTACACACCATTTCTAGCCCTCTCGCGTGAGCTCTGCAAGCCTGAGTCAGTTGATTTGGGCTGAAAATCATTGCCAGGAGGGAGGAGGTAAAGTTGGTCTGTGTTTGGTTACACAGGGCTTTCTATGGTTTTTTTTTTTTTATTTTATTTTATTTTATTTTATTTTATTTTTTAATGTAGACATCCCCAAAAAGGTTCTGCAATCTTGGACTGGAGGAAAATGGGGATTATCCCAAATGCCCGAGAGAGAGTGGACACGGAAGACTGGATTCATTTAGAGAGAAAACAGGTGTGTCAGAAATGACACAGGCTAGCACAACTAAGAAGGAATTTAATCTGTTGCTGTATATGGCCAGGCAAACAGGAACCTGCTGATATATGGCATTGCTACAGAGAATGTGAGATTATCACCGGGACAAACGAAGCCACATGAGTATTATGCAACAAGGTGGAGTAAAACAAAATGCTTATAAGGAAAGGGAGTTTGAACATTTTAGGGGCTCAGCCAGCAGAAACTGAGGTCACTTGGAAAAGGAAATGATGCAGACCGGGAGAGGGCCTATCAAAAGATGAGGGGAAAGCAAGGGAAAGATGGCTGGAAAGCATCACAGGTTATGTCTGCACTAACAGTTTAATGGAACAGAGTAGTATGAACAGAAATTTCATAGGAAAACATGGTACAACAGCACTTATTGATATTGATGGTGCTTTTTATGGATAAAAGGTTCTAAAATAGCCAGGCAGCAAAGAAGAAACTAGGAAGAGTGAAAGGAATTGCAATAAAGCCAAGAGAGAGAATTATAAATCCAAAGAGAGGAATTCAGTAATTGGAGGCAATCACTGTTTCTCATTGAGTAAGTCACACTCTGGGGAGCCAGCCATGAATAAAACACGGGATGCAGAAATGGATTTTGTGAACATCTCTCATGCTTGAGTTTTATGCCTTTGCTTATGAGAATTTGTAATTGGAAACATCTCTGAGTGTCAGAAGGAAAATGAAGAGAGATGGAAAAGAAAACTCATATTTACTGGAGTCATCTGTAAAGAACGAAATGCATATTTATAAATCATATAGATTAAGGATGCAAGGAACACGTCGGGTCATCTAGTGCAGTGGCTCTCAACCTTTCTGGCCTCAAGATCTATTTGTAAACGTTTACGGCCTGCTGCGACCCAGTAAATTGCCTGGGGGTGGAGGCTCTGGAGTAGTTTTGATCAGATACTGAGGGCAGGATTAGGTGCTGGCATTCACCCCACAGTGGCCTCTCTTTGCACGCCTGTGCTGCGGGGCTGGGTGGATATGTCTTGCCACATGAGGCATTGCAACTTCTGGGATTGCAACACTGCTTAGGTTTGGCCCTGCTCCTCAGCTGGACCAAATGTGTGTGAGGAGAGTGATGACCTGGCTCATGGGGTCTCAGTGCTACACTTCAATTTTGGCCTACCCAGACTCCCATCATCATGATGCTGCGCCAAACTCGAGTGGGGCTAGGACCCAAGAGGTTGCAGTATCTGGAGCAGGGAGAAAAGCCCAGCCAGCCCCATGGGACAGAAGCCAAAGAAGCTGCCATGCAACCCTTGAGAAAAATTCTGGGGACCCAATTTTGGGTCCCAACCCACAGGCTGAGGAACCCCAAGCTAGTGTGTGCCGGCTCTTCTATACTGTAACTGACACTTTATTCTCATTATCCTTCCATTTACAATGGTAGGTGCAGTTACTGGTGGAAAGCCTGTCTGCCCCAGAAGGATGCGTGTTCACCATGTTTTTGTAGCCATATTAGTCCCAGGTATCAAAGATATGAAGGGAGTCAGGTAACATCTTTTATTGGACCAACTCCTGTTGGTAAGAGAGAGACAGGCGTTCAGGCTGCACAGAGCTCTTCTTTGAGCAACAGAGATTATTTCACCCACCTTATCTCTTGACACTATCAAGTAAAATATAATAATGGCCATACTGGGTCAAACCAATGGTCCAACTAACCTAATATCCTCTTGTCTGACAGTGGTCAATTCCAGGCGCTTCAGAGTGAATAAAAAGAACTAGCAGTCATCAAGCGATCCATCCCATCAGCCATTCCCAGGATCTGGCAAACAGCAGTCCCTGCCTATCTTGGCTAATAGCCATTGACGGACCTGTCCTCCATGAATTTATCTAATTCCTTTTCGAACCTCGTTATAGTTTTGGCCTTCGCAACATCCTCTGGCAAGGAGTTCCACAGGTTGACTGTGTAGTGTGTGAAAAGGTACTTCCTTTTATTCATTTTAAACCAGTTGCCTATTAATTTCATTGGATGACGCCTAGTTTTTGTGTTTGAGGCAGAATAAAGAATACTTCATTTATTTTGTCCACACAAGGGTGGTCCAAAGAAATAAAGCCCACCTTGCCTGGTTGTAAGAGAAGCCCCGCATTGGATCTTTGGTGATGGTGAGTCTCCACAGGAATTCCTCCTACACCCTACCCTACCCCAAGTGTTGGCATGGGGAGTGTGGCTAGAGAAAGAGGACATAATTTGATTCTCCATGGGCTGTAGAGGTTGCAGGTCTCTTGTGGGCTGATGGCCCAGATTAACACAGCCTTCAAGCTGCTGAGATTCATATTAGGGGCTGACCTGAGAATTGGAGGGGCACAAGGTTACTATGAAGCCACTATGAGCAACTCCCCACACACACAGACACACTCCTATGGACTTGCAGAGAGAATCAGACTGTGGCATTTTCCTTGATATTTTCTTTTATAAATGTGACTTTTCACAAGTCTACTTGCCCCTCCCTTTATGACCCTAAACAATCCTCCATTCTCTAGGATGCTGAGGAGGACTGAGGGTTTGGGTGTTTTATTCAACCCTTCCCTTTAAATAAACAGATTTCAAACCAAATTTAATTCTGCCTTAAATAAAACATAGTGAGGCTTTCAGTTGAAGTTATGGCTACTGACAGAAAACCATAAACATAATTACAGGGGAAGTATGATGCATGCACAGATCATGACTTTATTTATTTTTTTTAATTATCTTGGACAGTTTTAATAAATTCATTTGAAAATATGAATAAGCTACAGTATTTAATGCTTTGGGACGTCTGGGTGAAATCCTTCATCCCCCAGCACTCCTTGCAGGATGAAGGGCTACTCACAAGAGTAAGAGGTTTGCAGGATAAGGACATGTATCCCATACAAAATCCCCATGCCTCCTTTGTTAAAGTTAACTGCACACTTCCCCCTCACTTGTTGCCTCCAGCCCGTCACGCCTAAAGTCTGATTTTGCTGAGATCTTTTTATTTTAACTGAATTTCTGAATATTAAGGTAGTGCTTTGGATTTTCAAAGTTCTCTTAGGCATGGCAAAGAGGAGCAATTGAGGAAAAGCTTTGGGATTGGGTTAAGTCAACAGCCAGGTTGGAGTTCCAGTTAGACGCAGGAGGCAATAGAAAGGTGTCAGCCTTCAAGGGGTGCCTAAATGGTGGTGATTCCCATCCAGGCCAATGGGCCCATGCTCAAGAGCTCCTGCCAATTAGGGGGCTCTGGCCCCGCCCCCTGCTCTTCCTCTTCCCCAGAAGCTCCACCCCCTGGCCAGGTAGGAGGTGGTGCACAGGTGTGAACACATTCCCCCCACCCAAAGCTGGCCATTGGGGTTGCCTCAGCCCCTCTCCCCTTCCCACCATCAGCAGCCTCTCTGTCCCCCAGTAGTGAAAAGCAAGAAGATCAGCCATTGGTGGGGGAGTGCTGAAGATGCTGTGCCTACAGATGTGTAAGGTGTAAATCTGGCCCTGTCGATAGCCCCTGTACAATTTTAGCACATCCATGTCTTGTAGGATTGGGGAAAATGCTGCCCAGGTAGACCCTGCATGGAAGGAGAGAGGGAAGAGGAGGGAAATCCTTTCATGCTGTTTGTTACAGCGCTCTTAGGCAGAGCCATAACTAAAGAATCCGGTGCCTGGGGCCCGTTCTGATCAGAATGCGCCCCTTACAATAGCCAGCGCCTGAAGCAATTGGTGGGGAATGCACCTTTTAATAGAATGGCTCAATGGAGCCACTCCAGCATGCCTGAAGCAAAGCCCCACTTGCCCCACCTTAATTACAATTCTGCTTCTGGGCTCAAACCTGCACCATTCAAGTTAATCAGAGTTTTTCTATTGAAGTGGTTCCCAACCAGTGTGCCACAGGTCTGCCACGGCAACATCCAAAGTGTGCTGTGAGAATCTGGGAGAGCTAGAGTTAGAGCTCCCTCCCTGCTCAGCCCAGCCACGTGGGCTGTGCTGGGCTGGCAAAAAGCAGTGACAGCTTTTGGGGAAGGTGAAGCAGGCAGCCGCCGAGGGCCCCAAGCAATAAGGGGTCCGTCCTCAATTTGGTGGACAGAAATGAAAATATAAAAAAATATAGAAATTGTTCCCATCTAGCAGAGCTAGTAGGGCTGGAAGCCTAAGCACTTTTCACTCTTGGCTCATCAAGACAAACTATCATTAGGATCTGTGCTTCATCTGAATTGCAGATTTCACCATTATCTGCCCATCACCTTCACATTGACATGCTAAAAAAGCAGGAGCAAGCAACAGACAGCGCAATAGTAGGAACTTTTCCTTTGGGCTCAGCTTTTAATTCCTCAGTGTGGCCATTTATTCTGCCATTTTTTAATTTTGTGAAATACTGCCTTTTTCTTTTCTTTTTTACCTGTTCTTTTGCCTTTTCCTTTGACTCTGTGACAATTTTTAGTTTGGCTTTGGTCAGATCAGTTTACCAGGCAGGTCCATATAGGCTGCTACATATAAATACAGTGCTGCCCTCTTAGACAATCATCACAGCTGTGTGTGATGTCTGTGCTATATCTTTTTTTTGTGTAAGTAATTTTTTAGCTTCTTCTGTACTTACTATTTAATATTGTTGAGGGGGCAAGAGTCTTATAAACTTGAGTACTTCAGAGAATTTCACTGAAATTTGGTGTTTTTCATTTATAGCTACACACTAGGAACCTTTTTTTACTTATTTTTATTTATTATAATTATTTGTATTAAATGTCTAGTGCACATAAACCCAAGCCTATATGAAACATTTGTAAGATGTGACTGCCAAAATTTTAAATGTGGTATTTGTTATTTTTGAGCCATCATTAATGTTACCACTTTTCATTTATTAATTAATGCTCATACTTTTTAAAAAAAAATTTAAATGTTCATTTTAACTTTGTAGTTCAGCATTAGCTCATTTATGTTAAGTGAAAGATGATCAACTTACAAGCTTCATGATGGGAAGATCTTTATAAATATCATACCCAAGAATAATTTACAAGTTACAGAGGGATAGTCATGTTAGTTCAGTTCAGCAAAACAAAAAAGGAGTCCTGGGGGATTGTGTGGGGTGGTTAGGGCTGCAGGGGGGGACTGGGACCACAGGGAAGGTAGCAGGGGGGGCTGATAGTGAGCCCTTTAGGGGGCCCCACAAAGTAGTTTGTGGCAGGGAAGCAGCTCCCAGCCTGTCAGCCAGCCTGCAAACAGCCAAGGTAAGGGCTTTGAGGGGGGCATGTGTGTAGCAGAGGTGGGTGGCAATGGGTGTGTAGCAAAGGGTGTGTAGCTAAGGTTGTGGGGTGGCTGTTTAGTTGGGTGTGTGTGTAGCTGGGGGGTGAGCTGGGGGCTGGAGGGATAGTTCTGGCCCCTGTAGTGATGGGAGGGTCCATCACAGGCAGCAGGGGGCTAGGGGAGAGGGGAACGGGACCCACTGGGGTGGGAGGGGGCAGTAGTGGGGTGAGGATTTGCCCTGGGTGGCAGGGAGCCACTGTGGAGAAGGGGGAAGTGGGTGCTGTGCCGTGCTCCCCTGCCCTACCTTCCCACTCCCCAGGTTCCCCTTGCCATCCCACAAAGTCACTCCTGTTCTCCCTTCCCCTCTCCTCTCTTGGTGCTGTTCCCCACATGGCTGCCCTTGTCCTCTTTGGCCACCCCTGCCCAGGAACGGTGCTACCATTTCTGGCACCCCCCTCCAAGCAGAGCAGGTGCCAGCACCCCCCTGCAATCCTTACCAGGCTTACTGGGTTGCACCAGCCCTGCCCCTGCCCTGCTCTGCTCCCTACACTCACTCCTGCCACTGCAAATAACTCCTGACCTCCCCTGTCTTGACATCCCTTCTCTGCTACCCCTACTACCCGACATAATACCATTTCCGAACCACTGTGCCATGGTTTATAAATATTCGTATTATTTTGAGCTAATTTGATTATTCATGAGTTTTTAATGGTGGTGTGCCTCAAAAAATTTGAAGGTATCAAGGTGTGCCACAGCAGAGAAAAGGTTGGGAACCACTATTCTTTTGACTTGTATGGGAGCAGCCTCAACCCCATGACAACACACTGAGGTATATTCACATGGTAAGGAAACACCCAGTAATCTCAGAATCAAACCCATAATTTGTTTCTGAGGCTGAACTATCATATGTCTTTTGGAAACATCTTTGGCCTTGACTTAAAGACCACAAGTGAAGGAGAAACCACCATGTCCCTAGGTACATTGCTACAACAGTTAAATGAATACCAAAGCCTTTTTAGACAGACAAGTGGCATTTATAGAGTAAAAAATAAAATAAAGACAAACTCTAAAGGAAACCTCATAATAAGAAGGGCCTTCAGACATGTCAAATTGGCACAAGTTCATCTGCTTGAAATCCAAGTCCCCGCATCCCCTGCCATTAATGACAGCTGTGAATTGGCCCACCTAGTGCAGAGAAGGACCAGTGTGCTCATCTAGCTTTGTCAAATTTGGGTTACCTGCCTATGGGGTAAAAGGAGAAAAACAAACTTCAGAGCAAAGCTCCCTGAGAGCCCAACCCTGTAGGTTTTCCACTTACAGCGTACTCTTGGGCATCAGAGATCCTGATTCTCCTCTGACTTGTGGACTACAGTTTGACCACATCAGAGCTAAGCCTGCTTTACGTCAGAGGGAGGAGAGATTCAGGTGACTGAGAGGAAGAAAAAGTCCCCCTTCTTCCCTCCTTCTGTCCTGAGCTAGCTGTGGCTGTTTCCTTGCTGTGTAGCCATAAGTACAAAATGAAAGAAATGTTTATCCAAAAATCCTGGAAGGTGATTAAGCTAACTAGTCTGTGGGAGGCAGAATGGGCCTGATCCCACACCCAGTTTTTGGGGGTAGTGGTGAAATCTTGATCCCACTGAAATCAATGGGAGTTTTATGGCTGACTTTGATGAGAAGCAGATTTTGCCTCTGTATATTTCTCAGGACTGAGGACTACAGACCCAAGGCAACAAAAATTTAAATAATGAAGACATTTCGGACAACAGGGACCTTGACTCATTTGTGAGATAACAGAAGAGTGTGAAAACAGGTCTTTGTAAGAGAAAACCTCAAAGACCTGGGTAGATCACAGTGCCAACAAACACATCTTTGTGTCTCAACAAGTCCATTTACTGTGTGGCATTCGTCTCTCAAGTGACTTGGTTGTACACAGCGTATTTAAACACTGCACCCACTAAGAAGTAACTATGGATGGGCCTGAGTCTGCAGCTGTTTTGTAGGCCTTGATTTCAGCTAAAGTTTCACATGCAAAATTACTGTGGGATTAGTTCTTTCATTAGGGTGAAATTCACCCCTCTGCAGAGACGCAATACAAAGCCTAGACACCACTTAATTCCCACACACAGCTGCATTTCCCCCTTAGGAAATGTGAGTTTGATATTTTGCTGCTTTCAGCAGATTCAGTAGATGGTTGGGTGCGTGTGTTACCTGTCTGAAGGCTGTGCAATGTGCAGCTGCACAGAGCTCCCTCTAGTGGCCCCTCTCACTTCTCATCATAATTGTGATCAAAATAGCTTGCCAACAAATTCATGCCCCCAAGGCAACTCCTACACTTCCTTTAAACAACAGCAAGGCTTGATCACAAATCATATGAATAAGCTGATGGGGCAGGATGCACCCGTTACAACTCTGGCTCTTGCAGAACGTTCATACACGCAGGGCTCGAAGCAGTTCCGGTTGACACCAACAGCAAAGTTCTCCTCTGCTGCAATGAAAGCAAAACGATGCACACAGCTTCTCTGATGATAAAACCCTATTTTTCTGGGCGGGAACCGCTTTCCCCAGTTTAAAGAACATATGGGGAAGCTACCACAAATAACAAAACCATAAAATAAAAATGTCCTTATGGGTGTACTAGAGAGATAAGGTGGGTGAGGTAGTATCTTTTATTGGACCAACTTCTGTCGGTGAGAGGAAAGAATCTCTCTTGCCCACAAATGTTGGTCCAATAAAAGACACCACCTCGTCTTTCATATCCTGGGATCAATGCTGCTATCACAATACACTCAACAATCTATCCACACTAGTCTGCAACCTACAGCTCCAGAGCCACCTGCAGCACTTTGGCTGCCCCCTTGCGGCTCCGAGACGCCCCAGCCACTGAGAGATCCTGCAGAGAGGCTCGCTTCTAGTACCAGGCTCCCCTCCGCAACCCATGAGGATACTCTGCAGCAGGCACCCTGCCTCAGTTCCCTTAACCAGACAGCTACACTCATTGTGGCTTTCAAAAGACTTGGTTATTGAAGGAATTCTTAAAAATGGCTCTTCTTATCTTTTGGGTTGCTGACCCCTATTCAATGTTCAATCAATCATAGGGCTGGAAGGGACCTCATGAGATCATCAAGTCCAACCCCCTGGGAATTGAACCCAGGACCTTCCACATGTTAAGCAGAGGTGCTAGCCACTACACTATTTGCAGGGCTATTGATTTATAACCATTTTTGAAAAGTTCACACAGTAATTAAATTCCAAAGAGCAGCCGTGTTAGTCCACAAAGTGGGATTTTCTTCCTCGAAAGCTCATGCAATGAATAAATTTGTTAGTCTTTAAGTGCCACAGGACTCCCTGTTTGTTTAACAGCAATTAAAGTTCCAAAGCGGTAGCCCCGTGAGTCTAGTTCAACGAAACAAAACAAGGAATCCTGTGTCACTTAAAGACTAACAAATTAATTTTAATTTCATGAGCTTTCGTGGGAGCAAATCCCACTTCATCCGATTTTCTCCCACAAAAGCTCATGTGATAAATAAATTTGTTAGTCTTTAAGTGCCATGGGACTCATTGTTTGTTCTACAGTAATTGAAGACCTGGTCCTCAAAATACCTATTATCAGGAAAGTCACTTTACACACAAGTAGAATTCAAAGGGACTACTCCCGAACTTAAAGCATCTAATGTAAGTGAGTGATCCAGGCCTGATACATATAAGCTCACATCTGCAGCCACTGTAAAATGACAGAACTCCAAGCCAGTGAACCTGTGCTGAGTTATACTACCTGAATATCTGGCCCACAGTACCTGTAAAAATGATTAGAATAAATTATAATGAATAGCTAAGTTTCATAGTCTATTGCGTTTTCCTTTTTTTTTTTAATGTAAAGGAGACTTGTACAAAAGTAGTATAGGCACTCTAAACAGCTTATCACAAAGCTTTATTTTCCCTCTTTTCAATGCATTTTAAACCAAAAGACAAATCCAACTAGTTTAAGGCTCAGCCCTGCAACCACTACTCTGGGGGAAATCTCACTGGCTTCAGTGGAAATGGCCCTTTAGGTCAAAAACTTCTGATGAACACCAGTGTAAAACCAGGAGTGACTCCATGGAGTTAAACCACTGGGCACAAATTTCCCTGTTCTTTTGTAGACAAAGGGGGAGAAGATGGAAAGGGGATATAACTAGATTTTTTTAAAAAAATTAGCTTTTTCTGAAGTCCCACTGGCTGCCTTCACTGATGAAAAGTGTACTCAGACCATTAGTGCAGACTTCTACCAGGTTTCGAGCAGGTGTGACTGGCATACAGCCGTGTATCTGCATGTCAGTTCCATATTTCACATGCCACTTTAATCTTAACTTTCATCTTCCACACGAAAAGGTAGATAGAGGTACACATCTGGTGGGGAAAAGGCCATGCCTTAGCTTGACTTTTCCTCCCCCCACAAAGTAAAAGTTTAGCAATGCAAATGCTAAAAATCTTTTCTTGAGAGAGCTATTTCAGACCCCTCAAGCCTTCCTGGCATATTGATGCAGTGGAACGTCTCTAAAACCAGCCTAATTCCTGGCTTTGCTCATTTCAGCACTCTCACTGTGTGCCGCTTTCCCTGGCACTGCTTCTAATGGAGTTGATGGGCGTGTCGCACGTCTGTAACTTAGAGCATGTAAGTATTTCCTAGTTCCAAAGGAGCATCCGTGTTAGTCTAGCTTAGTAAAACAAACAAGGAGTCCTGTGGCACTTACGGACTAATAGATTTTGTCTTTAAGTGCAACAGGACTCCTTGTAACTATTTCCTTTGTCAGTCAAAGCTAAAGTTAAGGATAAGTGTCTAATCAGGGGCTTAATAATCCGTGAGCCAGGCACACTGACTGAACAGATAGAAAGGTTTTTTAAGTCATGTATCTTTCAATATTAAGATGTATTATTGCACCATGAATTTTAGCTGCACCACACTAATAAATAAAGGCCCAGCCTCAAACTGGGGCCTCATTGCTAGGCAATGTGCATACACAGAGCAAAAGACAGTATCTCCACTGAAGAGCTTACAATCTAACTAGAAGAGACAGAGGGATGGGAGAAAAGATTATTAGCCCCATTTTACAGATTGGGAGCTGAGGCACAGAGACTAAATGAGTTGCATGAGGCATCTATTCTGTAGCAGAGCCAGGAAATGAACCCGGATCGCCTGAGTCCACACCCAGTGCCTTAACTACAGGCATCCAGCCTGAGACAACTTAGATTCTCTGTTACCTTAAAATTTCATTGCATTTCATTTTATTACATTTTCTTCTACAAAAAAAGATCATTCAGGACTAACCCACATCCTTCATTCTCTGCGAGGCCTTAAATTATATAAAAACAACGGATCATTCACCCTCCACATAGATGATGAAACCAGATGGGTGCTTTAGAGGTCTGTGTGTGTGTTTTGTGATAATCAACTAATTGCTTGCTTATTTAAGTGGAGAAATGTGTCAATGAACTTTTTGTGTTTGCACACCCATGCCATTCTATTACCTTGGTGGGAAACCTGAACCAGACTTTACAATACCAGCCCTTTTACGGTCAGTAGTCTCCTCTCAAAATCCTTAGGGTAAAAGGTTCACAAAAACATGTTATCTGTCAGCCATTCCCTATGGCTAGAGATTAGCAGCTTTATCTTAACTGTCCTGCCCTATCACTTTTAGTTCATGCTGAGCGTGATCCTGTGCTTTGGAAATTGTGGGAGTTTCCCAGCAGTGCTAGAAATTGCCATTAAATGCTTCATTAAATGGATCAGGCTAGTGCAGGAATCCAGTTCTTCCCTTGGTGTGAATGAGGAGAAGAACTGGGCCCAAAGATGTATATTTTAGAAACAAAAAATATGATTCTTGTTGTACTGGATCTCTGATCCTGCATTCCTTGAAAGCATTGGTCTTTGGTGCACTAAGGAATACCACAGCAGTCTTGAAATGCCTTTACAATGTGTCTAAAGCCAACAGTGCTATATCTGAAGCAATATGACTGTAAAACAACAGCAAAAATGACAAGATTCTTTTCAAAATACTGTGTTCCTCTTAAAAATGGAGATAGATACTTACAGCCATTTTATTCCAGAGCAAATCCCAGTCTGTAAAATGAAAAACAGAAATATTGCTAGACTCGGCTTCTTCATTTTTCCACAGCCACCAGTTCAGAAGGAAACCAGCTTATCAAAAGGGATCTTCCCAGCTTTCTGAAGAATGTATTCCCTTCAGCATAGATGCTGTTCCTTCTTGCCGAGATACCTGAAATCAGGGAGAAAGCACAAGAAATGTTTAGCACCCAAGTGTTGTGCGTCTTGGTGACACAGAGATCTATCATCTAAATTACAAAGGAGTGGCTTATGAATCATGAAAAAGTTCAAATTCCCTCCCCCCACAGTTCTTGATAGACCCTTTACAGTTAACAGACAGACAAAACGTATGGCTTGAATTATGATTTGAGTTATAGTCTGATTGCATGTTTTTGGTTAACCCCGCATATGGCAAGGCTTCATTCCCTGTTTCAATTCCCTGTCTTCCCCCACAGGTTCTGTGTTTCTGCATGGGGAGGGAAGAAAAGGGGGAGAAAACACAAATCTGAGATCTCGGTCTTAGCTAACCCTCTTCGTTTTCACGTATCTATCTATCAAAACTTTCTGGAAAAGCCACATTCAGCATCCATGTGTTGACTAATGGAGGTGCCCTTGCTCTGCAAACGCTTCAGTCTGGCTGATGCCTTGCAACAAATGTGTTTTGTTCTTTGCCTTCAGCTTTCATTCCCACCTCATTAACTTAGCTTCTTGCTTCTTCCAAATACACAAACACCTGGAGCGCAAGGAAGAGAGGGCAACTGAGTAAACATTACAATGGAAACCATCCCAAGGGAACACCCAGCAGGAAACAAAAGATCTCAAGGACCCTCTTTGCTTTTCTTTTTTATCTACCCAAACCCCAGGATGCCTAAATTTTTACAGGAGTCCTTCCTGTGTCAGACCTGGCTGCCCTGCTCAGTAATAAACCGGTTGGGATTCAATCCCATCACTCTTTCTAATCTAGACACACCGAGTTCTTCCCAAACTCCAGTGGCTTTTTCTCAATTGTACAAAATTCAGGCCAAATTCTGCTTCTGTTAAAATCAGGGAGCAAGATTTCAAAAGTAGCCAGTGAGTTTGGGGTGCCCATCTTAAGGCACATTGGGGGGACCAGATTTTCAGGACTGGTTGAGTGCCACCCCACTTATAAATCAGGCCTCTTGCAGATGTGTGAAGTTATTAGCCACCCCAAAAGTGAAAGCCCCAGAGGTCACAGGAGGAAGGTCCTACCCGCAGTGGATGCCTGGCCCCACCTGCACTCTTTGAAGGCTCAGCTCTTTAATCCCCTAGACCAGGCTCCACTTCGGAAAGCGTTTAGATGGGCGATGGTTTCTGGTCTTTGCAAAACACTTTCCAAATCTGCCTTTCTTGAACACTTGTCACCGGGAAAGTGACTTTCTGTCTTTGATCGCTAGCAGGGAAACCCTGGCGTGGTGGGAGTCACTCGCTACACTCCGGTTTCACTCCGATGGCACCGGGATTTCGCTTATTTCTTCCTCGGGCGGCTCCTCTTTCTGCCCTTTTATCTGTTTTCAGACACGGACACGCCTGAAAGGGTCACCCAGCCCCGGGCTAGACCCCAGCCCTTTTATCCGGCTCCCGTTTAGCTGCTCGGGTGGGAAATCGGCGGCCAGAGGCGAAACTCTCCGGGAAGGAAGCGGCGTGACTCCGGATTCGCTCCGGATCAGCGCGCCGCTTACAACCGCGGAGACCATTCGCGCCGGCTTTCCAGCCTCCAGCCCCGGAGCAGGTTAAATGGACACGGAGTGGGAGAGGGGGACCTAGCCCAGCAGAAAACTAGGCTGTGGTGGGGATTATAAAAATCACCAGCACCCAAGCCTCAGGTGCCCCTTTGCTTTGCTAAAACCCAGCATTGCAGCCAAACGACTTGTTATTAAACCTTGTGTAGTCTGAATGCCGGGACTCAAACTCCAGGTGTGGGGTTGTGTCCCATCTGCTCCAGATCCTATACACTACAGCCAAGCTGGGGTGTTACACACTCCCTCCCACACCCACACCCACACCCCTAAACATGCTGGAAAGCTGCACCCCAGCCGGCAAAATGTGTGTGTGCGTCTGGAGAGGGGGAAATAATGCCCATTTCTCTGCATTTCCCACAGCTGGGGTGATGCCTGAAACAAATCTGGTGTGTAGGACACATTTAACCACCCCCCTCTTTTATTTAGCAATGCCCCCTTGCTGAACAGGTCCCAAAGTGCGCCTCTTTTGCAAATTTCTCTCATCTGCTGGCTGGGGGATCTTCTCTGCACCAAGCGGAGCCCAGCCAGGTGACCCCAGCAGCTGTGGGTCGTGCAGAGGTCGGTGAAACCCCCCAGCCTCTTCCACTGGTGCTTCCTTCACGTCACGAGACCCAAATATTTCCTGCGCCCTCGCCTTGCAAAGCAAAGGGAGCAAAAGCTGCCTCTGCCAGGGAGCAATGCGAAGCAACTGCCCCAGGAGTCTGTTTCCTCAATGCACCCAGCTGCAATCCCCTCCTTACCTTCCCTGGTAAAGTTGCACCAGCTCCCCTTCGCCTTGAGCCCCTTTTTTTGCAGCAGGCACCAAGTTTTGCAGCAGCAGACAAACACTGTGGCAGCTACAGATCCCAACACTGGAGGTCAGGCGGAGGTAAAAGCTGTTAACTCCACTTCGGGTGGACCGGGAAGGGGAGGGGAAGGGGAGAGCCACTAAACTCAAAGCCTGGGTGAAGATGCAGCATGGGTGTCCCTGGCTGAGCTGCGCCTCTCTGCCCAAAAACCTGCTTATATGGGGTCCCCCTGGCTTTGATCTGTGGAGTGATGTCAGAGGGGATTAGCATAACAAAGCACTCCGGATTTGCTGCTTAAAGCAGGACAAATGATTGTTTGATCTATTCAGAAAAAAAGAGTGTGCTTTCCAGTGATCTCCTGCTCGCCTTTCGTCCTCCCAAACACACACACACACACACACACACACACTCCTTTTCCCCTCCTAGGAAATAAAAGATTAAGCCCAGACAGCAGGTAGTGTCAGGGTCTAGGGAAGGGACTTTAAAATCAGACCAACATTGAAAGATTATTTTCTAAAGGCATGGGTTTTTTGGATTTCTAATCTGCCTGGAAAGCCCTACAAACAAGGACTAGCTACAATATTATGGCAAAAAGCGGAGGGTTGGGGAACTGGCAAAATCTAAGCTTCAGCAAGAAAGGAATTGTGAGATTCTCGGTTATTAGTTAGAAATATCTTCTGACTAGTTTGTCGTGTTTCCAGAGTCTGTCTTTTCTACAGATTTCTGCACTTGCATTACACCAATCATCAGCCAGGCTCAAGGCAATTTGTCACAGAAAAGTCATAGTATAATTGCCCATACAGCAATGCAATAATTGCTAAAATAAACAGCTGATTATACGTTTGAAATTTAGTTTTAAAAAACCCACAAGGCATTTTAGTTAAAGCTGTCATGGCTCCCTTGAGATTGAAGGGTCTAGTGCCCAAGAGAAAAAATGGGCGTATAAAGCTGGACATGTCCTTCACTTTTATTTTTTATCCACTTGTATATTTAATTGGCTATCCATTTGCTTTTCCAATAATATAGGTGATGAAAAAGTGGATCAAGCCTACACAATATATTAATAGTATATATTTTTCAATAGCCTTTTTATGCATCCAGAATTACCTTTCTCTACAAATATATGTTCTAAGAACTACAAAGAAATAGTAAGATTGCTATTACATTTTAATGAATAGTTAATGATTTTTATAATGAATAGTTAAATGAAGTTTTATAATGAATAGTTAATGATTAGCAACAATAACTAGTTAATATTCTAACCAGAAATCTTAAATGTTACATTTACAAAGGTGACCAGTATTTACTTGTTTTTATGGCTGACTTCCCAAATAAAACCAAACCACATTTTTCATTCGGGTATTCTGAACAGGTCTCTTAACTGAGTTTTCTGTTTTTCTGATAAAGAGAGGAAGCAGTAATTTAACAATTAGAACTGAAAGCATTTTATGTGCCCTGCTTTATTGAATCATTTGTCAACCTTCAGCTTTTCATGATGCTCAGTTTATTTGATCTTTCTTTAATCAATGGAAAGTTCAATTTTTCACATCAGATTCTTTTTCCTTCAAGCCAGTCACAGCAGATGAAGGTGCAAGATTATTGCTTACTTGGAACAAGGCTCAAGTGACTGCAGAGCAAGAGAAATCTGGATTTATGAATCCTCCATTTCCGCCATGAACTCAGAATAAAGTGGTACAAAAAGTCTTCGCTGCCTTATCCATGCCTTTTTATTCAGTCAGTGTAATTGTGAATTTCAGGTGAATGAGGACAGCCAGGAATAGTTAGTAACACAATGCATGGACCAAAATTATGAGTTTTAAAGTAAGAGTAGAAGAACGTCCTAGAAGTGTACCTTTACAAAAGGCTTTTGTATGTGATGCTTTTACCAGGCTTTTCTTAGGAAGGCATACTGCATTTAAATACACATTATTACTACGGACTTTTGCTACCTGATTTATAAAGCATCTTGAATTTGTGCTCCAGACTTCCCCAAGTCACCGTATTATTTATTTACAGTCAACTTCTGCCACCACCTTTACAAGCTGTCTATTTTTATTTATTGAAAAATTTTAGGGGAGTGTGTGGTAGTTGCAAATGGGCAGTAGGACAGATCAAGATTCCTATTCTTCTAACTTCCTGACACTCTGCTGTCACCTAAAGATGGGCAGATCTTCAGATCTCATTGTCAATAGGTTGGCATTCTCGGCTCTCAACAAGGCAATTGCCCAGGATAGCTACTGTGGAATAGCTTCCAGAATAAGAGTGCCGTTCTCTGATTCAGCTTAACCCATGGAATAATAATTCTGGAATAAAGGCTATGTCTACATCAGAAAGCTTAGTTCAGACTTCCTTAGTCCAAACTAAGCAGTTCCTGGTTAGTTTGGACTAACTATGGCTTTTTAGTTTGAACTAGCTGTGCTTTTTAGTTCCAACTAAAAAGTTAGTTCAAACTAATAAAACATGGCTAGTTCAAACTAAAAAGTCCGTTTGAACTAACCACTTAGTTTGAACTTTTCAAGTGCGAACTAAGGCATCTACATCATACTAGTTCAAAATTTTGAACAAAGCTCTAAGTTCGAACTAACTAGCTTTGCTTAGTTCGAACTAAGAAATTTCCTCATAAGCTTAGTTCAGAATAATTGACTAGTGTGGACACAGCCTGTGAAGTGTCCACATGGGGAGTTATTCTGAGTAGTTTTTCCAATTTAAATTACCACTCCACCTTATTTGGAAATAACTTTCCTGTGCAGACACATTCCCTGGGCCTTGATTCAATACAGCACTTAATCATGTGTTTATCCAGACTTCAGTAAGACATGAGCTTTCAGTGCTTTTCTGAATCAGGGCCATTATTACCAAAATACCAAAGTTCTTTGACTCCTGCTTTTCTCAGGTAGATTTGGACCTAGTTTGGGCCACATGGGTTGCAATGAAATTAGATGAATTCTCTTCAGATGTAGCCAGTAGGGAGCTACCTGGATAAATGTTTGAGTTTTTAATGTCTTCAAGCAGTACAGAGCTATCATGATGATCACCCACTGTTCCTGGAAGCCTTAGGGCAAATAAAGAGTGGAAGATAACTGGATTCAATACTTTCCATTGGTTTTTCAGAAAAAGATCCATGAGATAATTGACTGAAGTGAGTATCACAATAAATAAATTAGAGGTAGGATTTTCATAAAGGACCTTACAGAGTCAGATACCCCAATTAGATGGAAAGTCAATGGGTATGTCTACACAGCACTTTTATTTCAAAATAACACTGGTTATTTTGAAATAAAAGATATTTGGTCCACATGACATTTTCTTATTTCAAAAGGTCAGATCCCGTCCTTTCAAAATAAGAACTGCTGTTTCGAAACAGGTTAAACCCCGATTGTTTTGAAACAGCTGTTATTTCAAAATGGTTAGTTCGAAATAAGGCCATTTGGACATGTTGTTTCGAAACAACATGTCCAAACGGCTTTATTTCAAAATAACCATTTTGAAATAACAGCCATTTCAATAGCGGGCTTTCCCTTAATTTGAATTAACTTATTTCAAAATAAGGACTTTATTTCGAAATAACTCATTTTGAAATCCTTATTTTGAAATAATGATGTGTGTGTAGACATAGCCAATGGGATTTAGGTACCTAACCCCAAAGATAATTTGAATGAACAAGGACTGTATTTGTCTTGCTGGAGAATATTTATTTTCTTCTTTAAAAATTATGAGGAGAGAGGTAAATGGGACAAATAGTCTCTTGATTGCATATCCTAGTAAATACGCATGTTCAACCCAAAGGGTTGTTTGGGAAGTGGGGAATATAGTCATTTTTTGTGACTCTTTACATGCTTGCTGGATTGGTCGCTGAATTTGTATAGCCATCCTTTAGACCAGTTGTAACAACAATGCAAGCTTCTGCGTGCAATACTCTGTGCACCTGCCTCAAACCTGCTCTGGTGAGGGGCTATCATGCTCCAGGGTGCATTTAATTCATGAGCTCTGTGGAGCCTGCCATCAAAGATCTTCATCATTCTGCAGAGTTTATGGTTCATGTGACTCCCTATCTAATAGGAACTGAACTCAGGTTACCAAACAGCCTTTAGCCAGTGACAACTTCTACCATACTTACTGCTGACTCAGGTTTAATTTGAATCCACAATGAGATGTGGAAGCCTCTATAGTTCACTGTGATTGCCCTGGACATGCCTAGTGCTGCTTTCCATAGCATTATTTGCCATTCATTTTTATGATTTCCTCCTTGCGCACGCACAAAGTGCACCCCGAACCGACACACAGTGGGATTAGTCAGATGGGTAAAATTAAACACATGCATAAGAATTTGCAAAATTGGGACCTCTGAGTAGAAAGTCTTTCAGAACAGAAACTGTGTCCTTTTCTAAAATCTCCAAAGTACTGTGCTGTATCATGGCACTATGTAAATGTTTAGAAATATGACATAGTTATATATACTGTGATGGTGTGGTTTAATGGTTTTATCAGCATGCATTAGAGATGCTATACGCCACAAGTGAGGTCATTGCATGCAAGGGCCAGTAAAACCTTTCTTCTGTGCTCTTCTGTTCTGCATACAGTATTTTGAAAAAGCAATTTTCAAAATGTTTTAGAAAGTTTTTAATTTTTAATGGAGCTATTTTCCATATCGGCCACCTGTAAAGCCAGATGATATAGTAACTATAATTGTAATGCCCTCTTTATTCAGATGGAGCGTAAAGAGGCCTTAAGGTAAATGACAATTAGACCCATCAGTCCAATTGCAAAGGTCTCCAAAGGGGAGAAAAAAGTTTAATTCTTAAATGTTAAAATCTTTTACAAATGTACTTAAAATAGGTACACACGGAAACTCCGTGTCATCAAAGTCCAATGTCTTAGCACCTTTCAGGATGAGAAGTAAATGTTATATGTCCAGTTAGGCAACCTCTCTTTTAGCATGCTGTGTAGCACCTACTTATATCACTAAGGACTCGCGAGATATCGAACTGTTGAAAAACAAACAAGGAGTCCCATGGCACTCAAAGACTAACAAATTTATTTATTGCACGAGCTTTCGTGGGAGAAAATCCCACTTCTTCAGATGCTTTGAAGATGGGGGGAGCTTACAGAAAGGGAGGAAATAAATGCACGGAAGTGTAAGTCATAGGAACAGGTCAAACTGTAACAGCAAATCAAACAAATTGTTAAGCTTCAAACACTGGGGAACAGCATATAGAGCAGAGGTCTCAAACTCAAAGCACCACGAGGGCTTCATGAGGACCAGTATGGTAGCCCAAGGGCTGCACCACTGAAACCTTTTCATAAAATGGTAGTGCAAATATTGATAGCAGCAGTGTCATTGAGGACCACAAGAAATAACTTTAGGGGCCGCATGCTGCCTTTGGACTTTGAGTTTGAGATCCTTGATAAAGAGGAAGATGAGGTGTCCCAGGTACAAGACTGAACATTGCCCACCCTGGCTTGTACCAGTGTAACTTGTGGAGAGAAATTCCACATTTGTGAGAAAAAGAGACATTTTTTGTGACAGGATTAGTAGTTTTTAATGAAAAACAAACATGGAGTCCCATGGCACTTAGAGTATTAGATTTAGTTATTGCATGAGCTTTTGTGGGAGAAAAGCTCATACAATAACTAAATTTTTTAGTCTTTAAGTGCCAGAGGACTCCTTGTTTGTTTTGCTGTACTAGACTAACACGGCTACCTCTTTGGAACTTAGCGTTTAACGGTGGCTGTTGTGAAGTTGCAAAGTGGACTAGCACAGTAAAATAAATCCTGGCAGAAATTGATTAGTAAGCAGAGAGAAAGGGAGGCCATCAACAGTGTATGATAAATGCAACTTATGAAATAGATATAAAGCCACATAATAATAGCATGTAGGAGGTTGATTTTACTCTTATTATTTCTACAGTATCTTGCATGTATATAATGGTTACCTTTCAAATAAAAGAAAAGATTACTCGTCCCAAGAATTTACAAAGAGAGCTGATCAAAACGAATTTTTTTTCAGAAACATTTTCATGAAAGCATCATCCCTTTTTCTTAATTAGTTAACATTTTGGATTTCAAAATTACCAACCAACTTTAGAGTTGGTTGGGAAAAGGGTTTTTTTTTCCCCTGAAAAATTCTTCATCCACCACCAGAAAATCTGAAAATTCCCACCAGCTCTATTTACAATAATTACAGACATTGGGGAGGAGAAGAACAGGAGGATGACTGTGACACTGATGCCTTACACGGTTAGGTTCACACAAGACAGGTGTAGAGGGTATTTCTGGTGGGTCTTGCAGAGCGCATGTTAATGTTTTCTTCTGTGCAAGGTAACACTTAAGAGGGGAGGCCTGGGGCTTGAAGTATCCCTGGAAGAGTGTATTTTGAGAAAGGGTGGAGGCAAGGCAGACTATGTCAGGAAGGGGATTCTGGATATAAGAGATTACATGGAAACCACAGCAGGAAGAGTGAAAGAAGGATGAGCAGTGACTGGGTTATACACAGACGACAAGAAAAAGAATCTGGATATGAATCAACATTATGCACTTACTGCCAAGAAGGCTAATGGCATGTAGGGCTCCATTAGTAGGATGATTGCCAGCCTATCAAGGGAAGTGATTTTCCCCTCTATTCAGCACTGGTGAGGTCACATTTGGAGTATCATACCCAGTTTTGACTCCCCATTTCAGGATGAATGTGGACAAATTGGAGATAGTCCAGTGGGGAGCAACAGAAGTGATTAGGGGGTTGGAGAACATAGCTTATAAAGAGAGGCTGAGGGAACTGGGCTTATTTAGTCTGCAGAAGAGAAGACTGAGTATTATTTGAGAGCAGCCTTTAAATATCTGAAGTGGGTTTCCAAGGAAGATGGAACTAGTCTCTTCCCAGTGGTAGTAGATGACTGAACTAGGAGGAATGGTCTCAAGTTGCTATGGGGGGGAGATCTATATTGAATATTAGGAGATAGTTTTTCCCTAGGTGCGTGGTGAAGCGCTGGAATGGGTTACCTAGGGAGAGGCTGGAATCTCCATCCTTAGAGGTTTTTAAGGTGCATCTTGACAAAGCCCTGGCTGGGATGATTTCGTTGGGGTTGGTCCTGCTCTGAGCAGCAGGGTGAACTAGGTGACTTCCTGGAGTCCTTTCCAACCTGAATCCTCTATGATTTGACTACGGTTCTGTGATATGCAGTTTAGCCAAACAAGTAGGTGGGAGTTAAGTTGTGCAGACGGAACCTGAGAGTGAGGAAAATGAGTTTCAGTGTGATGCAAAAAGCAAGAGAAAGGCAGCACGGGGCTGTGAGGAAGAGCTGAATGTGGTCAGAGCAGTGAGCAAGGACGATGGCTTTCACAGCTGCTGGGGAGCTGAGGAGAGACCTGGGCAGATGAGAGGAGTGGGAAGCTGAACAGGATTCATAGAATCCTAGGGTTGGAAGGGACCTCCTAGGTCATCTAGTCCAACCCCCTGCCAGAGGCAGGACCACTCCCACTAAACCATCCCAGTCATGGTTTTGTCCAGCCGGGCCTTAAACACCTCCGAAGATGGAGATATCACCACCTCTCTCGGCAGCTCATTCCAAGGCTTCACCACTCTCCTAGTAAAAAAGCTTTTTCTAATATCCAGCCTCGACCTCCCTAACTGCAACTTGAGACCATTGCTCCTCGTTCTGTCCTCTATTACCAAGAACAGTTGAGCTCCATCTTCCTTGGAGCATCCCTTCAAGTAGTTGAAGGTTGCTATCAAATCCCCTCTCAATCTATTCTTCTGTAGACTAAATAAGCCTAATGCTTTCAGTCTTTCCTCACAGGGCTTGTGCTCCAGCCCTTTAATCATTTTGGTTGCCCTCCGCTGGACTCTCTCTAGCATGTCCCTGTCCTTTTTGTAGTGGGGAGCCCAAAACTGAACACAGTATTCTAGATGTGGCCTCACCAGTGCAGAATAGAGGGGAATGATCACATCCCTTGATCGGCTGGTAATACTTCTTTTGATGCAGCCCAGTATGCCATTGGCCTTTTTGGCCGCAAGAGCATACTGCTGACTCATATCTAGCTTCCCATCCACCATGACCCCCAGGTCCTTTTCTACACTGCTGCTACTTAGCTGAATGTTTCCCAGCCTGTAGTGGTGCATGGGGTTTTTCGTCCCACGTGCAGAATTTTACACTTGTCCTTATTGAAGCTCATAAGATTTCTATTGGCCCACTGTTCCAATTTATCTAGGTCTCTCTGAATCCTGTCCTTGCCCTCCAACGTGTCTACTGTTCCCCCCAGCTTGGTATCATCCACGAACTTACTGAGAGTGCAGTCTATTCCATCATCCAGATCATTGATGAAAATGTTGAACAAAACCGGCCCCAGGACCGACCCCTGGGGCACACCACTCGTGACTGGCTGCCAGCTAGATATGGAACCATTGATTCCTACACGGTGAAACCGTTGATCTAGCCAGTTTTCTATCCACCTTGTAGTCCACCTATCCAACCCATACTTCCTTAATTTGCCAATGAGAATGCTGTGGGAAACTGTATCAAAAGCCTTGCTAAAATCAAGGTATATCACATCAACGGTTCTTCCTGCATCCAGAAAACCAGTCATCTGCTCATAGAAGGAAATGAGATTGGTCAGGCATGATTTACCCTTGGTAAATCCATGCTGACTGTTCCTGATCATTTTATTTTCCTCTAAGTGTTTGAGGATGGATTCTTTGAGAATCTGCTCCATAATTTTTCCAGGGGTTGAGGTGAGGCTGACAGGTCTGTAATTCCCCGGATCCTCCTTTTTCCCTTTCTTGAAAATAGGCACTACATTTGCTTTTTTCCAATCCTCTGGCACCTCCCCCGTTCTCCATGAGTTTTGAAAGATGACGGCCAGCGGTGCTGCTATCTCATCGGCCAGTTCCCTCAGCACCCTTGGATGCCGTTCGTCCAGCCCCATGGACTTGTGCACATCCAGCTTCTTTAAGCAGTCCCTAACCTGACCTTTCGTCACCAAGGGCCTCTCTTCTTCTCTCCAATCTGTCATACCCATGGTAGTGGGCTGGGAGCTGACCCTGCCTGTGAAAACTGAAGCAAAAAAAGCATTGAGCACTTCAGCTTTTCCCTCATCCTCCATCATGAGGATGCCTGCCCCATTCAGCAAGGGACCTACACCATCCCTGATCCTCTTCTTGTTATTAACATACTTGTAGAACCCCTTCTTGTTATCCTTTACATCCCTCGCGAGCCGCAACTCCATTTGTCTTTTGGCCTTTCTGATTTTATCCTTGCAGTCCCTAGCAATATCTTTATATGCCTCCTTAGTCATCTGACCAAGAACATCTGATTCATACCAGGGCTGTGAGAAGTGAGAGGAATGAGCAGGTTGCAGAGCCGCCATGGGAAGGCAGAAAGAAACAAAAGCAAGAGGACACAGGAAAGCAGGAGAAAGGGAGGGTAGCAGAGTTGTGGACAGCAAAGAAAAAGGAGTTTGGGAAGAGATCACCAGGCTGAGTTTGACTGGGAGGTGGGAGACACAACAGAAGATGGTGTAGATGGGAGAGGCAGGTCTCACTCATGAATATGTTACATGATGGTGCAAGCATGATGAGTATAGCAACCATAGAGTATGTCCACACAAGTCTTTTATTTCAAAACAACACTGGTTGTTTCAAAATAAAAAACTGACTGTCCACACGATGTTTTCTTATTTCAAAATGACAGGCTCTGTCATTTCAAAATAAGAACCGTCATTTTGAAACAGCTTAAACCCCATTCATTTTGAAACGGCTGTTATTTTGAAATGGTTATTTGAAAATAACGCCGTTTGGATATGTTGTTTTGAAACAACACCATTGTTTCAAAACAACTGTTTCAAAACAACATGTCCAAACAGTCTTATTTCGAAATAACAGCTGTTTCGAAAGCAGGCTTTCCCTTAATTCGAATTAACATTTTCTTAATTTGAATTAACTTATTTCGAAATAAGGACTTTATTTGAAATAACAATTTATATGTGGACATAGCCATAGAAGTGTTGGAGAACATCAGAAAAGAGCCCCAAGAAGGGCTGCTATTTCTTAAGCACCTGCGCAGGAAACACCTTAGTAGTTTCTGACTATCTGTACTTATGCTGCCCTGTCATAGGCTCCAAGCTCCTTCAACCTGATCCTCACAACACCTCAGTGAGTTTGGGCAACACCATTGTCCAGATGGTGACTTTCGGCACATGGAGACTAAACAACTTGCTCAGAATCACTCTGAAAGTCTGTAGCGAAGCAGGGAATTGAATTTCTGAGGTTTCCAAAGTCCCACGCTAGCACCTTTGCCATTGGACAATCCTTCCTCTCCTTGTTCTTGATGCAGGTGGACTAGGTGGGTTCTGAAAGGCCGTAGGGGAGTCCAGTGGCAGTGGGGTTGGGTAGCCTGTTCCAGAGATGAAGGAGAAGCTGGCACAACGAATCAAGCTTTGACAGAGAAGTGGAGGCCAGAAGTGACAAAGCTGAGGGAGGAGTTGGGGAGAAATTACACCATGAGGGCATAGAAGCAAAGGGACTTCAACTCAAAGGCAGTAGATCATTTCCTGGCCATACACCTGCTTGATCTGTCCTTCAAGCGAAGCAGCTGGTGAGGATGTCTATTCCAAAAGGATCCAGCACTGCAGACCTTCCTCAGGTGATGGATGTTGTTTTCTCTCCCTTCCCTGCCCCTTCCCTGAGAGTACCTAGAATAATGAAAACAAAATTAAAATACAGAAACTCACATTTCAGTATTAAACCTCCCAGAACTGAGCCCAACATGGAGGTGAAAAATCATGGCAGAAAACCACACGTTGCCTAGGTTTTGAAGACCAACAACCTGATTCTGTTCCCACACCAGTAATACACTGAGTTCAACAGAACAAACAAGGAGTCCTGTGGCACTTTTAAAGACTAACAAATTGATTTAATGCATGAGCTTTCTTCTTACAAGTTCCACCAGTGGGTATGCTAAAAAAAAAAAAAAAAAATTGAACCCTTAGCTCTGAACTCTAAAACTTGTGAAATTTTCTCTGTATATGTTATGTCACTTAATATTATTAATTATTAGTAATACTTATTATTTGGGTAGTGGTAATGCCTAGTCATAGACCTGCACAATGTGTTTGTGCTCTACAGAAATAGAACAAAAAACTTTCCTTGTCCCAAAGAAATTACAATCTAAGTACAAGACACAAGACAATATCAAGTTGCTACACACAGTCGGGAGAGCATGGAGAAACAATGAGATGATTGTTATTTTCCACCAGAGGAAGCTAGCATAGTTCTTCAGCAGAAAATCAGAAATCAGAAGCTCCTAAGTTCAGTTCTGTCCTATACTACTGGTTCACAGTGGACAAGAAATAGAGCCTCCATCTACCCAGTTTGTGAAATGGCTTCAATAATTCTGTACCAAGAAAACCACCCAACACCAAAGGCTTAGCAGTGGAAATACAAGAGTACCAATTAGCAAGAGTCAAGAATGCTTTGAATGAAACCAACCCACGCTTCACAAATCTAGCAGATTTGTAGCTGATGCATCAGTTGTGTAACGATTGTTCTCTTTTATGTAACCTCCTCCTCACCCTCTCTTTTGCCCTGAAATAACAGGTTTCCTGAGGTCTTTTTGCCCTGGAAGTTGTTTACCCACCTCAGAATGAGGTCTATGATGAGATACAGCATCAACTCCCACAGCTTGAGGAGTAAGGCTGAGTATATGGGGAATCGTCTTAGGGGCTGGAGAGGGGAGACACCATCTTCCCAGAACACCAGGGAGGTCAGGGATTCCTGCAGCCTCTTTCTTCAAGGTCTGGAGGCAAGGGTGGTGGGCAGAGCCCATCAGTGAGAGAGCCCCAATGCAAGCAGGCTCTGCAAGATATCCCAACACCCAGGAGAGCTCCAGAAACCCTTCCCCTGCCCATCCAGTACAACACAGCCATGCTGTTTCCACAGCGGGCAGGGCCCTCTATGTCTTTGGAGTCCGTGGGGGGACGTAGGGTGAGGAAAGACAGGAACTGACCTTTAATGGTCCAGAAGAGCATGCACACAGCAAAATATATGGCCGTGATGGGGTTTTATTCTAGAGCCCCTGTGAGAGGAGCAACTAAATTTCAAGCAACCATACCTGGTTCCCCAGGGCTTGTGGCACCACCAGTCCCCTAAAGCCAATTAAACTCACTGGGATGTGGTGTCCCTCCTATTTAAACCAGTGCAACATAGCTGACTTCACGGCTCCGAGGGGAGACCCAAGCCCAGCAATCCTGAAGCTGTGTGCCAATTGGCTGCAAGCCAAGGATCTTTCAGCCTGGAGTCTGAAGAGTGCATATTCTGCCCACGAACCAAAGGTCCTGACCATGCCCCAAACACTGCCTTCTAGAGGCTTCCTTCCTTAATAAAAGACTATCTGTCAGGTTTTCTCTCCAAGGGTCATAGCCTGAGGCTGTGTCCACACACTGACAGTTAAATTAATTTGACTTAAATCGATTTAATAAGATCAGCATAAAAATCATTAAATCGATGTAACAGGTCCACACTAGAAAGTCAAATCAAAGTAGCATGTCCAGGGACAGGACTTGCTAGTTCGATTTAGGAGAGGGGCACCGTGGGAGGTGTGGCAACATGACCCCCTAGAAGGGCCATGCCCCCACCCAATATATGAATAGAGAAAGGCACCCTGAGAAGGAGAAGGGCAAAACTGTTACATTGAAATAACACATCCAAGTGGTGTTATTTCGATATAATGATTTCAATCAAAGCCTCGGTGTGATTTAAAATGAGGTTTTATTGAATTGCTCTAACTTTCCTTGTTTTGAAATGATGGAGCTTGTCATTTCAATTCAAGAAAACAGTGTGTGGACCTGCACTTTTTAAAATCAAAATAGCCAGCATTATTTCGATTTAAAAGCTGTGCGCGGACATACCCTGTATCTTCCCTCTAGGACAGGGCAGGGCAGATCCTGTTCCTGCAGCACAAACAGCCCAATAAACTGCTGCCTTTCTTGCTGGGGTGCAGCATGTACACACAGATCCCAACACAGGATGTCGGTGAAGCAGCTGGAGACACTTGGACAACAGACATGGGGGGGAAAAGAACCACCAGCTGCCCAAAGAATGTAAAAAGTGACTGCACAGCTAAATATCATTTTACTAACACGACTAGAGGGTTGTACGAAATAATGAGATTGTGTGGTTCTGCTTACCAATAAAAATATTACATGTGTGATGTACAATTCTATAATGATAGGTGAGAAAATGTAATGTGTCTGATTAGTTTCATTATTCCTGCTAGCTTCTCTTTTAGGCCCTGATTCTTCAAGTTGTCCCATGTGGCCAGATCTAGGCATCTGTGCAGATTTTCAGGAACTTCTGCCTACACCAAACTACAAGAGAGTAGAGGGCTTAATATTCAGAGCAGCCAACAGACCTGGTCTTCTGGAGAACTCAGCCCCTCTTTACACATGTAAATAAGGGCCGGCTTCTCAAAACAGCTCAACACCAACCCTGTTGAGCTTCTGTGAACATCTGGTGACTTATTTTGTTGCCTGAATGGGAGCTGAGCTCCTGCAAATCCACTCCTTGCCTGTGGATGTTGGGCACATCTGGCCGTAAATGACTGGTTCCATTTAGGAAACAATTTTCCAGTTAGAAGAAAAGTACATTTAGAAAATAAAATCTAAACTTTTGTTTTAACTTTTAAATCATAACAGCTTTTTTCTTTTTTTTTAAATGGCTTGGTTAAATCTGAAGCCATTTTTTCTGCCAGAATTAACCAACCCTTTCTGCCTGAAAAAGCCATTTAAATATTAGAACTCATGATAGAATGTTTAATTCTAATTGCCATCGAAGGAAATGAATATAAATGTTACTAGTGCATGTTATTAATGTGATTCTGATCTTGCCATGGGCTCCATGATGGCTAAGTGAGTGACTTTTCATTATAGGCTTGGGGCCCATATTACTCCAGGGCAGCGTTCCATAGCTGACTGCATCTTCTATTTCTGAAATGTAAAATACACGGCACCATGATGGGGCGGGGGGTGATTGACAAAGTGGTCCAGAGATTTCCTTTTTGCAGTTTGCAGGGAAAACTGTATATTCTGGTTAGGGGGAAAGTAAATGAAATCACCATCAACATCTAACTTAAGGTGACCAGAATGGTTAAATGTGAACAAAGTCTGCAGTCTAAAATGAAAATCTGGAACACTTTGGACTAGAAATCCTTTAGCAGCTACATCTTTGGTGGTGCAAAACAGAGGTAGCTTTTTATTTTGTTTTTACTTGTAAAACTCCCTTAAACTAATTAGCAGTTAGCTTACATCTCTCCCAGCGCTCTTTGAGGCTCTCTACTCAATACTGCTCACATTGGCTATGTCTACACTAGAGGGCTCAGTTTAATCGACTTAATAAGGTCAACTTTAAGTCGACTTAGCGAGTCCCAATTTGTTTAAGTCAACTTTATGAAGCTGACTTAAGCGAGGGGATCCATTTAAAGTCGACTTAATAAAGTGGGTCCCCTGCCTTAAGTCGACTTCATTAGGTTGACTTTAATGGCCACATTTTGTTAAGGCAACTTAATAAAGTTGATTTAACCCTTAAAGTCACTGTAAGGGGAGAGTTATTAAGTCGACTTAAGCAAGTGCTTAAGAAGACTTAATGAACTCTAAACGTGGCCATGGGGTTGCTTAAGTCGACTTAAGCCTGGTTAAGTTGACTTAAGCCTCCAATGTAAACATAGCCATTGAGGTCAAAAGCAAAACTTCCACCGATCTCAGGAAGATCAGGCTTGAGCCCAATGGAGACAAATTTTCAAGTACTCAGTGCACACAATCAGGCCAGATTTTCCAAGGAACTCCACACCTGGATAAGCATTACAAATGAGTGTCCCATTTTTCCACAGAGCTACACTATTGAAAACATAGCCACAAGTGTTACAGGGGAAGCTATTGGGGGGGTGAGCGTGTTTGAAAACATGCATCCAATTTTGGATGCTGTTCATCTGAAAATCAGGCCCCTGTTTAAAGGCTCAAACACAACAGTCCCAATTCCCATTGATCTGACCCATTATGGCCATTCTTATATTCTCCTCTGGCCCTAAAAATCTCACTGCCAGAAGGTAGAAGTGGACAACTGGAAGTGGATCACTCAATAATTGCTCTGTTCTGTTCATTCCCTCTGAAGCATCTGGCATTAGCTACTTTGAGAAGACAGGATACAGGACCAGATGAACCACTGGTCTGATGGCACATGGGTGTTCTTATGTTCTCTATAGGAAATAATGAAGAAAAGCTGTTGGTCCTTCCCCATTAATACTAACAACACTTTCCCTGTTAGACAGACTACCTGGAAAATATTGGAGAAATTTATCTAAGAAACTACATATGTTTTAGTACCTGATTGTTTGGTTAATGTATTTTACTGTTTACTTACAAAAAATCTGATCATGCTGTTTGCTTTGTCTTATAAACATCTGAAAATACATAGCTAAACATATACAGATGAACACTGCCACAGACCCTCTTTTGGCTTAAGTCACTTCACATGCATATATACACACATATATACACCAACACCTTTCTCAGCAAACTATCTGATTGAGGGGGGATTTGATAGCAACCTTCAACTACTTGAAGGGATGCTCTAAGGAAGATGGAGCTTGACTGTTCTCGGTGGTAACAGAGGACAGAACAAGGAGCAATGGTCTCAAGTTGCAGTTAGGGAGGTCGAGGCTGGATATTAGAAAAAGCTTTTTTACTAGGAGAGTGGTGAAGCATTGGAATGAGCTGCCAAGGGAGGTGGTGGAGTCTCCATCTTTGGAGGTGTTTAAGGCCCGGCTGGACAAAACCCTGACTGGGATGGTTTAGTGGGAGTGGTCCTGCCTCTGGCAGGGGGTTGGACTAGATGACCTAGGAGGTCCCTTCCAACCCTAGGATTCTATGATTCTATCTACCAGGAAGTGAAATGGAATATTGATGTTCATGTACATTGTTGATGTAATAAGAAAACGTGTAACTACTTATGTGCGAACAGTGAATAAGGTATACCGTACTTTCTTGTTCTTCTACATGCCAAACATTTTCAAAAGAAGAACACATAAAAGCACCACTGCATTACTCCATATTTGCCCCTCCTTGTAGACCTACTAGGCTACTATTTGGATATCTTCCTGCTCTCAGGCAACGTAAGATTTTCGGTATCAACGTATTTACTTAATTGCATGGAAACGGCAGAACAAATATTCATGAGGCTATTTTAACTGAGGCAATGTACAGGGTAAATATTCATGAAGCTTATTCTCTCTTAGATGAAGTGCAGTGGTGTTTGACAGCCATCATCGCTTTGCTTGAAAAGACGAGAACTTGACAGGGAAATTATAGGTAATTCATCAAAGTAACGTTCTGAGAAGAGAGACACAGGCCCCATTTAGCTCTCTTAGTAGGCAACATTTCCCCTCCTCCCACCCTCCACTGAGGTCAGTGAACATGTAGCAGAGGTAGGGAGTGCTGATTGAGCCCTATGGGAGGTGGAGAGAGAAAGGCTCCAGAGATCAAGAATGTGAAATAATGGCATGCTTTTCTTATGTGCCAAACTCTTTAATATGCCTAGAGAAGGTTCTGAAGACCTCAGCCTCAAGTGGAGGGGCTGAGGAGGCAGCATATTGCAAGTGTGTAAAGCTCAAACTAGTTCAACAACCTGTATGAAAATGGGAAGGGTGGAGATAGATCCAACCCATCAGATCCAATCTTAGATTGCTCACTCAAGTCCTTCTGTGCAGATTTGTGTGTCTCCATGGTGCCATCTTTCCTCTTCCATGTAGGGAGCTCTCCACATTGTCCAGAGTCTGTGCATGAGGAGGAGGGGCACTTGCGGTGGGTCCGTGCAGATTGGGGGGTGGGACACGGGATGCATATCATTTCCCTGCCAGACCTGTAAAACTTCCCTGGAATAGTTTATGGACTGCTGACTCACATTCTTTTTTCTGTGGATGTCCTCCCAGCCCCTTGCCCTCGAAGAAGCCAAAGTCAGAAGGGGCCCTGCCAATATAGCTCTACTGGAGTTATACTAGCAAGTACACAGGGTTTCTGTGCGGATGGTACTAGCCTCCCATAGAATCTGGACCCCTCTGAGCCACCAATCTTTTGTGGCTGCATCTCTGTATGGAAATCATGGGGGAGACCTCCCCTACAAGAGTGGATGAACTGTGCCAGAGATCATTAGCCAACACTGCAATGAGCAAAGAAGAGGTATGGACCTCTCCACTTGCCACACAAAATGGAAAATTCACTCTTTGGGTCAATGCCCAGTCTGCATTAAGGAAAGTCAGCCCAGCATGACAACATCACAGATTCCAGAAGGGGCCACTGTGATCATCTATTTGAGCTCTAGAGAGACCCTGCTGAAAACCCCTAATGGATGCACACACCACACCAAGCACAAAGGGGAGTTTACCCTCACACCTTTCTTTGGTATTAGAACTGGGTAACCTGCACTGTGCATGAGGGGAGTGCATCTGCTGTGGGGGTCTGCACCAGCTTGAATTTCCTTAGACAAAGCCTTGGCTTTCCCTACATAAATCCTTTGCAAACACGTATGGAAAACATGGCTACCTATAAACAAAGCAACCAATCAAGCTATAGCTCCTACAGACAGTAAAGAAAGAGATTGCTATCATAAGCATAGGGTAACTGAGAAGAAGCTTGAGCTAGTGGACCCGGCCCTGAGCTAGCCCTTCGGAAACCAGTGGTCTAGTTCTAGTTCTGCTCGGCAAATTGCTTCATTTTTTCTGTTTCCTTTTCCACTACTTTCCCATCTAAACTGTATAAACTCTTTGGCTATGTTCACACACAGGGGGTTATTTCAATGCAATAATTTCTATTTCTAAATACTTATCGCATGGATACTATGGTATCAGGCGGGTCCTAGAATTACTGAGGGACTGAAATAGCTACAGCTGTAGTATTGCGTATTTTGTTGCTTTAATATTTAAGCAAAACACAGGTCTACAGACAATTTGAAATGAGTTTGTTGTCTTTTACCGACCGCCATCTCAAAAAGCTTGATCCCAATAAGATGGACATGTTTCAAAAAGAGCTCAAAAAGATGTTATGGGCTTGATGCATTCATTGCGCAGGTAGGGTGCAAATCAGACTAGGTGACCACAGTGGACCCTTCTGCCTTGAACATCTAGGACAGGGATTCTCACAACAAAAATTTTGGTGGCCTCAAAGTGAAGTCAACCACTCTTGCCAGCAGTGACATTAAAAAATTGTCCTGCTTAATTTGGGGAAAAACAACTGTCCACACATGTGTCCAAAGCATGGTAATTTATGCATATAGGGGTTTGATTGCAGACTCAGTATACAAACAGCATACAGGTATTTTGGTGCCCCTGGCTCTGCTGGTTCTCTCCACCCCTCATTGATCCCACCTCGCCCCTGCTACATCACCAGGGCTCTCCTTTGGATCCCCTTGCCCCAAAGTTTGCCCCACCCCTATTGCCCTGATTTATTTTCTGTGGCCCCACACTCTAGGCTCATCTGCTTCTTGCCTACTTGATGGCCAGTAAGGCCATGTCTGTTGAAACCCCTCAGCCTTGGATGAACTTTCGAGCAAGAGCCCTGTGGCTGAAGGAGGGAATGGCAGTTCTGCAACCCTCAAAGCTCCATGGGTGAAGTTGGAGGTCAGAACTGAATCACTCCCCTGGAGCCCTTGAGCACTGCAGAGGGGTGGAGCTGCTTTGCCCCCTCCATCTAGCCCATGAAGCTATCATGGCAGTAGGAAAACCCCCTCTGGCCACATATAGCCACACTGATCGCACTTCAGAAACACTGATCCATAAATCCTGTGATGCAAAGGGACAGCTTTGTTAGTCTAGTTCAATAAAACAAACAAGGAGTCTTGTGGCACTTAAAGACTAACACATTTGTTGCATGAGCTTCCATGGGAGACAATCCCACTTCATCAGATGCTCTGTGAAGTCAATAGTAAATAACCATTGACTCCCAAGAGGCAGGATCAGGCACTGAAAGTTGAGTAAAAGCCACACCATCAGCTGGCTATGCCAATTTACACCCACTGAGAATCTGGTCCTACCTCTGGTCTTCCCGCCAACCCTCCCAAACGTGATAACAGCATGTTTTATGACTTGATGCTCACAACGTCCTTAAATTTCCCATTTTAGTTTTTTTCTTTTTTAAAAAAGTAAACAACTGATTCATCCTAATATTTTGCAGGACTACTCCCGTGTTTTTCCAGTTAATAATGTTTGTGTTACCCACTTTCATGTGATCTTATTCTCACCGGTGCAAAAATAATGTGTAGCTGCTCCTTTTTTGTTTTGTTTTAGAGATTTGGGCCGGAGGACAGATGTTGAAAGGAGGACCAAATGTTTGTGTGAGAAAAAGAATGCATTGAGACAGACATCGAAATGACAAGCCAGACATTCTCAAAGAACATGTGGGAGAAAGCATCTTTAAACTGGGGGGGGGGGAGCAAGTACAAGGCATAAAGCTTTGTTCATCTCACTAGGCCAAAAAAATCGGTCTGGCATGAAACAATCTGAGAAAGTGTCTAAAAAGTTGGAAGAAGGTTCTGCATCACATGCAGGAGCCAAAAATGTGTTTGGCCACAAACAGTGTGTGATACATTGCAAAATATTTCACTAGGAGATATTGAGAGGGTGGGATGGCTGGCAGGAAGAATGAAAAAAAAAAGAGGCTAATTTCAGGCAGAATATCTTTAGTTTTCAAACAACAGCTCCTAAAATATCTTGAATACTGTGCCTCCCCAGAGGTGCTGAGTTTTAAAAGCCTTGCATGGAAAAGCCTTTTTGGGGAAACATAATCTAATTTTAAATTCATGCAGAGTTAGGCCACTGAGCTAATATTGTTATTATTTTACAAAGCAAAGATAATGTATGATTCTAAGTTCACTGAAGTTAATGGATGTTGGATTAGGCCGGTGCTGCATAAAAGAACCTTTACATCTAGCGATCAATAAAGTCTCTTTCATTAAAGTATATATATTTGGTTTAATTTATTTAATTTGGAAAGTGAATTGAGACCCATAATTCTCTGTAAAAAGGATGTGCCGGCCCTAGACAGCACAGATAAAAGCTTTGAGCAGCGTAAATCATAACTTCTGTAATTCATTTTGAAGAAATCATTGGTGAATAAGCCAAGAAACTGTGACCATCTTTTCTTTATTGTATCATTAGCTGTATTCAATTTCTGCCAAAGCCACAGTAATTTCAACTCTATTTTATTTAAGTGATCCTAAAGGGAATGGATTAAACCAGTTTGGTCACCTAGGCCACATCGACACTTACAGTAGTAAATTCACCACCATCAGATTGATATTTCCAGATTGGCTTAATAAAACCACCCTCTCAACTGGTGTAGTGCTGTGTCCACAGGAACACATTTCCCATCCACACAGCACAGTGAAAAGGCAATTCTGAAAGGGAGTTAGAAGTCAATGGGAGTTATACAAGCTATTCCATATGGCTTATGTAACTCCCCTTGATGTCTGCTGAAGTTTGCCACCAGTGTAGACCTGGCCCTAGAGTAGACTCTAAGTTAGAAACCTGAGGGTTATGAACAAAGCTCTTGTCTTTATGGCTTGGAGGGAGCATGGGAGCCCTGAATCTCTTTTCCATTGTAACATTGGATCATGCTATGGAGAAGTTGATAAGCACTGACTGTGACCATCTCCCTTGGGGTCCCTACAGAACTGTTCTCTATAATATATACAGTATTGCTTTGTACAGTGCAATCTGAGCTGATCGATGTATACCTGGTGTCACTTTCTGTTTGTCCTACACATTTGTTTTCCCTTTCTCAGGCCTGCAAAAAGGCTTATCAAGACACTGATCTCAAATCCTGCTCCTATGCCGAGATGGGATTTGACAGTGGGTTGTAGAGGAAAAAAATTTTTTAAACAAAATTCACCTTGGCAGACAGTCTTTTCCTTCTCCGGTGGAGGCCTCAACCTGTACTGATACTTGGTGGTGGAGAACACTGCAGCAGCCTTTTTTCCTTTATAATACCCAGCAGGATAATGCCAGTTTATAAGTATATTACAATGATGCTGTTCCTGCTACTACGATTAAGGGCCTGTCATAATTTCCATTATAAACCCCTGCTTTTTCTGGGGTCTATAATTCAGACATAAAACTTACTCTGGGCTGCAATTCAGCTGCAAGGTCTTGGATGAAAACCAAGTTTGATTTAACCCTCCAAATACTGAGCAGATCTCAGGCGGATGATTCTTGGGAACTAAATGCTTTAAACACTGTGAGGCCAGACTGCTGCGGGCCTCCGTGAGGGAGGTCAGACAGAGTTTTGGACATTTTGGATCCTTTGTCTAGGGCTCAGTCTTGCTCAGCAACGTTGCCTTCCAGTGGCCAGAAGCCTTTCCAGATCCCCCAGACCATGACACCCAGTCGACCTGCCTGGTCACTAGCCGAAATATTTCTCATCCTCCCACATAAATGACATTCGGTTCCTGAGCGGCTAAGAAGCTGCTGACCTTAAAAAAAAAAGTCTCCACATGGTTCAATATACAATTGTCAGCTCAGCAACCCAGGCTACCCAAGAACTCATTGCCCCATGCTTCACTCAGTCCTGGCTTCCCTGTTGAATCCCAAGCCAGATTCAAGTCTTCATTGTCAAAACTTTTACCTACGGGGACTGATTCACCTTACATGACTCTGACCTCCCTGGGCAGCTACTTGCCACTGATACGATGGGGCTGTCAACACAGAAGGGTGAAACCTGTATGCTCAATCTTTGGGGTTTTATTACCACGTCAGACAGCTGCTCAGTCAGTTGCTCTGTGAAACCAGCACCATTTGGTTATTATTTTTTAATATCTACCTTGCAGTAGCATCCAGAGGCCAGGGATCCAATGGGCTAAGCACTGCATGGACATATAACCAAGGATATCACCTCCTGGCACACTTCAGTTTTCCTTGAGGCTTCCAATCCTTGTACTGACCAGGCCATGCTGTGTCTGTGGCCAGCCGATATTAGGAAAGCCTTGCTGGTGTAGCTACACCAGCAAGGAGTCACAGTGTGCATGTATATCAACAAAACCACACTTTCACCAGCAGAGTTTACTCCAGCCCCACTCCTTCCCAGGTAGCGGGTTAGGAGAACCAAGCTTCATTCATGTTGGTGACCTGGGGCAAGCCTCAGCCTCTCTGAGCCTCAATTACTCATCTATGCAACAGGAGACATAGCACCACCTTGCCTCACCGGGGGGTTAAGAAGATAAACATATTAAGAACGTGAAGAACTAATATTATTGCAGGGGGTGGGAGAAGCCACATAAGGAGCTAACGTGGACTCTCAATGTATTCAGCCATGCTACTTTGCTCTGGCTATCAAATCAATAATCTGTAGAACACAACTGCCTAACAATGCACCCACCCAACAGATGGTAACTGAGTTAAGATTCATTCTGCCAACAGTTCATTATAAAAGGGATATTGAAAGAACTTACTGACAAAGCAGATTAACAACTCACGCCAGTGATTCTGAAGAGGTTAGGAATGGCAAAGTCTTCCGTTGGGGCCTTTAGTAATAAAACTGTTAAAAATTTAAGGAAAAGCTACAGCCTCGAGTTTATGTGAAAGTAATATTAAAGTGGGGTTTTACTTGGAGAAGTGACTATAAAAATGGCATTGTGGGATTCGGCGTTTATTATGTCTCAATGACATCACAGCAACTTCACTCAGTTTACAAGGAAAAAGTTGCTTTTTCTAACTGCCCACACTACAAGTTCAACTTGGGACCTGAGAATCCAAATGTATTCTTTCAGGTTCATGTATCCTCTCCAGTCACACAGAGAGCCTGATGCTCTGCACCGCACAGATTTGTGATTTCTCCCAGGCTGAAAAAATCCAGACGTGTTTTTATGAAGTGAAACACAAACCATATTAACTCTAAAGTGCGGCTCAGCAAATTGGACATTAGCTGAGGAGTTGGGATATCTGATTCCACTCCCTGCTCTGACACTGAACTGTTACATGACACGGGGGCAGTAATTTCATTATTTGATACCTCTTTAGTACTTAGTTCGAAGGGGGCAGCCATGTTAGTCTAGTTCAGTAAAACAAACAAAGAGTCTTATGGCAGTTGAAGACTAACAAATTCATTTATTGCATGAGCTTTGGTAGGAGAAAATCCCACTTCATCAGTAAGTCACCCCCATCTTCAAAGCATCTCATGAAGTGGGATTTGCTCCCATGAAAGTTCATGCAATAAATAAATTTGTTAGTCTTTAAGTGCCTCAGGACTCCTTGTTTGTCTTTAGCATGGCCCGCCCCCCATTACTGTCATTTTTTGAGATTGTTTCCCCACTCCCCCTCCTCTGTTGCATCTAGTAAAATGATAAACTCTTTGGGCAAGGAACGGCCACTCAGGTTGTTAGAATATAAACAATAATATTTATTGTCTTTCTCCACCATTAAATGGCAGAGCTGGCAACTGAATAGCGCAACAGTCTATAAGCAAAACACAGGAAACAAAATAATCATGCCAAAGCAGCCTGATTTCCTCCTTTGACAGGAGAACTGATTTGGTGCATTGGGGAACACAGTGGACATGATCTACCTGGATTTCAGCAAGGCTTTTGACACAGTCCCACATGACATTTTGAGAAGCAATCTGGAGAAATATGGTCTCAACAGAACTACTGTAACGATACGTAAATGGTTCAACAACCCAAGAAAGAGTAACTATTAAAGAGTGACGTTGGATTGGAGGGTAAGGTCTGGAAGGGCTCTGTTCTGGGTCTGGTGTTTAATATCTTTATCAGTGACCTGGATGTAGGTCTGGAGAACATACTGATCAAGTTTGCAGATGATCCTAGGCAGGTTGCCAATATGTTGGAGGATAGAGCTAAAATTCAAAGGCATCTTGATAAACCAGAGAATTGAGTGACAGGCAACAAATAAACAAAGAGAAATGTAGAGTGTTACATGTAGGGAAGAAAAAAATACAGAATAAGGGAAAACTGGCTTGGTAGTAGCACTGCTAAGAAGGATCGGGGGTAGTCGTGGATCAGAGCCTCAACGTAAGTCTGCAATGTGATACTGGTGCAAAAAACATTAAAGCAGTTTTAGGTTACATTAAAAGATGCCTAATATGCAAGTCAAAGCAGGTGATAGAACTGCTCTATCTGGTGCCAGTTAGGCCTCAGCTGGAGCACTGGGTTCAGTTTCGGTCACCAATGTATAGAAAGAATATAGAGAAACTGGAAACAATCCAGAGGCGAGCAACAAAGATAATCACAGGGATGTAACACAAGCCATATGAGCAACGCTAAAGGAACTGAATATATTTAGTTTGGAAAAGAGGAGATTAAGGGGGGATATGATAGCTGTTTTCAGATACATGAAAGGCTGCCACAAAAAGATGGAGAAAAGTTATTCTTGTTTGCCACACAGGGCAGGATAAGAGGCAATGGGTTCAAACTACAGCACAATGGATTTAGTTTAAATCCCAGGAAAAACTTCCTGTAAGAACAGAAGGACAATGGAACAAACTGCCAAGGGAGGTTGTGGAAGTTTCTTCAACAGAGACTTTCGGAAGGAGGCTGGACAGACGTCTGTCTGGGATGATTTTGAGCTAGCCTTCACTGATGGGAGCAAAATGACGTCAGACTGAAGATGGGGAACTTACATCTTCAAACATTTGATGAAGTAGGATTGTCTCCCTTGAAAGCTCATATGATTAATAAATTTGTTAGTCTTTAAAAGTGCTACAGACTCCTTTTTTATTTCGGTTTTACTGGAATAGACTACCACAGCTACCCCTCTGGAACTTGTCCCCTTCTAACGATGCCTCATGCCAGCGTAGCTCGTTCCCCTTGCTGTATAACAATGGCTATACCAGTCCACCTCCACCCTCAAGGGGACTGTATGGCTCACAACAGCAGCAGTGTAATTAAAGCAGGGCATTTTGAGTGTGTGGACAAGCCTAAATTATAGAGAGGTTCTAGAGCTTCAAATTTGGCCTTTGGTGATTTCAAGCCAGACTTCCACTGAGCTTGCAACAGCAATGACACCAACTTGCAATTTATTGAGTTACTCAAAAAACAAAAACAAAAAAACAAAACAAAAGAAAAAATCTATGAGTGAGCCACACAGTGATGCACAACACAAGGCCTTGTCTACAGGGAGAAAAATACGCCCATATGTTGACATGCTGATTTTAGTTACACTAGTAAAAGAGACTTTAGATCCTAGCTAGTGGCAATTCTACCAACTAGGAATTGTTATCTTTTATGCCAACCACACTCTGGATTTCCAGCTGGGATTGAAATTGTAGACTATGAAAAAAACCTGAGTTCACACTGGTAATTTCTAATTGAAAAAGAATGCAACATCAGGCCAGAAAAATATACAGACTACATAAAGCAAGTGAAGTTGCAGTATGTTCATATTCTGACCATCAACATATTTGCTCTGGTGTGTAGGATGACATCCTTCCCTGGTATAAACCATCATGACTCTACTGCCAATTTACACCAACTGATGATCAGACTCTTAAGTCTTTTAATTTATATGGAGAGGTGTGTGTACTATCATTTTAAAGTGCAATTCTTCTGTAACCTAAAAAATGCCTAGTCAAGGGAGTTCTGCTTAAAAACTAATGGCACAGTATGGCCCTCTATTTTTAGCATTTCGGTTTACGGTGAAAGAAACATTTCTAAAATGCTGGTTTTGGCCTTCAGAAAGTCTGGCCTCGAAGGTCTTGTATTAACTGATTTTATTTTTGTGAATAACAGGAAGAGCTGAATAAGCTATGATATATTTTGTTGTTTGGGAACAAAATCACTCAAAAATGAGCTGACCTAATTCAATAACATTTTGTTCTGTTATTTTGCCAAGCTCCCTAGAAATATTAACAACAGCAGCTAGCCCTCTATCCGTCACCACAGGTGTTGATCATTTAACCCCAGTGCCATCTCACCTCCCCTCTCTTCCGGGAACAGACTGCCAAAAGCCCCACATGGGGTCTTTTCTAAGACATCTTGAAGAGAGCCAGAATATAAATCCGCTGTAGTGTGTGGCATTGTGTATTTATTGGCAGATTTTTCTGGTGTGGCTTGTTTAACTAGTTGGAGAGGCAGAATGCATGATTTTTATGGTATTAGAGATATAGTATTTGTGTGCCTAGCTTAATCTAATATAATCTATCTTCATATAAGGCTTTACCACTACCCTTTAAACAAGGAATAAAGATTACCTGTTAGCTGAGACCAAGGACTGGGTTTGCAGGACTCCACGGTCTCTAACATCACCTGCAGCGCGTGGCTTTTGAATCAGCAAAAGTGCGTCTGAATAGGCAGCTGCATATGAATGGGAATGTATTGAGCCCAACTGCAAAAGCTTTCTAATGGTAAAGACCAGCAGGCAACCACTGATAAGAAAAAATGTATTAATTACATTATTTAGTTAACTAATACAGCTTTCTCTTCTTCACTACTCTGGAAGAGGGTTGCTGCTTCCCATGCAAAAGCCACACACTCTTTTGTGTGTGCATGTGCTAAAGACTGGCCATTAACAACACTGAGTTCAGCCTTGTGTGAGTATTATTTCCCAATCCTCTAAAGAAGCCATTCCATATCCACGATCCTTTTTGTCTTTTCAAAACATTTTCATTTTGATATTTTCTTACAGTAAAACGCTCCAAGCTAAATATTTAAATATGGCTACTATGAGCTCTGGAGCCCCAGCTAGGGTGGAATTTTTGGAAGCACTCGGCACTGACCTAACACTAACCCAGTATTTACATGCATTTGGAAACCCTCAATACTCTGAAGTAGGAGTAGTTAATAGGCAGACTGCAGGCCAAATTTGGACCATCAGGTACTTTGAACGGACCCTGGAATCTTTTTATTTACTTGTTTAGTAGTAGTAGTAGTATCATCATCATCATCTCTGGAGTCTGGACCTGGACTATACCTTGACCAAGAAATTTGGACCTTGACAAAAAAGAATTGACTACCCCTTCTCTGAAGTATTTAATTGAGGCCTCTCATCTTGCCAATGTCCTCTGTGGCAGGGCAGGTGTTCCATGGCTCTCCCCATGGGGTGAGAGGGACTGAGCGAGGAAGGGGAGGAACAATTTAATGCTCCAGCCACAGCAAAGCTTCCAGGGATGCTGCAGCAGACGTTGGTGCACGCCTAGAAGCTTTGCTGTGACTGGGGCATTTATCTCCCACCACTGTTACCAGCTTTTTTGTGTTTTCATCAGGTGTTCCGCATAAAGTAATTCATACATTTACGTGTTCCCTGGCCCACTAAAGGTTGAGAAGCGATGCTCCTAGGTAATTTTTCCTGCCACAGCCAAAGTCTCATAACTGTTCCAAATGAGTTCAAGAGTTTAGGATTAAACCTATCTAGCCAGATTTTTACAGGCATTTAGGTGCCTGAAGATGTAGGTAAGCAGCTAGTGGGATTTCCAAAACCAGCTGGGGTCTTCCTGTATCTTTAAGAACGTAACTGTCTTAAAAAACTTGGTCCATAGAACTTACTTCTATGGGCAGCCTCATTAACTGCAGTACAGCAGGCCAGCACCGTACTAAGCAATACACCCGGTAATATTTTTAGGAACAAGGTCCAGTGTCAAGGCAGGAAGAAACAAGCTAGTAATTAAACTGCAGTTGTCTCTGTCAAGACTGCATGGACATCACTGCAGAAAAGAGGAGCTTGCTATTTGTTTCCAGGAATATAAATATTATCTTGCTGCAGGAGAAAGGCTTTCTCTTCGGGTGTGTTTTCTTTTTACATCCATTCACACATTATTTAACTTTTGACTTGGACACAGCAGGTAAAAACATTTAACATCCCAAAGAAACTTGGCTGCTTGTTCAAATGGAGCTGAGAAGAAAACGGGTATAAGAAACTACAACTTGGCTACAATTTTTATTTTAAATTTGCACATTTTCAGCACTGCATTCTTCTAACATGAGAGGAAAGAACAGGACAGAAAAATAGTTACATTCCCCAGAAACAGCATAACATTTCCCAGTGTTAGGTCTCTACAGTCCTAAATTTTCACTTTTAAGAAAAATGCTGATTATTTAAAAGAGGAAAAAATCATTCATAAATACCTAGCAGGGAGAAGCTCACTTTTCTGATTGGTCACAGTGTGGCTGGAAGAACAATTTGGCTGTCTCATCCTGTGGACCCAAGTTCAAGTAATAAATGGCACCCTTCCTAGTAGCCTCTTTAGGACCAGTAAACATTGAAGGAGTCAGAGAAAAGCTACAAGAATAATTCACGGACTAAAATACATGATTTTCAGTGACAGACTTAAAGGTGCTCAACCTACTGGTATTTACCTTACTTTAGAGATGGTTATAGAGTGTCTTGATCATGGTCTGTGAATATCAGTGTGGCAAAAATTTTCAGAGGGGGAGCCATGTCCATGTGTGCACAGGAAAAACCGACGACTGTCCTGTGGCAGCTTAAAGGCTAAGAAATTTCTTCAGGCATAAGCTTCAAGGTCCATCTGATGAAGTGGGTTGGCGCCAGGGGCGTTGCTGGCGCTGGGCACCCAGGGCACGTGCCCCGAATCCCAGTGCCAGTGCCCCGGATCTAGCAGGCCCACCCCTCTCCCGGTCTCTGGTCCAATTGGGCTGGAGATCCGTGGCCCAGCCACCGGCGGCCGTGGCGGCCCTGTCCCCAGCCAGGGATGTGGGGCCTAGCCGCCCGTGGTGGCATGGCAGCTTCCGGCCTTGCCCCAGCCAGAGGGCAGGGCCTGTGGGCCAGGAGTGGGGCCTGGGCCTGGGCACCGGCTCCCTCCCCCGGGCAGCGACGCCGCTGGTTGGCGCCCACAAAATTTGTACCCGAAGAAATTTGTTAGCTTTTAAGGTGCTACGGGACTCTTGCTGTTTTTATGTGGCAAAAAGAAGTCTGATGGTGGAGCATCATTTACACTAGGAGAGATGGGCATAGCAAGATCCAATGGTTGGAAATTACAGCTAGATAAAATTCATATGAAAAATTAGGTGAAATTTTTTAACAGTGAGACTAAAAGACAATTGGAAGGATTTGCTGATCATTGATATTTTCCATCACTTGGACTCTTTCAGCTGAGACTGGATGTCATACTAGGAGACAAGTTCTGCTTCAACGACAAGTATCAGGATTGATGCAGGAATCGAGGGTTGAAATAATCTGGCTGGTGTGATGCAGCAAGTCTGACTAGATGATCATGGTGGACTCGCCTGGATTTGTTCCAAAGGGGTAGCTGTGTTAGTCTAGTACAGCAAAACAAACAAGGAGTCCTGTGGCATTTAAGGACTAACAAATTTATTTATTGCATGAGCTTGCGTGGGAGAAAATCTCTGAAAAGTTTCTGACGAAGTGGAATTTTCTCCCACACAAGCTCATGCGATAAATAAATTTGTTAGTCCTTAAATGCCACAGGACTCCTTGTTTGTCTTGCAATAGTTTGCAAAAACACAAAATAATGTGTATTTAAAAAGGCCCTCTCAGGAAGCCCAAGTAAGATCTCATACCCAGTGATAATTTTATTTATTTAAACAGAAAAGTACTGCTTTTGATCTAAAGTTTG
>ML682063.1:7145948-7179650 GCA_007922195.1 Podocnemis expansa
ACGCCAGAGAGGAATACAACCCCCGAGTCCAGTACTATAAAAGACCTGTTATCTCCTGCCATCCAGTGGGAGTTATTCCTTTCACTCCATATGTCCCATGAAACTCACTCTGTCATCTATCATGCCTGTGGAGTCTAAATGCAGACTAAATCAGAGCTCTGCTAACGCTCAGCCATTCATTAATAAGGATTCATGAGACTCATTTCGCCTGGCAGGGGTTCCCTCCCTTGTCTCCATCTAGAAGGAGAAAGAGCCAAAATGTTTAAAATGATTTAAGTATCAGAACCATATTTAGGCATCTCAGTTCGTGGCCTGTTTTTCAGAAGCGCTGAGCACCACCAGCTCCTGTTGACAATACAGTGCAACGAAATGGCTGTGTGCCACACACAAGGCCTGGCCTGTTCAGCTACATGCCACTTGCCCTGTACTGCTGTCAGGTAATGGAGATTCTCCTTTAGTCCGAGGAGCAGTGCCTGTGCTTCCACAGCAAAACACCTAAGTCTGTCCTCACTGTACCTGCTGAGCTAAAAGGACAAGGGATGTGGCACACTGACAGTGGCTAAGGATTTATTAGTATATGTGCAATTTAGCCCCTCTGCAAATGGGAAAGGATGACTTATGAACTCCTGCTAGGCTATTAGGAACTGAAGAGCATGTTGTGATTTACCATGGATTTGCAATGAGGTCTCGGATTTGATGTGTGGCTTCAATGTCACAGTGATCTGTGTATTCATGTACCTTGGTAGATTCCAAATGGGTGACTTTAGGCTTGGGCTCAGGCGTGCTTGTAAATTTGAGCATATGCTTAAGAAATGGCTGGGTTGGGTCTGGTTACCACAGTTAAGTGTATGGACAGCAAGTCACAGCTGTCTGTTGAAGAGTCCCAAGGCAGCCGTGTTAGTCTGTGTTCAGCAAAAACATGTCGTGTGGCACCTTAAAGACTAACAAATGTCTTTGGGCATAAGCTTTCAGGGGCTGCATCCTATTTCGGGCTCTGGTGCAGGGGAGAAGCTATGGGAGGGAGACCAGAGGCCTCCACAAGCCAGCGCTGCTGCTGGAGGCTGGGGGGGCAGGTGGGTCGGAGGCCGTGGTACTCCTGCCCCACTCGGGGACTGGCTAGTGAGCAGACCAGCCAGCCAAGGGGCTGGGCAGGCAGGCTGAGCAGCAGCATCCCACTCAGGCTGGCCAGCAGAATTTTTGGGGGGCGGTGGGGCTTCCCCACTTTAGGCTGGGGCCAAGGGTGCAGCCCCTAAAGTCCCTGCTTTAATCATGCCCTGTATCCAATGACAAAAATAAAATCTGTGTGCCAAGTATCCAGTCAAAAGCTAGCTCAGAACACACTTCTCTGTTTCTCCTTGTGGGTCTTGCTTGTGAAAGGCTGCCGGGGAAGAGAAAGAGCCCAAAGCAGCATGGTGCAAGATTCTCTTTAAAAGAAAGCATTACGTCCAATCAATGAAACAGCTTGAGGTTAGCGGCTGGGTCTCCTATCTGTCCTTTTGGTTAGACAGCGGTAAAATGGAGTCACTGTGGAATCACATCGCCATGCTCCAGCAAGCTGCTCAAGTTGCTCAGGATGAGACAGAGGAGAAGAAAATTTGAAAGACTGTTTGTTTGCTTTAAAAAGCCATTTGAATTAGCTCTGTGAAATTAGCCTTGCACAGCTTGCTGTGAACATGACTGTAACTGAATAAACCAAGCTACACTTGGGAACACTCTCTAATGCAAACCAGCTTCCTTCCCAGGGGCCAGACCCTGCTCTCATTCACACTGGCACGTTGCCCTTAGAGGGAAGACTCTCGATTTGTGCTGGATTAACTGAGAGCAGAGACCTGAGTGACTCACTCCCTCCAGCTGTAGCTGGTTGGGATGGGCGTGGGGGGTTTGGGGGAACAACACTGTGTGGATCCCCTCCCACCGCAGCTCATCACAGCGGAGTTTCACTCCTCCTGCAGAAATGGCTCTGAGGCCTGAACACAAACCTGATAGCTACTAGCTAGGGATCCACACCATAGAGAGCCTGCCACACACCCCACACTCTGTGCCTCAAAATTCAGTTTCGTCAGAGTGCACGTATGTTTGTTTTCATGTTCACTTGTGTGCAGGCACTTGGGGTGTGTGGGTGTAGGCATATCTGAAATGAAGACTATTATAAAATTCAAGAGTGGGATCTCCCAATCTAGCCAGGGATCTGTATGCCCATTTCCCATTTATTCTGAGTAGGTATTGAAGGTGGAATTTTCAAAGCCACCGGTGGGATTTAGATACCTAAATTCCTTTGAAGAGCTGGGCCCTAGTTACTAAGGAGTCTAAATCCTATTGAAAATCAATGGGATTTGTGCTCCTGAGTCATTTAGGCTCACCTGAAAATCCTATTTTGAGCATCAAAATCCTTTTTGCATCTTTGCAAACAGGAAAAAAAATAACTGTTGAAGTGTCCAGGTGTTCCGGTTATAGATGCAGAGTGCATTCTGGTTTAGTTTAATCCACTTTGGAAGTGGATTAAGCTAAACAGGAACAAAATGTTCTTATTATGGAATAAAAGCCTTTACATGGGGTCTATTCCAGAATAGCAGTATTATGCTCTGTGTTCATATCCTACCATATTCCTAATTAACTTTCAAGTGTAGACAAGCCTAAGTTTTCCCACATTTTCTAACGCACTAACCTCCTCTGCCAACTTCTTCTCCAATGCTCAGTTTTCAGTATCTTAGAGTATACCCACCACCACGGGGTCCAGGGATTTACTACCAACTATTGTTTTCAGTGCCCTGGCTTCTGACATGAAGAGATGAGTGTTGAGTCTCAAATATCGGACTCATTGATTCAGAACAAAGAATTGTCCTGTAAACTCTGTCAGCAGATGTGCAGATGAATATTTAGAGCTGAGTTCTGAAGCACCAAAGAAATACATACTCCCTTTTCCATGCCCACTGAATGTAGGACAGGGAGTAATGAGATAAACCTGCAGCAAAAGAGATTCAGGATACATATCAGAAAAAAAAAACTTTCAAATTATAAAAGAGTAGTTAAGCTCTTGAATAGGTTACCAAGAGAAATCTTCATCACTGGAAGCTTTGAAGTTCAGGTTGGGCAAAGTGCTGTCAGGATTAGTCTAGATATCCCTCTTACTGTCTCAGCAATGTGGGCTGGACTTGATGACCTCTCAAAGTCCCTTCCTGCTTGACATTTTCATTATTCTATTTAATCTAAATGCCATTCATTAAATAACACTTGACTTTTCATCTGGAGATCTCAAAGTGCTATACAAAGAAAAACTGAGATGGAGAAATAGGGTCACACAGAGGTGAAGTGATGTGCCATGGTCAAACGACTGAGCTAGGATAGAGATCGCCTTGCTCCCAGTCCAATGCCGTAAACACTGGACTATAGTTGCCTCCCAATTAAATACTGAGCAGATTTAATTACACAATGCTACTTCCTGCTACAGCATCCACAATACATTTGCTATTGGTTAGTCTGAAAGATTTACAAAAAATTGGGATCTATTCTGTAAATAGTCTCTTCTGCTAGTATTGTACTAGTGTGGCATGACATGCATTCAGTCACAATAGCACCACATCTGTTAGAGTCACATTAACAGTATGTAAGGTAGGACATTGAATTAATGAACGTTGTCATTCGTCAAGCAAGAGAGGCAGAAACAAACCTATGGATCGACCTAACCGTCTACATAGTTTTGACTTTCTCCTCCATCAGAGACTTGTTCCCCTGCTCCAAACACGATGACTAGCCTGAACTGTTGATGAAAGAGCAGATGTGGGAAGTAACATTTTTGCATTCGTCTTGCCTTTCAACCAGCAAACCAACATATTAGTTGCAGTAAATTTTTTTAGTCATGATGTTTTTATTAAAAACTTCAGTGAATACATTTTCTTCCATGCTGATCTAAAATGCCAGCTGCTTCCTTCTGTCTTGCAGTTCTCTTTTGTTTGATTTTTCCCATCAGCTCTGTTATAGAAGTATTTGTTATGTATATTATGGTAGTGCCTAGGGACCCCAATCATGGATCAGGGCCGCATTATGCCAAGTGCTGTATAAACACAGACTAAAGAGACAACCTCTGCTAACAATCTTACTGCCCTGAAATAATCTCTCTTTGTTATGTCTTAATTCTGAAAATTCAGTGATATCATCAACTAAATAACTTTAAAAAAAATAGACTTTTGGAATCATTTTCCAGTTCTCATGTTTTGGATTGTAGTCTATAAAGCCTCATTGAATTTAATAGGAGTCTTTCCATTGACCGCAATGGCCTCTGGTTTAGACAATAAGAGTTACATTTGCAGCCCAGTCGCTGCTTTTGCATATGTGCCCTTTTCACGTACAAATGCTGTTTCTTTGCGTAAATGCAGCAAATAGCCATGTGCACAAAACAAAAGTTGCTTTTTAACTCCTGCCCCCTAAATCACTGCAGCAAACTCACTAGAATTAAGTCAGGGTTACAATAACATGTATATATTTAACACCTTAAATCACTGGCTTTCAACCAGTATGCTGTGGCACATTGGTGTGCCGTGAGTATAGTCCAAGTGTGCCAGGAAATTTTGTACAAAGGGTAATGAACATCAGTGTAAAAAGAAACATTGTTTCATCTTAAACAGTATTCTATCCAACCAAGATTACAGCTCGTAAAACTCATAAAAATGAATCATGAAGTTAAAAGCAAGGTATCGGTCTTTCAGTTGAAAAATTTGAACATTCTAAACACAGGTGGACAAAGAGCAAAACTGAGATGGCATTTTTTTTTTCTGTTGGATTTGAAACATTAATGCATTTGATCCGTCTTTGGCTTGTTGCATGCACTATGTTGCAAATCATTCTACTAAGACCTTAACCTTAGTGAATGTGACATTTACGAGCAGTCAATTCAGCTGAAAAAAAGTGGGTGTGCCATGGAATTGTTTGTCTCATTGAAGTGTGCTGTGTTACTGAAAAGCTTTGGAACCACTGCCCTAAATCATACTTCTGCGAGGTCTATGGATGTCAGAGCTGCAGAAAGATACTGTCCAATCTTGTCATTTGCACTGTTCCCTCTGTTCTAATTTTGGAGAAGGCAGTTTGATCTTGTTCCTCATGCAGAAGGACCCTTTCAAATTCAAATGCCTTTTGTTAAATATTGTTTGCAGTGTCGCAGTTGTGTTGATCCAAGTAAATGAGATAATGCTTTTTACTGGACCAGCTTCTGTTGAAGACAGACAAACTTTCAAGCTTAAACTTACAAAGAGCTCTTCTTCAGGTCCATTCTCATTGGTGACAAAATAAAACAATATTAAAAAGAAAATCAAATCTGTTGGCATATAAATACCAGCATCCTTTGGGATGATGTACAGCAATTGTGCAATACTTACACAATGCAGTAGACTAGAATAGTTTCTCAACCTTTAGTGCACTGGGGAACACCTACAAATGGTAATAACTTTACGTGGAACAGCTCATGAAAACTTCCTCAAAAAAATCTGGTATATTCCAGATGTAATGTCTGTAATATCTGTGTACAACACATTCCTGCAAAAAATGATTCAGGAAACCAAATTAAATACAATTTTACAAATGTACCATGCATTTATTTCTAACTAATAGATACAAATGATTATGCAAATAACTTAAACCTGAAAATATTATTAGAGTTTTAATGGGCTTTTGGGCCTGTGTGATTGAACAAAGTCAATCTATTCTTAGAATAAGGTTCATCAAAGAAAGTCTTACCTTGAAAGCTCTGTCCAAGCAATTTTGATGGTGGTGATAACAGCCATGGAAGATTTAAAAAGCCCCAGCTGCAGCAAAGAAGCAAGGTTGTGGCAGTGCCAGCATGCACCTGGAAGCTTTGCTGCCAGTGGGGCATTTTAAATCTTCACTGCATTGCTCCTTCTCCCCTCCCACTCAGCATCCCCCCAAGCCAATTGGGAGGGGTCGGTGCATTGTGTCCATGGAACAGCAGTTGAGAAACACTGGTAGGATACCTGCCTGAATAACCCCAGAGAATCATTGAAGGTCAGGATTGAAAGGCACCTCAGGAGGTCATCTAGTCCAATCCCCCGCTCAAAACAGGACCAACCACAACTAAATCATCCATATTATTTCACGTGAAAGCGAAGAGCTCCCTTCAGCAGCTACTTTCTTTGACCTTCCATTCTGCACAGAAAGAAGAACTTCATCTCTTCCTTTGAGAATCGTCTCTGTAGATCCTAATGCTTAGAAGCAGGCCACTTGGGGTGATGAATCAAATATTCCAGATTAGGGACATGTATTCCCAAGGGAGAATAGGAAGTTATCTAATGCTGGAGTTTTCTAAGTATACTCTCTCTACATATCCATCTTCATCCACGTACATTCCTGCTTCTTTAGCAGACTGGGTACATCTACACTGGAGCCTTAGGTCTACTTAAGGAAGCTCAAGTTAACCTACAGACCCCCCCGGCCACACTGGGCTTTTATTAAGTAAACTTAAGTGCTTCCTTAAGTCAACTTAATAGCACCACCTCTAAAAGTTGACTTAATACTAAAGTTGACCTCATTAAGTCGATTTAAGCCAGTATAGACGATGCATAAATCTTATGTTGACATAATAAGGTCAACTTAAGCGTTAAGTCAACCTAACCGCTACCAGTGTGGATGTGGGCAATCTACAGGAGTTTTTAATGTGGACACTGTAAGTCGACCTAACAAGGTCTACTTTAAATCCTTGTCTACACTTAAGGCTCGTCTCGGAAGCAGTCGACTGGCATTTATGCAAGGCACGTAAAATGCCCTGCATAAGTACCAGTGACTTCCTGAGCTGCCGGGACACACTGCGGAAAGTCATCTGCAAATCCCTTGTGAGCGACTTTCCCCTACATCTCCTGGGAGCCAGAACTTCCAGCCCCAACTTCCAGGAATGCCGTAGCAAGTTCAGACTCGCTGCTAAGCGCTCCCAGAACGCTGGGCTGATGGCAGTGATTTTGCCACCATCAGTGTAGACATAGTCTTAGTCGCCTTAAAGTTGATCTTGTTAAGTTGACTCAACAGACCCTCCAGTGTAGACATACCCACTCTGAAAAGGAAGGGACCTTAATGGGGCCTGCCTTTAAAATGGGTCCCAAATTTGCAACATCAGGTCATACACTGCTAAGTGTGGGGATCTGTAGGGCAACATACTCTGTGAATTCCAGCTACAGGTTCCTTTCTTATTGTCCTATCAGGACAGATGGGAGTCAAGGGAAAAGAGCTCTTCCAAGCACCAGCCCTACTCAGATCTGTGACTATGTGATATTACTGGGTGCCTGCTGTCAGCATCTGTCCACGACTTCCATCAGCAGGGAACTACATGAACCGGTCTCTGTCTCTCACCCTTCTTATGTCACACGGAGAACCCTAGGTAAGTTCTGAGTGCCCCTAGAGTTATTATACATCTGGGTTTTCCTGGACATTTGCTCTTTTTTGATCTTCTGCCCTCTGTCCAGGTGGATTTTTTCAAATAAGAGGAAATGTCCAGATTTTTGCGGAGCGGACAATGCAGCAAGAAAGAGCTGGCTCTGCATCCTGCTTGGTCCCTCTGCTGCAGCCACAGCGGCTGTATCCAGCCCACCCAGGCCCCAGCTCCCACCCCAGGCAAGTGGGAGAAGCAGGGAAGCCCTGACTGACAGCTGTTGCTGCATCCAGGGCCTGTGCTTGTCACCTGCCCCTATGACAGGGAGTGACACTGCCCTCCACCTTGAGAGTGAGGCCACATGAACTCCTTTGCACAACCCCAGGTACACTCTCCAGTACACGTATCCCCTCCAGCACCCTCCAATTATCCCCTCAGCAGTTCCCAACTGTCCCCCTCCTCCAGCAGAGAGCTCTCCTTGGGAACCTTAAAACGGGTAACCCTACGTCCTCCAACTAGGGAAGGTTTTTCATGCTCAAAATTCCCATTGCTCCTCTCTGGCTTCTGGCCCAGTGATGTCCCCCGTGCCTCTGTCAATTAGAATAGTAGAGTATTAGGGCTGGAAGGATCTCATGAGGTCATCTAGTCCAACCCCCTGCTTAAACAGGACCATTCCCACTAAATCATCCCAGCCAGGGGTTTGTCCAATTGGGTCTTAAAAGTTTACAAAGATGGAGATTCCACCACCTCCATAGGTAACCCATTCCAAGGCTTCACCACCCTCCTAGGGAAAAAGTTTCCTAATATCCATCCTAGACCTCCCCAGCTGCAACCTGAAACCATTGCTGCCTCTTCTCACTGTGTCAGAGAACTGAGCAGACCAAGCCTATACGTTAAGGACTAGGCTGCACTGTTAGTTGCACTTCTGACAGCATAGTATTGATTGTGCAAGTTAGATTGAGGGTCTGTAAAGACGTGCTCAATAAAACCCAGAATTAGCCAGAGGTCAATTTGGTAAGACCTACCCAGCAAGTAGCATAGCTCTGATTCGATGGAAAGGCATTTCCTGTCAACTCGGCACTGTGGGGACTCTACAGTGAGTAGGTATTAAGCAGTCGAAGGCAGATACGCAAGTTATTTTAAGTAACTTGCATATCTCCCTTTGACTGCCAGCAAAATCCCCCACAGGGTAGACCAGCCACAGTTGCTTGCAGTTTAGCCAAAGGCATGATGCTAACTTGATCTGTGTTAACTAATGAGGTCAAATTAAAGTGGTCTAAGATTCTGGGCCTAGATATTTGGCAGCAGAGTGAGGGCAGCCTCAGATGTGTCATTAGAGGAGGAAGATCTAAATTACCTTTGATTTAGATTTTAAAAAGATGCTCTCCCATTGTCACAGGAAACAGCAAATTTAACCCCTCAGCTGAGGAGCTCTGCATAGTTTCTCATCGTTTCACCCATGGGCATTACTGGCTCAGGGTGCATTGAGGGGAGGGCATGGGTCCCGAGCGTCCCAGCCAGTGCCCTGAATCTTAAGTCCAGGCAGCACAGGGGCAAAGAGCCAGCCTACTCCACTCAGCTCCATGCCTGCCTGCCTGCTCAGAAAATCCCCCCTGTCTGCAGCACATAGCTTAGGCATGTGGTGCAAGGTGGCAGGGGAGGGAAATTTAAATCCCTCACTCCTGGGCAGGCAGTGTGGCAGCAGAGGGCTCCAGCAAAGGTAAATATTGCTGGGTCCCCAGTGGCGAAAGGGAGCTGGGAGGAGGTGGGAGGGTGGACAGGCCCTGGGCTGGTGGCGGGAGTGGCTGTAGCCCAGCCCCGGGCTATTGGCGGTGGCGGTGGCCCGGGGCCCAGTCCGAGCCCGAGCCTGGTGGTAATGTGGATGGCTGCTTTGGACCCGGGTCCGGCAGCAGCGGGTGTGATTGACCCAACCCTACAGTGGCCTGATCCTGCCTAGGGGCGGGGAAGGGAGGTGAGGGGAGCTGCCTTGGCGATCAAGTATGGTGGGGGGGAGCAGATTTGGGCAGGGGGGTTAGGAGGGTGTGTTTGGGCAGCTGGGTTTTGGCTGGGGTTTGGTGAGTGGCGGGATTGGGCTCAGGGCCCTGAACATTTTTTGCAGGAAGTGACATCCCTGATTTCACCTGAAACGAATCTCACATATTAGCACAAGAAATTAAAGGGGGAAGTTATGGTAATTTCAATTTTCTCCGGTAGCTAATCTGCAGGGCCTAAAGTGCTGGACAACCACAACAAAGGATGAACTGTAAAAACAACAGATGCAAAAATAAAACTTCCATTAAACCTGCAGCATAGCTGGCACCACAGATCAGAATCCCACGTCCCTAGAATGTAATTTAAAATGGCCATTGATTTATTGGCAGGCAATGAAATCTAAATGGAAGACATGTAAACAATACAGTGCAGCACAATTAAGGAAATATTCCTTATCTCAAAGAAGATTTAGCTATTACTTGGGAATGGATGTTGGTACTAACCTCTTGGAAGCAGTAGAGGTTTTCCAGGGGTCATTGGTAGGGGACCATGTAGGAACGGAGTTGCTATTGTTATATGTTTTGTGGTACAGAGGGTGGGGAGAGGATGAGAGCCCAGATTCCCATTTTTAAATGCTTTGGAGGTTCTCAGAGTAAGTCAAGTTCCATTTAAAATATTTTCCAAGTTTATTGGAAATGTTAATGCCTTTTCATTTAGTTCCCCCCTCTCTCCCTCTGTGTTCTTGATGGGCTTCACACTTCTTGATCACCCCATGGCTACCATGGGTCTTTATGCCATTACGTCTTGGGGCTGTGATTTCATCCAGGATCAGAAAGGAAACCAGTTTAAAGCCTGGGCTCCAATCCAAGTAAGTCAGACCATCTCCATTGCTATTTTTAGCGCTGCAGCACAAGTTTGAATCAGCTGATCCAGGCTCTGAGACGCTGCCATGAGCCTATTTTCCCAGTGTAGACAAACCCTAAGAGTTTATATAGTGGAGACAAACCAAAAATGGGAATCCTTTCAGTGCATTCATCATTGTAGCTTTACACAAACAATTATCTGGACAGGAATCAGATTTTACTATTTTGCAGGAAATTCTGTGATTTAAAAAATAAAGTAATAATGACAAAATTCAAGAAAAACATTATTTCAGGCAGGGGCGTAGCTAGCCCCCATTTTCTGGCAGGGCCCTTGAATTTGCAGGATATACTTGGCCAAAGGCATCTTTTGGTCGTGGGATTGGAAGTTGCCTGAGATGCTCCAGTTGCCAGGTAGCAAGCATAATGGAAAGGGGAGAGACCACGAGATGAGGCTTGCCCTGCCACCATGCTCGGCAGTGGCATGAATTTCTCTGCTGCGGCTCTGGGTGTCAGCCAGCAGCCACGACTACCTGCTGTGTGATCCTGCAGCTGCAGCGGCAAAGTTCACACCACTGCCAGGCGCTGCAGTGGGCGAGCCTCATGTCTAAGTGGGTGAGCCCCAGTCTACCTGGGCCCACCCATGGCTTTGCCCCTTGTCTAAAATCAATTGAAATATTTTGTTGTGATAAAACTGAAACATTTCAGTCCAATTTTGACCTTTTGCAACTTTTTTTTAAAAATTATATAATAAAGCATTTTATTTTTAATATGTTATTTCAAAATGAAAAATCAAAACCTTTCATTCTGAAAATGCTGAAATGGGACATGTTGACATTTTCAAAATGTTGTTTGATTTGGTTTTTTCCATATTTTTTGTTATTGAAATTCATGCATTTTTCTGAACATTTTGATTTTGATGAAATGGTATTATTGCAGGAAAAGAATAAATTTCTGACCAGCTGTGCTGGCCATGCTGTGAGCAAATTGTAGCTTAATTATATACACTGCTTAATGGAAAGTTGATTTTTCCAGTGCCCTATACTAACAGATCCTTATTAATGTTCATGAAGATGGCAAGAATAGGACACTCAGAATTTGGTCCTTTCCATAAGAACTGTTAAATGTTTCTCCAGCATAAGGGACAAGCAATGTGTTTTAAGGATGGCAGCTCTTTTTCCATGGCTCAGCATCTGGTAGGTGATCTGTAATACCTCCAAGTCATTATGTTTGTACTGCTTATTGGAAAAATCAATCTTTAACTTCAAGACTTTACACAGGAAATATTAAAGTAAAATTAGGACCTATACTTCCATTTTCATATTTCCTTTTGACCTCAGACTGCTTAGTCCTTTTATTATATGTATGTCCCATTTTGCATAACTGACCAAAAAAAACCAAAACCCTCTGAAAATATGATTCTCTTGGCTAACTTCTTCATTATCTCAAATGGGTATAAGAAGCTAAGGGGTTGATGACATGCACTTTCAATATTGCTACTAAAACTCCACAAAGCTTGTGCAAAATTTATATAAAAATGTCAACTCATTTTAAAAATATGTAATGTTTAATGGGAAAAGGCCAAGCAATGCCTTTCTGGCCACCTACATTTCAGAAGGTATTGGCTGGTATCAAAGTAATATATACATACATATTTTAAGAAACCACACATTTTCTGGGCCCGAATCCAAAGGCATATAAAATAGTTTAGTCAGTTATGACTGGATGAAGAGGCAGAGGGAAAACAGAACATTCTTGGAACTTTTGGGTGCATCCGAATTTCCTTCCAAACCTAATATGAGTGAGGCCCATTAATTTTATTTTTATTTTCATGGGTGAAATTTAGTGCTTATGAAAATGAAGGACTCATGACCTTTACCATTCAAGTTCTCAGCCGCTCTTGAGTACAGGCTGACATCCAGCAATAAAAAATGGGAGGGCAGTTCTTGCTGCAAGAATAGTAGCCACCCCCTAAGGACAAGTTCCTTAAAGACTAGAATGAAATCCACAGACACATTTCCTGTTCTCATCTCCAAGGGTCACTCCCGCCCCTCAAAATCACATACCCTAGAGTTGTGTTCATTCCCCAAACCCTGCATATGCATAATGTCAAAGGGAAATGTTCTAGTCTGATAAGTTCCACCCCCCTCCCATCTTTACATTGTCAAATTCTGCTCTATCTCATCCAGATAACCCCTTTTAATGTCAAGTGGATTATCAGAATGTAACTGGGTACAGAAGCGGAGGCATGGGAACCAGGATATTCTTTATGCGCCCAGCCCACACCACTGAAATGAATGTAGGTTTTGCTACTGACTGTATAGTAGAACCAACTTCATGCCTTAAGTAATTAAACTTTCCAGAGCCTCAGTTTGCACTTCTGTAATATGCGGATGTTAATATTTGATAATTCCATTGAGGCAAGTTTAACTAATGATTGCAAAGAACGTTTATGTCTCTGCACGAAAAGTGATTTTTAAGTGAAATATTTATTAATTATTTTTATCATCCCCTTTAATATCATGAGATGTGGAGTGCCCTTAACAATGCAACAGGGTCATCAGAGTCACGATTCAATTTTGTGTTTAAAACACAACTGAAAATTAATTGTGCCTGTGTCTTTACTGTTGCCAACGAGGCAAGCACATGATGTTAAAATACAGTTACAAGGTTGTAAGATCCCTTTTAAAAAAGAGAGATTTTTCTTGTATTTTGGGCCACGATCATAAGGAATAATCCTACCTCTCTTTCATAATAAAACACTCAAGCTATCATAATAAACACTCAAAAACAAAAACCACATGCTACAAGGAAACAAGTCAACCGTTGCAGACATCTACCAGTGGGGAAGGGCTGTGTGCAATAGGCCAGATCTACTGATATGACTTCATGCTAAAACAGGCTAACCTTTCATAGAAATCATGAAATCATCTGTGGGAAAACACAGACCATGTTAAAAAAAATCATCTGTCTGGGACTTGTCAGCCCTACAGAGTAAAGTTCTCCATTTGCCCACAAAATGTATACCTACAGCATGAAAAGGAGTAATGCAAGCTTCCCCCAAGACTGCCCGGCCTCTGTTGCTTAACCCCAGGCTGCAAGGCCATGGAGTTCTGTGTTCTCACAACAGAAACATGGTTTGTTGAGCTGGAGCCAGGAAAATCCCATATGACGATTTGCTAAGCAGGGTCCACAGTTCCCGTCAGCCCCCTCCCTTTTGCATTTGCCTGTCCTCAGTCTGGTAAAGGAACCTGTCCTTGGGGTGGGGCTCACTCACCCTTAGAGCCCTGCCCACTGGCATTAGTGCAGGGTGTTGCTGATATCTTCGGCTCCTGAACCTCCTGTAGGACGCCTGCTTCTGGTTCTAGTCTTCCATTGCACACCTCTCCCACTAGGTCATGTGATGTTCAGGTATTGAAAACAAGTCCAAAATGAAACTGAATAATTCTTCCATCCTCTTGGGCAACTGATGTCTTCTCTTCCTACAGGCAAACCCTATCTCAGAGCTGCCTATCCTGCCGCATCTCCTCTGCAGTCTCTCTAGATCGTGCCCCCTGTCCAGGACTTACCACAGGGATCATTGTCATCCCTGTGGCCTTCCTCAGTCTACCTCACAGAGAAAGGGAACTGCCTATCTCCTCTCTCCTGATGTCCCCCATCTGCACAGAAGGCTTGGCTACATGGAAGCTGGAAGCTGAAGGAACTGAAGCAGTGGCCCCATGACAAGCAGAGAGTTGGAAAGAAGATAGAGGCAGGAATGAATGCAGAGCTGCAAGTGAAACAGGCTGTGACGGCTGTAACTAGACGAAGTGCCAAGTGGGACTTACAGGGAAGCAACAGGAGCTGGCTGAGGAGCCAGTGCAAAAGGTATCCAATAAGAGACAATAATTGAGCATGGCCAAGAAACCTGCGAGCTTCTCTTTGCTGGACTAGAGATTGTAGTGGTGAGGGCTCTGTAGGCAGGAGGCTAGAAGAAGTTGGCCCCAAAGACCCAAGGATTGCTCCCTTTGAGCAGCAACTGTTTAGCCCCACGTCCAAGTGATTGCTGGGACACACCAGGACTAGAACCTTCAGTGCTTGCCGCACAATCACGGCACACGAAACACGCAACTGGCTCCCAAGGGGGATTGGGGTATAGCATAACCCCAGTAATTGCACCTGGCATCTCACTATGTATCCAAAACCAAGAAGACATAGAGGGTGATGTCACAATCAAATGTACTGAAAAGGTTACAAATGGCTGGTGACCAACATGTCTGAACTACTGAGCTGAGTAGAACCAGAATATGGGCTGGACATTGGGCCCTATTTACAAACCCCAAGTCAGGGTCTAAGCCTCCCTAAATTTCTGGGCTGACATGCTGGGTTAACCCATTGTGGAGAAAGATGCCTGCTGTAGGCCACCAAGATCTGAACTTCCCCAGAGCTTGGGGTGGTTTGGATCGAGGTTTTTAGTTCAGAGCAATTTCAACATGTGCAATGCTACATCTCAAAGCCTTAAAGTAGGAACACTTACAACAGTATAAGATTTTGGGGGGCAAAATACCAAAGGTTAGTGGCAAGGGTGTTTCCTCACTCTGGCACTTTGAGTGCAGAAGGTGGGGGCCTGCAAACAGCCTTAAAAACACTGGTCCTAAAACCTCATTTAAAAAGTCTCTAAGGCTACCAATTTCTTAGTCTTGGAGTAGTATTGCTGCCACCATCCAAATGCAAGAACCTCCTGAAAACCCAGGATGGTGTACTAGGGAATTCCTTCCTGTGAGGTATCCTCAATCACTTTTTTCCCTCCCTCAGGACAGCAATTGAACCCCAGCTGGGATATCAGCTGAAAATGGGACAGAATGCCCTTTAGTAGCTGGCTGTGCAGTCATGAACACAAAGCCTGTTGCCTTGTAAGACACAGATCCACAGCTTATTTTAAAAGGATAAATTTTTTAATTAAGAAGAACAGATAAGAAACACAGAGAGTTGCTTCTCTGGGAAACTTAGGTAGATACAGAGTAGTGGGAGCACAGAGGCATCCAACAACAAACCAAAACAAAGAAATAACCTGATCCCGTCTAGCTGAACATTCCCTCTTCTACTCACACCTGCTCAGTTACAGACTTGAGCCTATCTTAGACATGGATGTTGCTGGATCTTTCAAGCCTCTCTCTCTGGCTTCCTCCTGATCCCTTCAGGAGCTCTGCTGCCACCAAACAGGAAACAGGCAGGGCTGCTGCTCCAGTTAAAAAACCTGTGCCCTGTTTCTATTGGCTCTCTTGGGACTCATGGTATGGTGTTAACCCCTCTTCGCCAAGGTTGCTACAGATAGAATGACAAGATTAAAAAAAACCAAAAACCAGAAAAGTAAAACCCCAAACTAAACAAAACAAAAAAAGAACTGGTGTGGAAAAAGCTATGTGAAGGCCATCACACTTTAACAATGAGTTTTTTCTAGGGAATAACCACTACAAATGGTGCTAGGAATTGGTTAAAAATGATTACATAGATTAGTTTCCTTTGAGACCAAATTCGACTAACTCACAATTGCACTTACATCTATAATGCTAAGTGGTAGAGAAACATTGATGCTGTACCACCCTTGGACACCAAAAGAAACCTCTTAAGAGATTCATAGGTGCTCAGGTTAGAAGATCATCTCATCTGACCTCCTGTATAGCACAGGACACAGAATTTCCAGTGACTCAGGTATTGAGCATAAGACCACCTTCATACAGATGTCAGTGAGCAGTGAGGTACATACTGAATGATAAAACAATCTCCCCATGTGCTTAAATATACAACTTTAACATGGGTTTTTATTGGAATGTTACATCTGCCATCCCTTTGCCATCTCACCAAGTCTCTTCTCTCCCTCAACATCACTATTGTAAACCTCTTTTTCCCTCTCTAATCTGTCTCCCAAGGATTTAAATATGTTTGGCTTTTGAACTTGGAATGGTTTTAAATTCTAGGAATCGCAGTGAAATGAGACTGATGCCCACCAGTTTGTGTGTGTGCTTGTCTACTATAGCAGACATGGCAGTAAACTCTTTCTACACCCACTGTCTTTTTTACATCAAATGGGAAACCAAAGTTCCTCATACACAAGTAACTGAGTAAGCACATTTACAAAGTCTAATCACTACTGTCAAACACAGAGATCTCCATTGGGTCGGTCATCTGTGCCAGACGGTCAATGGGTGCATTCCCGAGGACCTTCTGTATGCAGAACTTGCAGATTTTCCAAGACCATTGGGTCTCCCTATGCTGGGACTTCTCAGACTTTTTGGGGGGGATCCCTTTTTGAAAATATTTCAGGCTGTGATGACCACCCATAAAAGTGACAACACATCCATACCATGGCACCCTTCTTCTGCACTACTGCTGTTGCCAGCATGGCCTTCAGAGCTAGGCCAATAGCCAGCTGCTGCTTCTCTTGCAACCCTCGTACGATAGTCTTAATGAGACCCCTTGTACGGGCTCTCTGTCACCGCCCCTCCACTTCAGCCACATTCTCTGCCACAGATGACTCCAAGATCCTCTTGTTGCAGTCCAGCACAGTTTATTTACAGTGTGCAGTCCCACCACCCTCTTATTACATACACCTTGGCTAGCTTCTGCTCGCCTTACACTCCCTGCCTTCTCCTGCTTCCCATTTCTTTCCCCTGAGCCTGTTTATAGCCCCTGATTACTCAGGTGCACAACTCTTTCCCTTGCCCCACCACCAGCTCCAATATCTCTCTCTCATATGGGGCTAGTCAGTGTGACAGAGGACTGGCTAAGGGCCACCACTCTATTATGACCCCTTTTGGGTTAGGACCCCAGTTTGAGGGACATTGACCTAAGCTCAATTCAGTGACATTTGCAAGGAAGGTTTGAAAATTTGCCACATTGACACTACAAGCTGGGAAGAGACATCTGACAACAGGCCACCATGGGGGCTGTGCTGCACCCAGGCATCCTAGAGGCTGAAAAGAGGTGGCTGAGAGAGAGGAGAGTGAAGGGGAAAGAGCAGCATGCTTCAAGCACTACTGGTCCCTGACTTCATCTTCTGACCCTGCGCTTTTCACCTGCCCCATTTGCTGCAAGTACTGTTGCTCACAGATTGCAGCACAAGACACAGGAACTGAATTTCTCTGATGTTTGTGTCATCATCTTTTGAGTGGGGCAGTCATCATCATCAGTCCAGATATGAGGAGCTCCCTGTTAACCAGGTCTCAGTGAAATCTTACAAGATACCCTATGAAAATAGCAGAAAGTCACTTATCCTCCCCAGTTTTCACTGATGCTACAAGATCCCACTGCAAGTTCTTTTTGGTGTGACCTGTTTTTATCAAACAAAATATTCTCAGTGAGGAACCCCAGATTGTGGGCACCAAACACATATCCCCCCCAAAGAGCCTCCAATCTCCCAGTGGCCAGTGAAAGAGAAGTGGTGTAAATGGAGCTGATTTTACTGGTTCCACTCCATATAGCCACTGGAGAACAGTTGGAAATAATGTAGGAAAAGGAGCAAGCTCATGTTAGCTTTCCATTGAAGCTGTTGGCATGAAAGCCCTGGAGCTTTTGATGGCAATTTCATCAGTGAGCCTTTACAGCTCTGTAAAAAGTGTAATGAAATTGGAATGAAGCTGTAGCTCATACTCAGTGATGATGTTCAAATCATTACGCCAGCGGCGGATTAGGGTTAAATGGGTCCCAGATCGATGAAAATGTTGCTACCAGAAGGAAAACTTTATGGCCTTTCAAGATTTTCTCCCTCCTGCTGGGCATATAGACTCTCCAAGACTCTGCTGTATAGACTTTCAATTTCCATTCATAAGTGCTGAACCTAGAGTTGGGCAACCCAGGCCATCAAGTAGCAATCATTATATGGCACACTCAGGGCTGAGTTATCACAGGGGCTAAAGGGGCTGAAGCCAAAAGAGGGGCCCCAGGCTCCAGCCCCTAAAATCCCTGCCCCACTCAGCACTAGCAGAGATGCCAGGATCTGTGGTCCCATCCCACCCCTGGGATGGCTAGGCCAGGCAGGCCAGTACCTGCTCGCTCCGCCAGCCAGTGGCACCGGCATGCCAGCTGGCACAGCTTTCCAGGTCCTATGGCCATGGGGGACTGCGTTGGAGGCTGCTGTGCCTCACACCAGGCAGACTGGCCAGAGTGGGGCTGGGACAGGAGTGCCTTCTGGCCCCAGGGCTCCTTCCCAGTGATGGGGAGGCAGGGGGCACAGTGGGGACACCACCTAAGTAGGTGGTGGGGCAGCCTGGGGCCCCTGGGCCAGTTAGTTGAGCTCCCAGTACACTATACATCCTCCAGTTCAATTCACTGCTCCATCTGTGCTGCCACCTGCTTAACCGTGTGGTCTGGATCTCAAGAATCTGAAGGGCCTGTTTTATTCTACACAGCTTTAGGCATCACAAAAGTTCAGTCATTCCCCTCTTTAGAGCAATTCATTATGCTATAATATTTTGAGGCCCTGGTCCTAGTCCTGTAATTATATAGGGCAGAATCCTACAAGGTGCTGTGCATCCTCACTTCCTGCTAACTTTCACTGGGTGTGGAAAGTTTTCTGCCTTCCAAGAAGTGGTCAGAACTTCACAAGATCAGACAAGTAAAGGACTTAATCCTGTTCTCGTAGAAGCGAGCCAAAAAACTTGCTTTGAGACCGAGGGAAGGGAGATCAGCCCCTAAGGCTGCAACCCAGCTTTCATAATATGTCCTAGTTTGGACACAACCCTCAGTGTTGTAAAAAGAAATCCTTTAGTCCCAGAATCTTCCATGCTTAGCCCTGAGCCAGTCAAGAATTTTCCTTTTAAAGTCTGCAACACGTTGGCTAAGCTTGAAAATGAGACACAACGTCTGACTTCTGAGGAAGTGTCTAAAATGTCAGTGCCTTTTTTTTCAAAGGAAAAAATTGAGGAGTGTTCAGATTTACGAGTGCAAACCCGCTTGCTTTTAATTGTTCTGAAGAACCAATGAACGGGGCAGATTTGAAGAAAACTATTCTAAAAACCCTCAAAGTTATTAATGGGGTCCATCTCCACCCCCTCCACCCCCCCACACACACACACTAGTTGCCTGATTCCTTGGGAGCAGCTGTGGTGGTGAAATATTTTGTTGATGATTTGATGGCTTAACCTTTCAGGCATCTCAACTTTTATTTAAAAAAAGAAAACCCACCACCAAGGGAGGAAGTCCTTTTGATTTTAGTAGGCTCTGAAGTAGGCTCTCAGCCTTGAGTCTCCAGTCATCTCCATTATGAAGATATCCCTCAGCATGTAAACTGATCCCGAGGGGCCACGTTCTGGTCTCAGTTACACAGGTGTCTCTCCCATTGAAATAAGCTTGAGTTTCTGAAGGCTGAAAGACCAGTAAATAGCCCTTTTCCGTTCTGCACGATACAGTCAAGGGTCACTAGGTTCCTTGTGATGGTGTTATAGGAGCACCCTATAAATTGGGCAAGTTTGTGTATGTGGGAAGAGAAATAAATGGATAGCTTCCAGTAGGTGGTGCTGAATATCATGTAGTTTAGTTCCTGGGTTTTCTCTACATCTGACTGCCCAAGGGCGAGTGGATAATGGAATGGATCACTCGATGATTACCGATTCTGATCATTCCCTCTGAAGCACGTGGCATTGGCCACTGTCCGAAGACAGGATAGTGGGTTAAACGGACCATTGGTCTGACCCAGTATGGCTATTCTTATGCATCCTGTAACCAACTCAGAGATATAAGTATTGCTTTATGATGTTTGGGGGTGTTACCCTGATGATGCTTCTTTCTGCTTTGAACCTGTGATAGGGAACTGAGGCACACAGAGACTAAGTGACTTGCCCACGGTCACACAGGAAGTCTGTGGTTGAACAGAGACTTGAACCCAGAACTCATCCATCCCAGCTCACTGAATCATCCTTCCTTCCTGTGGGGTTTTGTAGATTCAATAAAACTTCTTCTTATGCACTGCTGGTGGCCGCTGTGCAACTCCTTACACCGCCTCTTCAGATCAGGCATCCTCCACACCAGGAGATACAGGTACAAGCAGAATCAAAATCTTTATCTTCCTCATCCTCTCCTCTTTGCTTCAGTCACTCCCCTGACAGCACATGAAGAAACAAACTGATAGCACCTCCATCCCCCAGTCCACAAGTCACCACCACTTATCCAGGACTACCAGTTCTCATGATTTTATCATGAGTCTGGTGATAATCAGGTCTGGTGTAAAGCTGCAGCTCCTGGAGTCATATGACTGCACAAGAATCCCTGCTTTCATATAAAATAGGTACATTTTTAGCCCTCATGACTGTAGAGAAACATGAAATTGTCAAGCAAATGCATGCTAACAGATCTGAAACTGGAAGGCAAAGAAAAAGAATCCCAAATTAATTAATTTTTTTAATGTCGAGATTTTTAAGTCAATCTCACAATTTTCAGGGGCTTAACAATGATTTTTAATGTTGAGGGTTGATAATCTCTTCTCCTGAGAGTGGCTGGTTGTGTGTTTCCTTCATGACCTCCTGGCTCTCCCACACCTCCCTGCCTCCTACAGCTGTCCCCAGGGGATCCTTTCAGAGGTAATGTGAACCAGGTGCTGAGCTCAGTTGTCCACTAGTGCAGGAGGTGAGAAGCAATGTATTCAGACCTCTATCCATGCAAGAGGAGAGGCAGCAGCAACACAAATATTCATCCCTCTGCAGCAACAGCACTATCTTCTTGTATAGCTGTGTTACTCCTTCACCTTCGCAGGACAGAAGAACAAGAAAGAGAGATGTAGCTAAAAGATGGAAGTTCACAGAACCACTGAATCCCTCAAAATCCATGAAAAAATTACTTCCTGATTAACAAACAAGTATGGGATTTTTAGCAATTTAGAATATGAATGGAGGCTGGGTGGTGGCTGCTGGTCATATCTCATCACTGGGCATCAACTTCCTTTAAGAGAGGGAAATGAATGACACCCTTCGATACTGGGTGGAAAACTACAGACAAATGTTCACTACATGTCTCTCTCAGAAGGCTTCTTAATAATGAGGGATTCAAAGTTTCATAGCATCAGAACCTGATAGTCTTGTTTCTATATTCAAGGAGTTAAGAGCTGCAACGCCAACATTTTTTTCTGGAAATGAAAATAAAATCATCATTGATAAAGTTTGCAGGTGACACAAAAGTTGGAGAATTAAACATGGAGGAGGACAGGTTACTGATACAGAGTGATTTGAGTGCAAATTAAACTAGGCGCAAGCAAATAATATGCAAAAATGAGCACAGGCAGGACTTAATAGCAACACTGGATTTTTGTCTCATTGCAACAGGTGATTTGACCTCATCTCCCTCTGTATGCTGTTTCCCAGTGTTTGAATCTTTACAACTGTTTTGATTTGCTGTAACAGTGTGAACTGATGCTGTGACTTACACTTCCTAGCATTTATTTTCCTCCCATTCTGTAAATTCCCTCATCTTCAAAGTGTCTGATGAAGTGGGATTTTCTCCAATGAAAGCTCATGAACAAAATATGTTTGTTAGTCTTTAAGTGTGTTCCACAGGACTCCTTGTCGGTTTTAGTCTTTTAATATGACTAAGGCTATGTGCACACACAGGGGGTTATTTCGAAATAAGTTAATTCGAATTAAGAAAATGTTAATTCAAATTAAGGAAAAAAGCTCAAAGTGAAATAGCATGTTCGGACAACAGTTATTTTGAAACGAGTCACCGTCATTTCGAAATAACATGTTCTGACAGGATTGTTTTGAAACAATCATTTTGAAACAACGTTGTTTCATCACCAAATGGGGTTTAAGTTGTTTCAAAACAACGGTACGTTGTATGAACTTGGCGTTTCTTATTTCGAAACAACCTCTGTTGTTTCAAAATAAGACTGCTGTGTGAACACACCCTAAAAGTAAATATGTGTAGGAACAAAAAATGTTGGCCTCACATCAGGATGGAGGACTGATCTTTGAAGCAGTGACTTTGAAAGGGCATTCTGGTGGATAAATTGCTGAACATGCACTCCCAGTGCAATGCTGTGGCCAGAAAAGCTAATTTGATCCTTGGATGCATAAACAGGGTAATCTTCAGCAGTAGATAGGTTATTTTACCTCTGTATTTGGCACAGGTGTGACTGCTGTTGCTGTGTCCAGTTCTGGTGCCCACAATTCAGGAAGCATGTTGATAAACAGGAGAGGGTTCAGAGAAGAGCCACAAGAAAGATTAAAGGACTAGAAAAGATGCCTCCTAGTGTTAGACTCAAGGAGTGAAATCTATTTAGCTTCACAAAGAGGATAAGGGGTGACTTGATTACAATTTGTAGGCACCTAAATGGCAACAAAGAGTTGGCAATGGGTTTATCAGCCTAGCAGAAAAAGTATAACCTGATCCAAAGCCTAGGAGCTGAAGCTAGAAAATTTCAGACTGGCAATCAGGTGTACATTTTCAACAGTGAGCATAATTAGCCAGTGGAACATTTTCTGAAGGTGGGTGGTGGGTTCTCCATCACTGGCAATTCTTAAATCAAGACTGAATGTTTTCCTAGAAGATCTACTCTAGGAATTAATATGGAGACATTCTGCAGCCTTTGTTATACGTGAGGGCAAACTAGATGAGCATAGTGGTCCCATATGGCCTGGGAATCTATTCTTTTCATAGCAGTGGTTCAGAAATAGAGCTTGATGAATAATATGCAAAGGGCCAGATTTTTAAAGGGATTTAGGTGTCTAAATGCCTTTCAAATTTAAATAAACATCAGACATTGACTCACCCATGATTCGAATGGTCATACGTTTTGTTATATTTTTATGCTTTCAATTTTTTCTCTCCCATTTTTAACAAAAAGTTCCCTGAGCATGGAATGAGGATGGGTCCCAAGAGAGTCTATTATATTTATTCATGGTTAAAATTTTATGTTTCCACACCTGTTTCTTGAATAATCACATCAAAATACTTTCTAGATATTAGATATAAAAAAAAACCCTCCAACTGTGGATTTACATAGAATAGAACAGTAGTCATGTAAATATTGTGCTGGTTTGCCAAACCGGCTAATTCAGGGGTCTCAAACTCACAGCCTGTGGGCCGCATGGCCCCTAAAGTTGTTTTCCAAGGCTCACAACAACACTACCATTATCGATATTTGCAATATCGTTGTGTGAAAAGGTTTCAGTGGTGTGGCCCTTGGGCTAATGTGCTAGTCCTCATGTGGCCCTCATGGTGATTTGAGTTTGAGACTGCTGGTCTAATGACTTATCTGCAGTTGAAGTGCTTCAGATTTTTACATTGTTCATGAGTCCAGGACATGGCAACTAAGAAGAAAGTGATAAACCAAAGGAAAAGAGAGAAAGTCTGTGAATAGAGCCTGGCTGTGTGAAGGCTGAACAAGGAAAAATTATATGAGCACTGGAAGAACAAAAGAGACAATTCAGTGTTCGTGTCCTATGTAGTTTGGGGTGCTTCTATTTTAGGAGGCCCAGTATGAGACATTGTAAAGGGACCTAGTTTTTAGAGCTGCTCCATACTCTATAACCATCAGGCTCCCTTTAAGCTGTCTCTGGTAGGGCAAACTCCCCAAAATGGACATTTTTGACAATTTCAGCCTGTAGGTTTGTTAGAAATAAGCTGGAATTGCAAAATTTAAAGCCACATAGACATTCAAATATGAACCTACCCTGCATGCTCTGTTTTAGAGAAAGATCACAATCATGAAACCCAGTTGGGTCAAATATTTTCCAGCCTTTGGGTGCAGACGATCAAGGATGGAATGGTCTAGCTCAAACTGATAAGCAAATTCCTATAACTATGAATTTATACAGAGTATGTGGGAGGAACAGGTGTCTTGAAGACATCTCCCTTGCCTAGTATTAGAAGATGGTTTTCAGTTATTTCTTTGACTCTTTGATTCCACTTGTGGAAACAGGAACAATTAAAATGTGAGGAAATTTTCCGAAGAATCAAGATCAAATTACTTCAGTTCTGAGCTAATTACTTCTGCAGATGATGGCAAACTGGCCATGGACAAAAATGTTCCTCTTAACTCAAGTAACGCCTCCAGGCAGATCTCAAACAACAACATGATGTAATTCACTGATGAATTCTAAAGCACCTCCACCATTGATGCCCTTTCATTGGTTGGCAATGGTCATTACCAAGAATAGGCCGGGGGCTCAGTATCATTTCTTCTGGCGCTGCAGCTTCAGAACATGATACAGGTGGAAACCCATCTTCTCTGGCTCTGACAGACATAGGCGCTGGCTGATAGTTCCAGGATGATGGAGAAAGCCTGAAGGGAGTGATGCTGAGCCATCCATAGGTTTGTTTCATACCACAACCACTTGGCTCCTCATGCTTTCAGAAGTTTGACGAGCTTGTGCAAAGTGGCTAAACTGATCTTCCTCTCATGATGAGGTGAAGAAGGAAAAATCCCTCTCTGCTTGCACCTTCCAAAGCTGCAGTTTATGGGAAGGAAAGAAACTCTATCCCATCCCTCAGCGGTTTGGTCCCGGTCAATGGAATGTAGATGTGGATAACATTGGTACCTGTGTTGCTCTGGAAGGAAGTCACAAAGGGCTCAATTGTGTGATTTATGCACAGCAAAGATGCTGTCCCTGCAGGGGAACAGCTGGAGAGACTCAGATATATCATCCTTTCACCGTCTGCTTAGTGCACAAAAGGGGCAAGTTCTGCACCAGCTGTTAAGATAGCAAAAAGTGTCCTCCAACAATTTTACAATCTATGTGGTGGGACCTTGAGCGGCCGTACCTGCTCTTTTCCAGGGAATCTGCTCCTGAGACAAGGCAGCCTCTGTTCACAGGAACCCTTACAGTTTGACCTTGGGAGGCCCAGTCAGTGTGGGGTGGGGGAAGCACTGAATGTGTTTCTTTGCACTCCTCTGTGATAGACCAGAAGGGCACAGAGTTGGAAGGAGGTGGGGAAGGAGTGCTGAAATAGATAAACTGCCCTGCAGAAATGTAGCCTCACAGGAACATTATCCTACCTGGGAGACAGCTGGACCTATCACACAGCTACTGGCCTGGCAGCCACAGGAGAAGAGGTGAAGGAATTTCAAGATAGCATGTGGGAAAGGGTGTTAATGAGCTCCAGGGACCTCCACTCTTGATGTGTATGGTCCCTTCATAAGCAGCTGATAGAGATTGCTGTTTCCTTTTGTTTCATCTTAATGTTTCTTCCAAATTCCCCTTTCTCTCTCTCCACAATATTAAAACTCCAGTTTTGCATTTAAAAAAAAGAAAAAGAAAAAGACAAACCTCCTGGATGTTATCAACTGTCTTTTCCAGCTTCCCTCTCTCTCTCGCTCTCTGTCTCTCTTTTAAGCATGAATATACTTTTGACACTTTGTTAGCTGAACTGTACTGTATTGCCTACTGCACTAACAACAAATCTGAAAGCCCTTTATGTTTATCCCTAGCTGCTTTTTCCTGTCTCCATTCTCCATCACGCCCAGGCAGAGCCGGGCTGCAGCCATGGGCCTCTTCGTTATTTTACAGAGAAAGGGAGCAAGGCATCAGCCTCTAAACATTTTTAAAGAGTGAAGTATTGCATATGAAGAGACACCAAGATCTAACTTTGGGCAGCATATTAGTGTGGCTAGAAGAAGTACCTGAAATAATCTTAACAAGACCCACAGTGATGAACTGCCTTACACAAAGGGATTTTAGGATTTTATGATCAAGCTCACAGGCAGCAACAGAACCCGACTGTTGGTAAAATCATAATAAAATCTCAGAAGCTGCTTTATCAGCAAACTGGTGAAGTCTCTGGGCAGGGCCAGCCCAACCATATAGGTTACCTGGGCAGCTTTCTAGGGCGCCAGGTTTTAAGGGGTGCCAAATTAGATGGAAGTGATTTTTTCTCTATTTTAAAAATATATTAAAAAGTTGCCTCTTATACAATATGCAGGGGTGCCAAAGTCACTCTTTGCTTAGAGCACCAAAAAACCTTGGGCCACCCTTGTCTCTGGATCAGGTGGATGCAAGGAGAACTGTGAAATCTCTGGCTCAGATGGACGCAAGGAGAATTGTGAGGTCCCTATAATCAAAGAAGTTATTAATATTTATATTTAACTTATGATTGGCAGTATCCACAGTAGCTATAGGCCCCTCCTGGATACTCTTCTCACTCATAGACTCAGCTCCTGCCCCCATCTCAATAAACAAGGCAAACAGAAGGTGGGAGGGAACGGTCACAGAGACGTGAGGTGATTTGCCCGAGGTCACACTAAAGAGCAGTGGCAGAGCCAACCGTAGCACTCAGGTCACCCAACTGTTTTGTTTGACCTCCACTTTCCACTAATGTGTAGCTTATAATATGCGCCGTCCTTTTCATTGGGGCCTGATGCAAAGTCCATCCAAGTCACTGGAAATATCCTATTGATGTCAGCAGGCTTTGGATCAGGACCAAGGAGAGAATGAACCACAGGGTTTTGTTGCATAAATCTAGAGTACAATTCCAGTGCCTCCCTCCTTCATCAGGGAGAGTTGGGTGAGGTTATTTTTGTTCATTTTGCAGATGGTGTTGCCTAAGGGAGTGGTATGAACAGCGCTACTCAGTATTTGGAGGCTGGCTGGATGTTACTTGATCCTAAGGTGTTGAGCCGTCCTGACGCCAAACAACTTTAATGGCTAAGTGTTGGGTTGCAGGTTATATTTTTTTGTTAATATCCAGAAGAGAAGAATCTGCTGCTGTTGGTTCTATGTGTTCCCCATCTGGCTAATCACATCATTCATGTTTGTATGAAGCGAGAATTCAGAGGTGGCCAAGATAGCATTCCAGATACATTGTCCTGGGGTTTGAGTTACGCCCGCTGGCATAAATCAGGAGTAACACCACTGAAATTAACAGGGTTACACTGATGCAAACCATTGTAAGAGCTCAGACTAATTCCCACTGAACCTGATAGACAGATTCAAGTTAGACTTAAAATGCCTGGCTGAATTGAGAGCTCAAACTGGAAATAAGGTATGGATTTTCAACATGAAGTTCCTTAGCCATTGGAACAATTCACTTAGGTGAGGTCTCCATCACTTGAAATCAAGACTGTATGTCTTTCTGAAAGATACACTCTAGTTCAGTGTTTCTCAATGATTGGTCCATGGACTGGCATCAGTCCCTGAGATCTCTGACACTATAGGACAGGGGTGGCCAAACTTATGGAACTCAAGAGCCACGCAAGTTGATTATTAAACCTTCGAGAGCCGCACTGAGGCTTGTAGCCATATACTTTTACCTACTCCAAAATTACTAAATTTAAAATTCATTGCACACTTTAATTTTATCATAAAAAAAGGACAAATATCAGTCCTACTAATGTCAGATTCTAATAATTACTTAAGGTTACCATGAAAATTAGGCCTATACAGTAAAAACTTAGCTGCTGCTCAATGTAGAAGACTGCAGGCTAGCAGCGAGTTTTTTTAAAATCCTGACCATGCCACACTTCTCCCCAACATCCTGACCCCCTCCTGAACTCCTAGGCTGGGACTGCTTTCCTAAATTGTTTTGCTGATGTTCTTCTGGAAGCCACAATTTTTTATTCAAGAGACACATGTGGCTCCCAAGCCGCAGTTTGGCCATGCCTGGTACAGGAGGCTGGTTTCTGGTATCAAAAAGTTTGAGAAATAGTGCTCTAGTTTAATCACAAGATATTGGACTCAATTCTGTAATTACTGGGTGAAAATCTATGTCCAATGCTATGTGGGAAGTCATACTGGATGCTCAGAACAGATCTTTCTAGCTTGAGAATCTGATCTACAACAGCGGTTCTCAGACACTGTGTTTGGACGCATTACTGTGTCTCCACACAGTGGTAAGGGTGTTGCAGAGAGCTGAGGAGGGCAGTGCTGGGCTAGTGTGGCCTGTAGGGTTGCGCATATTGCCAAAAATGTTGTGACCCACAAAATATTGAGGACCACTGATCTACAAGATCTCACTTCAATTCCTGGGGCTGGAATTCTGAAAATCTCCCTTTTGTGGTAGGGCCCACACATGTGGGACAAAACCAACTACAATAACATTACAATCAAATTAATACTTCCTACAGGTTCCCAGCATGTGCTGTCTTTTCAGTTTGGACTGAAAAACTCTTTGGAGCTGAGGCTGTTTGTAGGTTGCGTCTCAGACGGGAGCAAACACCTTGTGAATGCTAGACATATGCTACCAATAATTATGAATATAAAATACAAACACGTTGCCTGTCTGGAGATGTTTTCAACTGTACTTTATTTTAACTGTTTGACTGATGGCCCTGACAGTTTGTTTTGGACATGGTAAGTATGTTCAACATAAAATTGTCATTATTCCTGATTCTTTCTCTATGCCATTTTTTTAAAACTTCCTGTATGCTTGCTTTAGGTTACCATATATGAAGGAGACAAATTCTCTGCTGATGTAAATTGGAGGAGTTTTCAGCTGTGTCTATACTACAAAAGCTAAGTCAACTTTGTTAAGCCAATTTAATAAAGTCTACTTAAAGTCAACTTTATTAAGTCAACTTAGTGAGTCCACCCCTCTCTTAAGTCGACTTAACAAAGGTGGTTAAGTCTACTTAAGAAAGTGTCCTAATAAAAAATGTGTTTGCTTAAGTTGACTTTACTAAGTTGACTTAAGCAGGCACATGTTATTACATAGGTCTTCTTAAGTTGACATAGATGGGCACATTGCATTAATTTGACTTAATACCTAAGTCGACTCAAAGAGCGAGAGCATTATTAAGTTGACTTAAGGAAGCCCTTAAGCCTACTTAATGACTCCATATGTGGCCAGGGCTTTGCTTAAGTCGACGTAAGCCCATAGTGTAGATGTATCCCTATTGACTTCGATGTGGTTAGCCAATTTTATACCAGCAGCGAACTTGGCCCTGTTTTATTAATCAGTTCCTATACAGTGAGACCAAACAGCCTGAATAATGGAAGCAGATTTCAAGCAAATTAAAAAAATAAAGTGGATTGTACTCTGTGTGTTTGGCTTTGGAAATACTTCAGGGTTCAGGGAAGCTGTTCAGTAAGGGTGGCCTCTTAGGCTGTGTTCACACAGCCCTCTTATTTCAAAACAACAGAGGTTGTTTCTAAATAAGATTTAGGCTGTTCACATGATACACGGTTGTTTCGAAACTAGTTAAACCTCATATGGGGACGAAACAATGCCATCCGAACATGTTGTTTCGAAACAACAGTGACTTGTTTTGAAATAACTGTTGCCTGAAACTGCTATTTCGCTTTGAGCTTTTTTCCTTAATTCAAATTAACAAACTGTTAATACAGGTTGTTTCGAACATGTTGTTTCGAAACAACCGTATCGAAATAACCCCCTGTGTGTGAACACAGCCTTAGATTTCACTGCTTGGCTTGTCCATTAGCTGCAGATCTTCTCCATTCCAAGTAGGTTGGGGGCCTGCTGATTCCCTTGCACTGACCAGACCCTGGCCCCAACTAGGCGTTGCCACATGAGGACGAAGGATTGGGAGTAGAATGGGGCCTAGCACTCCATATGTATTTCCCCCCTCACACCTCCCAATCACCAGAGGGTTTCTACTTTACCTGTTTTTCCTTCTTATCACAGCATCTCTTCTGTAGGGCAGAACTGCCTCTGAGGTTACCTGAGAGGAAGCGAGCAGCTGAAGGAACTCTGTCGTAACAGCTACACTCAGCATTAGTGGGAGCCAGTGTGAAAGCCCAACTTGTGATGGAAACTAGGAAAAACTCTCTCTCTCTAGCCCAGAATTGCTGTTGATTGGACTGGGGGGGAGGGGAGAGAAGGGTGGTGTTAGGGTTGTTCAAACCCTAAGATCAGAGCAGAGTTTCATGGATGAGAATCCATACAGAGAAACTGGAGGGTCCTGGTGAGACCAGAATTGATCCAAGTTTCACCAAACTCTCCTGGGTCTCCTCTAATTTTGTTGCTTGCTAGACATTTGCTTTTTTGTTGGGTTGCTTCTCCTTTTCTGAATTTGTAAAGGCATAGATAGACCCAAACTAAAACCAAATTGGGGTCAAACTGCTGAGGTTTGCTTAGGGAAAGGGGAAGAAGGAGGATCTGGGGAAATACAGACCAGTCAGCCACACCTCAGTCCTAGTAAATTTGTGAAACAGGTCAGGCACTTGGAAGAGAGGAAGGTGATCAGGAACAGTCAGCGTGGATTCACCAAGGGCAAGTCTTGACTGACCAATCTGATTGCCTTCTATGATGAGATGACTGGCTCTCTGAATGTGGGGAAAGCAGTGGATGTGCTATACCCTGACTTTATGAAAACTTTTGATATGGTTTCCCACAGCCTTCTTATCATCAAGTTAAGTGGTATGGGTTGGATGAATGGACTATAAGATGGATAGAAAGCTGGCTAGATTATGGGGCTCAATGGGTATTGATCAATGGCTCAATGTCTAGTTGGCAGCTGAGAGAAAGGCGATTGTCCCAGGGTGTGTTCTGGGGTCAGTTTTATTCAACATCTTCATTAATGATCTGGAGAATGAGGTGGATTGCAGCCTCAGCAAATTTACAGATTATAGGAAGCTGGGGGAAGTGGTAAATAGACTGGAGGGTAGTGATAGGATATGGAGTGGCCTAGACAAATTGGAGAATTGGGCCAAAAAATGAGGGTCAACAAGGACAAGTGCAGAGTCCTGCACTTAAGATGGAAGAATCCCATACACTGCTACAGACTGGGGACTGACTGGCTCAGCAGCAGTTCTGGAGAAAAGGACCTGTGGGTTACAGTGGACATGGAATTGGATGTGAGTCAACAGGGTGCCCTTATTGCCAAGAAGTCTAATGGCATATTGGATTGCATTAGTAGGAACATTACCAACAGACTGAGGGAAGTGAATATTCCCCTCTATTCAGCACTGATGAAGTCACATTTGGAGTACTATGTCTAGTTCTGGGACCCTACTATAGAAAGGATGTGGACAAACTGGACATAGTCAAGCAGAGGGCAACAGATATGATAAGAGAGCTGTTGCACATGACTTATGTGGAGACGCTGAGGGAACTAGGCTCATTTAGCCTGCAGAAAAGAAGAACTGGGAGGGAAGGGGGTAATAGGGGCCTTTAACTACCTGAAAGGGCATTCCAGGGAGGATGGAGCTAGGCTGTTCTCAGTGGTGGCAGGTGACAAAACAGAGAACAATGACATCAAGTTGCAGTGGGGAAGGGCTAGATTGGATATTAGAAAAATCTTTTTCACTAGGAGGGTAGTGAATCACTGGATTGGGTTACATAGGGTGGTGATGGAACCTCCATCCTTAAAGGTTTTTAAGTAGTTTGACAAAGCTCTGTGTGAGATGATTTAGTTGGGGTTGTTCCTGCTTTGAGTAGGGGGTTGGACTAGGTGACCTCCTGAGGTCCTTTCCAACACTATTCCTCTATAATTCTATGGTTCTATGTATCATGTTGAACCCAACTGAAACATGCAAATATGCATGGGGTCTTTGCAAAAATGAGGAAACGTTCCAGATCCCACTTGCAACAGAAGCCCGAGACTCACCTGACTTAGATCCGTTGTATGAATTTAGATGGAATATATGGTCCAAAGGTGCGACTAAAACCCTGTTACCATTCAACATGAAACAGTTTTTAAACAGGGTTCAAGGTTCAATATATACAAAAATCTCAACCTGCTAAGTATCATGGCAATATGCCATTTTAACCTTTTATTAAGAATGCAGAAAAGAAAAGACACCAGAGAAGTGTTGGAAATGTAAAGTATTGAATAAGGTTTTCAATTAACAACATCCTTTGATTCTTTTCCCTTTAGCTGGAGAGACAGTGGGCAGGGGAAGCTTTGCTTAAGAGGTTTTTAGATGGTATTAAAGATGGCAACAACCAGAGAAAAAGAAAAGAGTACAGTTGAGTTGGGCTAGAGCTGTTTTTGTTGCTGTTGTTGTTAGTCTGAATCTGATTTCCTAGAAGCCAAAACAAGCAGAGGTGTGTGCAAGGGGGGGCAAGCAGGGACATGGGTCTCTCCAATTAGCAGGGGTATAGAATTCCTCTGGGGCCCAGAGCAGAGAGAGTGAACTCCTCTAGCCAGTGAGGCCATGGGTGGTGGGGGAAGGACCAGCTCTTCCGGCCACAGAAAGCACAGAAAGTGCCCCTCCAAAAGTGGGCAATTTTTATTCCTGTGCATGCCCTTCTAAACAAGAGAAGCACAGACAAAAAAAAGAATAACAAAGCTAGAAGATGCAATGTCTTTGATGGCAACTTTCACTTGCAACCTCATTGTTGAAGAAATGCAGGATGAGCATGTGCTTTTCTTAGCCACTTTGAGACCTGGCAAATTTGTACAATTATCAGGCTGTTTAGGGGATTTCTTTTAGTTGCCTCTTTCTGCTCAGAGGCTTAAAGCAGTGGTGCAAACTATCCAGTCTTAACCAGTTAAGCCAGACTCTCATTAGACAGAACTCAAAGGGACAGAGACAGGAAAGAGAGAAATAAAGTGGAGAAGCCAAAGGACAGATTGTGGCAGGATGGGGAGAGGGGAAGAAAGTCTCATCCAGGCAGCAGTAGGGATTTAGCTGGAGCTGTTGGATGTGGTAGTGTCACTGGGGTCCTTCTCTCTGGGTTGGTCTGGTCAGGAAACCTTTCAGGACTAGGATAAGAAGGTCTGAAATCCTAGAAGATGGTTGGGGATGGCAGCCATAATGGTGAAGCTCATCTCAGTAGCCATTCCCCCCCAATCCCAAAAAGTCTTTGTTTAAAGACCTAAAAAGGGTCTTGGAGTGGGTGGAATAGCCCAACTCCTCTAACTGGTGGATAAAATAAGGCCTAGTTTCTGAGATGCCAGTTTGGGCTCATTAATATTTGGTCTTCACATTGTTCTTGTTTACCAGGCACAATCTTAACATAGTCCTTGAATTTTATCAGACAGTCTTTCAGTTTGGACTAATTTAGTCTTTGGGGCACTATTTGCACCTTGTCCCATCCAGACTTGTTATAGTTTATGAACTCACTGTGTGCAGTTGAGGGTCAATTTGTAGGCCCAATTATCAAAACAACTCCCACTTGAAATCATGCCATTCTTGGTACTAAAGCACTAGGTCTTCCTTTGGGCTCCAATCCCAGTCTGCAGTAATAACCTCAGAACACACAGCCATAGGCATTGTTCAAAATGTAGGTTGAGGCTTTGCTACGTGAAAATACACCCCACTCACTCAGCTCCATTTAGAAGTCAGGTTTCAGACTTTTCTGAGAATTCAGGGCCTCAGGGCCACTCAGAACAGGCTCCACACTTGCTTGAAACATTAATGTCCCTCTGTAAACTCCTCTGAGTTTCTTGATTGAAATCAAGTTTTTCTCTTTTCAAACTTCCTTACAAATATCTGTCCCCATTCTAATAAAAATACTGGTTTTCTCTACAGCCATGAAATGTAAATAGAGAACATCCTATAACCAAATTCCAGAATCCAATGCTCCAGAATTCTGATTTAGTTGCAATCCAGATCTGAATTCTGAATCTTGACCCAGTTCTAGACATACATCAAAAGGTCTGAGAAAATGAATATT
>ML682063.1:7179660-7342940 GCA_007922195.1 Podocnemis expansa
AGACATACATCAAAAGGTCTGAGAAAATGAATATTCTAATCTATGAACTTGGGCCTAGGTTTTCTGAGCTAAGATCACGTAGTGGAATCTGGCCAGCAAATACTTCATATGCCATCCACTCCAATCCCATTGCATCATAAAAGGAGGGGGAAGGGGAGTCTGATGTGGAATATGGGTAGGTCAGGGAAGGGTGGGGATGTGGTGAAGCTGAGTTCAGTTAAATCCACTGCACCATCAGTGTGTAACCCTTCTGCCAGGGCAGGCTGGCAGCATAAGGGCCAGGTTCTATATCTAGGGGTTTCCCAATGATGTAACACCACCAACTGGCTTGAGCCCCCCACCCAGATTTCTGGGAATCCTGCACTGTTCCCTGGGCACCCCAAAGAGGTAAGGCTTCCCCACTCACAAGCATGAGTCTGAGTGTAGTAAACAGAACTTTAATAGCAGTAAAATGTAATGTAAAAGGCCAAATAACAGAGATCAGCACTGCTCTAGAAAATCAGTACAGAGGAAAGTTCTCAACAACCCACACCTCATAACAGAACATACAAGACTTAATGCAAAACCTTCCAACATGATTCCACGTATCATAACAACAAATGTAAACCCATTATCAAAATTGGTACTGATCTGGAGAATCAGTGCTAACTAGGCTCCCGACCCACCCTAGGGTACGTAGGGAGTGTCTTTTATGCCAGCTGTCCACCAGTGCCAACCACTGGTCACTCACTCCATCCTCTAGCACCTTCCCTTGGCTCCGCCTGCTGTCTGCTGGCTCCACCCCCTGGTCACTTGTGCCACCCGGCTTGCTGCTGGCCGCTCTCACCATCCACTGGCTCTGCCCGCTGTCAGCCAGCTCCGCCCACCAGTCATTCATGCCACCCAGATCTCCACTGGCTGCTCTCACCATCCATTGGCTCCACCCACCAGTCACTGGCACCACCCACCTCACCACTGGCTGCTTTCACCATCCACCAGCTCCATCCACTCACATCACCCAGCTCACCGCTGGCCACTCTTACCATCGACTGGCTCTTCTTCAGTGATTTCAGCTCAGAGAGAGAGGGGATTTCCTTTCTTCAGTTTTTTCAGCTCTTAAACCTCAAGAAGCTGCAAACAGCTACTTCTGTTAAAATAACAAAGGCTTCAGAAAAAGCCTAGCCAGATCTGTCATTTGACAGTGGGGCCATTGGGAGACAAAATGCCTCAGGCACTGCTGCAGAAGGGGCTATACAACCATGACCCCCCTCATTCTACTTTTCCAGGCTGAAACATGCAATGGCCTCTCTTACAAGTCTCTTTTTAAGTAAGGGTAGCTTTTACCCTTTAACTAACCCAGACAGAGAGTAGAAATTCACCAAAGACAGTATTTTATATTTCCCTTCAGGAGAATTATAGACATTGACAGATTTGTGATCAGATTAAGCCCAAATACCATTACCCACTATGCTCTGCACCCAGTATGCTAATAGCTAATTGTGCTCTTTGTGTTCATGCTAATACAGGACCCCCCCGCAGAAGCTGTTAGGCACAGCTTCTAAGCCTACCTTACAGGTGTAAATAAGGCCTACCCCTTGTGTTGGGACTGCACAGTCCTGAACTGGTTAGTTGTAACCGACTCCCTGCAGCCTCCATTCTCAGATGTAGGGGAGAATCGGGGCATTTGTCTTTGAATTAGACAGTGGGCTGAACAGGACAGCATTACTCTTAGGGCCAGAATCTTTGCTGGTATAAATCAGTGGAAGTCCACCTGGCTTCAGTTTTTAAAAGCTGCTGAAATATAGATGGATTATGGCAGCAGTGCACCAAACCACAATTCAATGTTGGAATATATGCCAGCCATGATAGACTTGTTTCCTAGGTGCTCCTTACATACCCGTCTCCCTTCAGTGCTGAAAGAGTTAACAACATTTCCAGCCAGGGGCTTGTGTCTAGGATGTGGGGTCACAGAAATAAAATTGGCACAACATATTGAGCAAAAGAGAGTTGTTAGTAGCACCATGGTGCGCTGGAAAGAGGCAGCCCCAGGGCAAGCCCTGCTGTTAATTTTGTGTTGTAACAGGAACAATGTGGATAATGGTAATGAAAGCTGGGATTCCAGACCTGCAGATGGTCCAAAATCACAGCATATCATGAGCACACTGCAGTCTATTACACGGGGATTTAGATCATTTCAGCATCTGGTTAGATGCTGAGACTGTTGAGTAGAAGGCCTTAGAGCAAAGGATTAGGAGGAAATATCTGTGAAAAGGAAACCTGCTGCAGACCCTATTGACAGGGAAAGACATTTCTGAGTTGTTTCAGGGATGTGCTTATAGCCTTTAGCCCACTGTGCAGGGGCAGTATAAAAGGGAACAGGACACAAGGCTGGACTGCTAAAATAAATCCATAGAGGTGGTGGAACTATATAAAATGCTACATGGCAAATAAAATAAATAACATAAAATACTACAAGTGATTTGACCTCATCTTCTTCTACATGCTGTTCCCCAGAGTTTGAATCTGAACAACTGCTTTGATTTGCTGTTACAGCATGATCAGGTCCCATGACTGACTTACCTGCACTTATTTTCCTCCCATTCTGTAAGTTCCCCCATCTTCAAAGTGTCAGACAAAGTGTGATTTTGTCCTATGAAAGCTCATGCACTAAATAAATTTGTTAGTCTTTAAGTGCCACAGGACTTCTTGTTTGTTTTACATGGTAAAAGAAACTGCTCAGATCTTATGGAGGAGTTTTTTTTTCCAGGCAGGTCAACGTTCATTTGAAAAGATGCAGTAGGTAGACAGTATATAAATTAGAGTGATACAGGAGCTTGATGATTTAAAGCACTTGAGGCATGTCTACACTGGAAGCTCTGTTAAGAGAACTTAACAAGGTCGACTTTTAGTCAACTTAAACTCAGCATAAAGAAGTGCTTTCAGCTTTACTCATGTTCAGTGTTCTCCTCCTGCCAAGGACAGAGACCTCTGCTGAGGCAGCATAGGTAGCTTGCCCCAGAATGGTGGGTCTTGGAGTTAACACCTCATTGAAATACACAACACAATTCACACCTTTCAGAGCTAGTGTTTCAGGCTCTCTTGTTTAGTGTTTAATATCTAGTACTAGCCATGTCCTTCCACAGACCCAATATTCCTGCTCCTAGTAAAGCATTATTCATTTTCCCAAGGGAAGCACACCTGGTGTCTTGGGCACAGTGAGGAGTCACATCGAGTGGAGGCACCACATGTCACAAAATCCCCAAACAGTGCAAGGAGAGTGGAGAAACCACCTCAGTGTGTTGCCAAGGAGGGAACGTGAGCCACAACTTGTGGGAGGAGCTATATCCTACATTTGGACCATGGTGGGTTTCTGGCGGTAGATTGCATAATATTGATACTCCCCAAGAAGGAACATCAGTAATGATGGAGTTAAAAGAAAGGCAAGGCCTGGGGCTACATCTGTTTCTGCAGGTTTTTGTCTAATCTATCATAGAAATCAGTGCCAGAACTAAGTATTTTGGCACCCAGGGTGCATGCAGAGCAAGCAGCACGAAACGCACCCTCAACTGAGTGGTGAAATGGAGCCGCTCAATGTGGCACCCAGACTGAAGCCCAGGTTCCCCCACTCTAGTTACAGCCCTGATAGAAATAAGGACCAACTGAAATGTTCAGAACTGGATCTGAATATTCCTGAAGTTCAAGATTGCTCAGATCCAGAATTTTTGTTGCAATTAATAATAATAATAATCATCATCATCATCAATATGATGATGATGATTTCAATCCTAACGTGCTTGGTCTTTCTGGCTTTAAAAAAAATTAGCATTATGGTCATTTTGCTTTTATCAAGAGGAATCCTTGGTTTAGATCTAATTTCTGTCATGAGGTCCATCTATTACACATAGAGGAGATCTGGTTCTATTAAACAACAGCAAAGAAAGTTCAGAGAGTCTCTTTCCACCTGGGTGAGGCCTTCATTTAGGAAAGCATAACCACACAGCTTTAGGGCATTGTAGAGCAGGGCTGAAAAGAAGCGTGTGCTAAAGTATTTTCCTGAACTGGGGCCTTTGATAGGGTGCCACCTGCACCCCCATCACCTGCAAGGCAAAGGAAAGGACCCAATGAGTCCTGCTCTGCCCTGGAGGAGGAAAAAGGAGGAAGGGGTATAACATAACTAATTGCCTCCAATTGAGGGAGCTCAGATGGGGAGAGACTGCAGAAGCCCACAGAAAGAAACCCAGGACTAGGCTTTAAGAGTCAGGACATAACAAGGGACCTATAGTGAAATCTAAGGGTGGTGGAGAGACTATTAATTTGATTTCATTGACTCTTTATTTGGACTTCTTCGTGCTCCATCAAAAGGGCTTTAGATCATCATGAATCTGACCATAGGGCCAAGCCACCAAATACCCAAGTGGGGGGTGTTGAGGGAAGATGCAGATGAAGAAAGGTCATTGCAGGCCAAGAAACAGACTTTTAAGGTGGGGGGAGTGCAAGAGGCAAAGTCCCCTGCAAAGCTCCATCCAGCTGCAAGGGGGCACCCTCCTAGAGGTGAAGGTGCGCATTTAGAGGGCTTTAATGGATGATTTAATCCTTTGTAATGCGAATGATCATATTAATCCCTTAAATTTAGATACATACAATATCAGCTTACATTATTAATTACCCCAGTGCATTTCCAATTCACAATCACTTTCCTTGCCACCGTACTGCAGCCATTTCTGAGGTGTAATGTAACTATTGCTTAATTGTGGACAGTGGCGGGACACAAACAGTTTAGGACAGGCAAAAAAGTACAGAAGAACTCCAGAGGAAAAAGAAGAAATCTTGTGGGCTATGTCTACACTAGAAAAATTAGTTTGAATTAAGGAGCCTTAATTCAAACTAATTTGAATCCTGTCTACACTACACTTTGCCTAGTTGAAACTAAAAAAATTTAGCTTTAGCTACACTAGGCAAAGCTTAGTTTAAACTAGTTAGTTTCACTGGTTAGTTTGAACTAACTGCTTAGTTTGAACTAATTTGCATATTTACTTCAAACTAGCACAATGCAGATATGCTAGTTTGAACTAAATAAGTTCAAACTAGCGGCTAGTTCAAACTAAGCTCTTTTTTCAGTTCAAACTAACTTTTAGTTTGAACTAACCACACAAAAAGCATGGCTAGTTTGAACTAAAAGTTAGTTTGAACTAAAAAACTGTGCTTAATTCAAACTAACTTTTGAACTACTTGGTTCAGGCTAACCATGTCCAAACAGTGGGTTACCAGTGTAACGGTCCTTCTTTGAGATGAGCTACTTACATCATTCAGTTACAGATGTATACATGCTGCAGTGCACGGTAGCTCAGAAAGTCTTTTAGCCTAGCCAGTCAGCTCAGGGCATGCAGCCAATGCCCCCTCAGTGCTACAACAGTGGCTATATAGGTGACCATGACCCTGACCCTCCCAATCCCTTCTTTACACCAACTCCAGTTAGCAGGGATGGTAGGTGTGAGCAGCCCATCTCGAAAAAGGACAGTTACATCGGTAACCCACCCTTCTTCTTCGAGTGCTGCTCACATCATTCAGTTACAGGTGACTGCTGGCCATACCCAAGGATGGTGGGAGGAGTTACGGCTTACCCACATTGAGTACAACTCTGCCTAACGCAGCATCCTCTCTGGCCTGTTGGATGATAGTGTAGTGCGTCATGAAGGTATGCGCCGATTACCATGTAGCTGCCCTGCAGATCTCCTGGATTGGGACCTGGGCAAGGAAGGCCATTGATGAAGCCTGGGCCCTGGTTGAATGAGCCCTGACGTTCCCCAGGAGGGGCAAAGTTGACTTTCTGTAGCAGTCTTTAATGTAGTTCACTATCCAATTAGAAATGCACTGTGATGACAATGGACACTCTCTTTTACGTTCTTCGACTGCCATGAACAGTTGGGAGGTTCTGCAGAATGGGCGTGTGCGCTCACTATATATTAAGAGTGCCCTTTTAATGCCAAGGTGTGCTGCTTCCTCTGGTTCTCAGTAACCTGAGGGTCTGGGAAGAAAACTGGCAGGCTAATGTCCAGATTAAGGTGAAAAGGAGAGACCACTTTAGGAAGGAAAGATGGATGCAGGTGGAACACCACCTTATCAGGGAAAAACCTCGTATACGGAGGTTCTGAAGAAAGGGCCTTCAGTTCAGATACCCTTCTGGCCGAGGTAATTGCTACCAAGAAGGCCACTTTCCATGCCAGGACTAGCAGAGTGCATGAATGCAAGGGTTCATAAGGATGCTCTGTTAGGCTACAGAGCACCACGGTAAGGTCCCATTGTGGAATAGGCTCATGGAGTTGTAGGAAGACTCTTTCGAACCCCTTCAGGAATCTGGTGGGGGTAGGGTGGGATAAGACAGGAACGCCCTCCACTTATCATGGAATGCCAAAATTGCTGCCAGAGAGACTCTTAGGCTATGTCCACACATACACCGTTATTTTGAAATAAGTTATTTCGAAATGAGTTATTTTGAAATAAAATTCTTATTTCAAAATAAGTTAATTCAAAGTAAGGGAATAGCTCAAAGCAAAATAGCATGTCCAAACACAGGACTTGCTATTTTGCTTTAGGAGAGGGTCACCATGGGAGGTGTGGCAACATGGCCCCCTCCCTGGGCCATGCCCCCACCCAATATAGGCTAAAAGGAAGTCATCCAGGAAAGGAGAAGGGCAAAAGTGTTATTTCAAAATAATGGTTATTCTGAAATAACCATTTCAAAATAACAGTCGTTTTGATTTAAAGATGGTTTAAGCTATTTCAAAATGATGGCTCTTATTTCGAAATGACAGAGCCTGTTATTTCGAAATAAGAATGCATCGTGTGGCCCTAATCTCTTTTATTTCGAAATAACCAGTGTTGTTTTGAAATAAAAGAGACGTGTGGACATACCCTCAGTGAGGAAAGGGAGAGGCCCTCATCCCTGAGGTCTAGCAGGTAATCAAGGATTAAGTGTACAGGGGCTAATGTGGGCATAGACCCTTTACCTACTGCCCAGTGGGAAAAGTGTTTCCATTTGGCTGTATACATGGCTCTAGTGGAGGGTCTCCTATTACTGATTAGTACCCTCTTGACCCTATCTGAGCATAGTCTTTCTTGCTCACTTAGCCATGGAGTCTCCAGGCCGTCAGGTGTAGGAGACTGTGGTTCGCGTGCCATAGGCGCCCCGAATTCTGTTAGGAGGTCCACCCACAGGGGAAGGTCTATCTATGGACAGGTCCTGCAGGATCGAGTACCAGTACTGTCTGGGCCAATCTGGAGCTATTAATATCATGTTTGGTCCATCCCTCTTTACCTTCAAGAGAACCCTGTACCTCAATGGGATTGGAGGGAAGGCATAAAGCAGGGGTCCCGACCAACAGAGGAGGAAGGCGTCCATGAGTGAACCCTCCTCCTGACCCTTGAGGGAGCAGAAGTGACAACATTTGTGGTTCTGTCATGTCGTGATTAGATCCACTTGGGGTGTTCCCCATCTGTTGACTAGGTGGCGTACAACAGTGTTGTGAAGGGACCACTCATGGTGGGCTAGAGGGGTTCTGCTGAGTGAGTCCGCTAGCCTGTTGTCCACCCAGCCAGGTGGGCTGCCACCAGGGTAAAATTGTACTTCAGGGCTAGTTCCCAGAGTCTGGTTACCTCCAAGCAGAGAGCTGGGGAACGAACACCCCGCTGCCGGTTTGTGTAGAACGTGGCTGTGGTGCTGTCCATTAGGATCTGGACTGTTTTGCCTTTTATCTTGTCCAGAAATGTTCTGCAGGCTAATCTGACAGCCCACAGGTCCTTTACATTTATGTGATGGGGTCTGTCCCTGGGGGACCAGTGTCCTTGAGTGGAAAGTCCCCCCAATATATGGGCTCCCCACCCCAAGTCTGAGGTGTCGGTGATTGGGGTCACCTCAGGGTCTGATACCTTGAAGGGGATTCCCCACATCGCAAAGAGGGGATCTGTCTAAATCTCCAGCATCCCCAGGATATCGCGGGGGACCGACAGTACCTTGTACAGAGGGCACCTCTGTGGCTGGAACCCTGTGGACAGCCTGCTCCTGGAGCACTTTCATTCTCAGGAGGGCCATTCCTATCACTGAAGTGGAGGCCACCATGTGCCCAAGAAGCTGGAGACAGCATCAGGCCTTGGTTACCTGGTAGTCCTGCAGTTCTGCAATGATGGTGCAAATTGACCAAAACTTTGAGGGGGGCAGGGAAGCCCTCCCTTTTTGGGAGTCTAGGAGGGCTCCTATGAACTTTATTTCCTGGCATGGGGAGAGTTTTGACTTTTCTTGATTTATGCAAAGTCCCAGGTACCTGCACAGTTGACTCACTACCTTGATGCCAGGGATGTCGCTGCCCCGGGGAGGGACCCAGGGCACCAGCCCTGGCCCCACCCCCAGCCCACAGGCCCCACCCCTAGCCCTCAGACCATGCCCCCTGGCCAGGGACAGGGCCGGAAGCCGCCACGTGCTGCCACATGCCGCCGCGGGTGGCTGGGCCCCACATCCCCGACTGGGGATGGGGCCAGGGCCAGGGCCAGGAGCAGCCTCTGAGGCCACGGGCAGCTGAGCCCCAGATCCTCAGCTGGGGACGGGGCTGCTGTGGCCACGGGCAGCTGGGCCCCAGAGAGGCGGGCCCTGCCAGACCAGAGGCACTGGCACCAGGATTCGGGGCACGTACCCCGGGTGCCCAGCACCAGTGATGCCCCTGCTTGACGCTGTGTTTAACCTGGGCTCTTGATCTCCCTTTCATTAGCCAGTCATCCAGGCAGGGGTATATCTTTATACCCTGCCATCGCAGGTGCGCAGCAGCTGCCACCATGCATTTTGTGAAAACCCTGTGGCCAAGGAGAGCCCAAAAGGGAGTGATGTGAACTGGAAATGTCTTCCCCCACCATGAATCTTAGAAGCCTTCTGTGGTGGAGGCGTATAGCTATGTGAAAGTAAGTGTCCTTTAGATCGAGGGCTGTGAACAAATCCCCAAAATCCAGAGATGGGATGATCTGTGATAGGGAAACCATACAGACCTTTATTTTCCTTATATGATGTTTAGAGCTTTGAAGTCTAGGACGGATCTCAGATCTCCATTTGGCTTGGGAACTAAAAAGTAGTGGGAGTAAAACCCCTTTCCTCACTCTGATCTTGGGACCTTCTCTATGGCCCCAAGGGAGAGGAGTATTTTGCACTCTCTCTCGAGCATTAGGTCTAGCTCCCAGCTCCCAGCTCCCGAGATTCAGGCGAGGGGGTGGTTTTCTGTCTCGAAGTGTGGACCAGAATTGTATGAGATACCCTTTTGAGACCATGTCCAGCACCCACTGGTTGGTTGTGATGTTGGCCCAGTGATGAGAGTACCAGGCCAAATGGCTGGCAAAGGTTAGGGTCAAGGCTGTGGTCCCCGTGCCCTTGGGCTCAGCATCAAAAGCACTGCTTCTGTCCCGCTGAATGAGTGATACCGTATCCCAGTGTTCCCTCTAAGCTGCGCCAGTGAGCAGTAGCGCAGCTGCCACCACTCACTGGCGCAGCAAGCCCTGACCCCAGCACAGGTCCAGCAGCCACAAGCCATGCCTGCCCCTGGAAATATTTCTCCTGGGTGCCAGGAAGCCTGGGGTGGGTCTGGCAGGGAGCAGAAGCGGAAGCAGAGGAGCCGGGGGATTGGGGCTGGTGGGGAGTGGAAGAGCTGGGAGATTGGGGCTGGTGTGGAGCGGAGGAGCCGGAGGAGCGGGGCTGGCAGGGAGCAGAGGTGGGGGAGTGGAGGAGCCATGGTGGGGGCTCCCGGGCTGGGGGCAGATTAGAAGTGGGGGTAAGCTCATGTCACGCGGGGGGGGGGAGAGGGGAGGGTTGATGTTTAAGGAAACATATTGTTTCCCTTTCAAGTCATTGCTGCCACATAGGTCAGTGATTCCCAATGTTTTCTCTGCCATTGCAGTGGCACTCCTTGCTACCTTGAATTCATTTGAGGCACATTGCCATATAGTTTCCAAATGAAGCCATATATTTTCATGAGCCAATCCAGAGCTCTTTGAGTAGTTTTTCAAAAAACTCTGTGGCACACCTGTGTGCTGTGGCACACTGGTTGGGAAACAGTGGGATAGGTAGACACAACACACAAATTCCACCCAAGATTCAGAATAAACACAGAAAACTGTATAGAACCTTATGTTACTTTATTAGCACACAGCATTTTTACAGCACTTTCCATCCCAGGATCTCTCAATGGCTTACTATACTAGGTATTCACACATGCTTGGCTCTGTGGTAACCAAGAGGCACACCCCACCTTGTGCTCACATTTAAGTGAATGGCCCTGACAATACATTATAGGCAAACTGCGTGTCCTTGCATTTTGATATCTTTACCAAGAGCCATAAACAATGGCTTTAGGAGGAGGTGTCCCCTCCATGTATTTTTAGCACAGCTCTGTTTTCAGCTGGAAGCTGGTAAAGGAAAGTTCAAAGCTTGCAGACAAGAACAACACAAAACTGGTAGATTGGGATTGTAGCAGAAAGAGAAGGCAGCCTGATCTAACTTTTTAAGTAAAGTGGGAAAATTGTCATTGACCTTAATTAACATCAACTCAAGTAATATATAGGCCTAAATCAAGGTGACTTCATTTAGCTCAGTGAGTGAGATCTAGTCAGAATTGGCACATTCATTAGGAATCTATAAAAAAAAAAATAGATTCTTGGCTACTGGTGATCATCAGCTCTTATCTGTGTAATTTCTCACACATTTGCTTATATATTTTCCCATCTTCTAAAGGTGAGCTGAGATTACAGACAACCAAAAAATCAGAAGCTGTTCCACAAAGCAGCTTCACAAATTCATAACACAAAATGACAAAGCGTACAGTCAACAGTTTGGTGCAAGACAATTGCAGTGATATCAAGAAATATAAAGGTATTGGAAGTTTTAAGATGGCATGGCTAAATGAATTAATTGCAATTGAGACTATGGAATCTGGAGAGGTGCAGCATGTCAAATTGGGTCAGCTATTTTCTTACTCTGAGGACAACGGCGTATGATGCTTGTCATGTGCAGAAGCTAAGACAAGCTGTGATTTTGCTAAAGGAAAGACATGGTGTTCATGGAAGATTGACTATTTGAAGAGGCATCTCAATCAGAAAATCTATACAATGTTCCCTCTCTAAGCTGGTGACACAACTGAGCAAGTTATGGATGCACTTGGGGAGACGATGGACAGTGGCTCAGGGGCCTGGCCCGGGGCCGGGAACTTGCTCATCTGCATCCATAAGTTGCTCAGCTGCATCACCGGCTTAGAGGGAACATTGCCTTGTCCCTGACGACTTGCCTGGGAGGCCTGGGATTTTTGGACCCTACCCGGGCAGATCTTATCCTTATCCAGACCCCCATATTGGCACTGGGGTATTGGTAGGACTGGGAAAGGGAGCTCTGAATCTGGGTGTGCTGTTGCAGCTGCTGTGGTTGTTGCTGCAGCAGCTGCTGGGACCAGGAGGAATGCCTAACAGATTGTGGCATGTACATGCTTAGGGACTTAAGGAAGGCCCTAGAGTCCTTCTTCCCATGCAGCTTTGAGTCCATGGACTCAGCAAAGAGGGCAGGTCCTTTGAATGGTAAGTACTGTATGATCAGTTGCATTTGCTGGGACAGGCCTGAGCCCTGAAGTCAGGCCGCTTGCCTCATAGCCACAGCAGAGGCCGTGTTATGCAAGGCTGTGTCAGATGCATCCCAGGAGGTCATGAGGGCATCTCTAGAGGCCAAGACCCCTTCCTCCACCAATGCTTCGGAGTCCCTCAGGCGATCCTTAGGGACACAGTCATCAAAGCTCTCCAAAGCCCTCCAGTAGTTGAACACATACCTCCCCCATGAGGGCCTGGTGATTGGCAATGAGCAGCTGTAATGCAGAGGTGAAATAAACATTCCTGCCAAATAGGTTAAGTGTTCTTTCATCCTTGTTCTTAGGGGTAGAGCCCGGTTGGCCCCGCCTTTCCTTCTGGTTAACTGCGTCCACCACCAGGGACCCTTGTGTAGGGTGATGGGAGAGGAACGCTAGCTTATCGGAGGGAACATGGTACCACCAGTGTGCCACCTTGGATACAGGAGGGATTGATGATGGGGTCTGCCATCATGCCCTCGCAATTCTGTACACCTGTTCATGGAGGGGAACAGAAACCTTTGCCAGTGGGGCGGCATCACCCACATCAAAAAGGGGCCACAGTATTCCTTGACCACCCCCAAATCCAAGCAGAGGTTTGCTGCCATATGATGAAGCAGCTCCTGCTGTGTGCAAGGGTCATCCCTGTATGCCAGGGGTCTTTCAAAGGTAACCTTGTCCAGGGAAGAGGATGATGGGACATGTGATCTACTGTGCTGGGTGGTATCCGGGTCAGGTTCATTGTCAGATAAGTCTGAAGAGTTGGGCGTTTGGGTTGATGACAGTGACGACGGGTGCTGGAAGATGGGGTCATCGTTGGCCATCCAATCTAGCTGTTCCTGCAACCAGTCGGAGGAGCCTAGGGCTGTGGGTTGACGGGAGTGGAAGCAGCCCCTTTCCCTCTGTGTGCCTACCAGTCTTCAATAACCTCATGCAAAGCTCCATTGTAGCTCCTGTACCAGGGTTGCCGGGGCCGTGCCTCCTCTTGGCAAGGGTGTCGGAGTACACTTCCGGTGCCAATTGCCCACTCACCCACCAGTAACAGGGTTCTGTTCCGTAGCCTTTGGAGCTCTAGGGTACCGAGCCGTGGAGCAAGAAGAAGTCAGCAAGGATGAGTTAGACCTCTGCCATCTTGAGCCCTGGGAGCATGGTACCGAGGGTTCATGGGATGAGTGCCAGGAAGAGTGGTCGTCTGAATGGTTTTTGGTACTATTCTGCGGTACTGGTGGAGGGCTTGACAGTGCCAAGGTTGGGAGCGGTACCAAGGCTCTCATCCACTCCTTCGCTGAAAGTGCTGGTTTGCCCTTGGACCTGGCTCTCTTGGCTGGTACTGGAGCTGGTGCCTGGAGCAGAGCCCGCACTGCTGCAAGGGCCTCCAGCGTCGACAGTACCGAAAGGTGCCCCGGTCCTGACTCCTGAGGAGGCATGTCCAGGGGTGGTGTGAGGCAGTGCAGTACCAGTGCTGAATCAGATACCAATCGTAGCTTCATATTTTGCACCGGAGAGCAGTGCCAGACAGGCTCTGGTGCAGAATTCACATGTGGGGCTGGCAAAGCATTCAGTGTGTGAAGTGCATTGGGCACTGGGTGAAAGGCCCAATCTTAGGCAAGGTTGTGCAACCTCCTCTCTCTGTCCTTGCGGGTCCTCCTCTTGAAGGACTTGCAGATGGAGCAACTCTCCATGAGATGCGACTCACCAAGGCACATGAGCCTTTTTCATGGGCGTCGTTGATTGGGAAGACTTTGCAGCATGACGGACGAGGCTTAAACCCTGGCATCATTATCATGGACGAACAAGAACAGGCACTTGCTTTCACAAGTTTTGGCTCTTCCAATACCGTCACTGAGGGTGGAAAGAAGGAACTGGGATGGTCACGGTCACAGTCACCTATATAGCCACAGTCGTGGCACTGGGGGGGGCATTGGCCACTTGCCCTGACCTAACAGGCTAGGCTAAAAGACTTTCCAAGCTACTGTGTGCTGTGGCATGTTTACACCTGTAACTGAATGATGTGAGCAGCGCTCTAAGAACTAAGATTGTATGTGAAGATATAGCCATGGAAACTTTAACTAAAAGGTTTTGGTTTCTAAATGAATTTCCTAACACACTATATTTACTGTAGTTCTCTTTCCTGTTTCCTTATGAAATCAGGACATTGCTGGTACATGGAAGGCATATGAAAATAGGATTGTTCCTTAAGGGACTCTTCTCCTGGTCCCTGGTCCCCACCTGAAGTCATAATCTTCTGTTTTGTGACATTACAGGTGGTTGCTGTGGAAATAACTAGGATGTACACAAGCACAGGATTATGACTCTGAATTATTAGGAGGAGTAGATGACCTCTTCAAGGCAAAGATCATGTTTTCATTCAAATTCAACAAAGAATGAGGAGAGAATCCTAGTGGAGAGAGAGCAGCAGAAGAGGGTACATACAGAATTACTTCTGAATGGATTGGGGGTTTTTTAAGTTGTGGCTTTTTTTAAATCTGTTCTCTTTTTTTTAAATCCAGTTATTGTTCAGTCTGTTCATTCTTAATCTAAACCTGAGGAATTCTGACTCTGTGAAGTCTACATCAGGGATCTGGAGCAAAACCATTTTAAATCTCATCTGTCTAGCTTTAATACACACATAGCAAAAAAATGTGTTGTGAACTTCACTCAGCTATCTGTGACTTTGTACACTTGAGATTCAAGTACAGATGAATCTCCCAAACCCACAGCAATACTCAGCCAAAGACATAAAGTTTTGTTTGGTTTCAGGCAGAAATAATATAAAACCTACCACAATGCACAAAGTTTCCACCTAAAATTATGCACCGGCCCAAGTTCACTTGAAATTCAGCCTTGAACTCGGGCTGGGTTCACTCAGAAATTGATGCTTGACCTAAATGATATTCTGGGGCTTCGATTCCAACCAAAACTCAGTCCTGTGTCAGCCCTGAGAATGTGTCCCTCTGAAATTCAGTGTTGGGCTTGCCTGAGATTCAGTCCTGCCCTACTAAAACTCCGACTGGACTCATTGAAAGGTTTTTAATGAGACTCTTGCTACGATGAGAGGTTAATATCTGGGGCCTATATTAGCTTGTGTTTGTCCCTGATTTCGAAGATTGAATTTTGTGCATTTCAGTAATGGTTTCCAAAGTGCCCCTTAATGAATTGTCTTCAAAGAGACAACCTTGAATACCCTCTTACTAAAGTCACGGATCTCTTTATTCTCTCTGGCTGATTTTTTAAAAATACTTTTATTTTTTATTAGGGCCACCAGACATCATCCTGGCTTTGCTGAAACAAACTGTCTAAATGCCAGTGCCTGTGTTTGCCTGGGGACTGATTAGGCAGTGGAATAGCAAGGAGCAATGTTTAAAGGAGACACAATCTACCTATTTTTGGGATAATGTGTCTCCTTTAAACCAGTGTTTCCCAACCAGCATGCCACGGCACACAGGTGTGCCGTCAGGCCTGAGCAGGTATGTCACAAAATTTTTTTAAAAACTACTCAAAGAGCTCTGGATTGGCTCATGAATATTAATAAGTTCATTTGGAAACTATATGGTGATGTGCCTCAAATTAATTAAAGGTAGCAAGGTGTGCCACAGCAGAGAAAATGTTGGAACCACTGCTTTAATCATTGCCCCTGTCATTCCATTTTTTCCTTTTTAAAAATTAGTACATTCATTTTCTTCCTGTCTTATGCTCCAGGATTTATTGAAAATTAAGATTAAAGGTCTAGTGGGCTCCTCAACCACTACCGTCCCTAGGGCGGGAGGGGAGTGGATGAGTGGGGCGACTGCCCCAAGCTCTATTGTTCTACAGGCACCACACTGCCCTGCTGCCACTGGGGCCTATGCCACTGATCCTTTCCATCATGCTGCCTCCCCCTCTGCCTTCAGTGGCAAGCCAAAGGTTAGGGGTGGTGCAGGAGTGTAGAACCTGACCTCTGGGCCTCCCTGCCCTGCCCTGAGAGTGGAGTAGCCAACCCAGGGTGGGATGGGAGAGTGGAGCCTGGCCTCTGGAACGGTCCATCCCACCCCTGGAGGTGGAGCAGCTGGCCCAGGGACAGAGTGGGAACATGGCTAGCCCACCCCCCAATACAGGAGAGGAGGGGCTGGGGACCGCTACAGGCCAATTGGTCCTGGGCCCCAGCATCCCTAGGGACAGCCCTAGCCTCAGCCAGCTCTTTTAAAACTCTTGGGTGCAAGTTATGTGGGCTTGCTTACTTAGAAAGGTTTAACTTTAATTAGTTCTGTTTAACATCCTCCAGAAGTACTAATAGGCTAGAAAGTGTGTTACCATTATCAGAAGATGAGCCTATATTTATTAAATCTTCTGTATTTTCTGCATTATCATTGATACATATTATGATTTTTATCTAGTAATAGACCAATACCGTGGTCAGAATTTGTTTTGTTCCTAACAGAATATTTTAAAAATTCCTTCTTATTATCTTTAACACTGTTGGCCACAGATTTCTCTTTGTGACCCTTTACTTTCCTTGTCCATTTTCTGATTCCTAGCTTTAGATTTATATTCATTATTATTAATGTCCCCTTTCTTCCATTTTTTAATTTTTTTAAAAAATTATTTTTATAGCTGCCTTCACTGCCTTTCTAAACCAGGTTTGTTTGTTTGTTTTTTTTAACCAGCATGGCCTTCTTTCTCTGTTGCAGCTTTTGGGGCATCTAGTAAGGTATTCTTAAAGAGTTCCAGTTATCATTCATGGTTTTCTATTTTTTCTCTCAGCTCACAGTTGTGTTCAGCTTTGTGATATTAATCCTATTAAAGCACCAAGTATGTATATTATTGGTCTTGACTTTATTCAGTTTACACATTATCAATAGGATCCAGTCATGATCACTTGCACTTAAGCCACCATTAATTTTGAGTTCTGTGATCAGTTTCTCTTCTTCCATTAGGACAAGGTCTAATAAAGAATTCCTCCATGTTGGCTGCAATACTTTTTAAGTTAGGAAGTTGTCATCTATTCTAAAAAGTTTAGACCATAACCAAAACCTGGAAGCAAACATCTTCCCACACATATTCCCCTAAGTAGCACCTCTTGTCATAGACCCCTAGCGCATCCCATCAACACTAAATGAGACCCTAGCTATATTTAAAAACATCAATGAAAAACAAATTCATCTCTGAACTGCATGCTTATTTCCCTTTCATCATGACATTGTCCCTCCTCTCCCAAAGGATCTGCTTTTCCGTTCTGGGACTCTTTCAGCATTCCAGTTTAAGATCTCAGTCTTCTCCACACAATAATTGACTGCACATACCTCCCGTTGCCTTTGCAGGCTGCCAGGAGGTTGTATTTCAGTCTGAGCTAAAGACATGACACAGACTCGCCCGAGTAGGAGCAATAATTCTTGAGTGCCTGCTCTGACGTGGTGAAGCAAATGGGGAGAGGGGAAAAGAGCAGAATTCCTCTGTGGTATGATATTGTTTGCTGTTTCCAGTTGACTGGGATCCAGGCTGCATTTGTTCCCTCCAGGCCTCTCCATGCCAACATGATTAGTTAATGAGCCATGTTTAGTTTCAAGCAAAAGGCACAACTGATCCTAAGCTTTTGCTCACATCACTGCAAGGGAAGAAACTGGTAAAAATGGGCCCTCTGGCAGATGTGTGAAGCAACAGAAAATGTGCTTAGCTGATGATTCTTCTGGGGCTTCACTGCAAAGTCTCCTGAAGGGGAAAATAGCATTTGAGGAGTGGGAAAGACTTGCCAGTTGTTCCTGGAAAAAAATAAAAATGATCAGTAGCCTGGAATGATCAAATCAACTGTCCCCAGTACCCAGCTCAGTGATCTGGGCAGTGGAGCAGGCACTTCCTCCCTTCAGGCTGAAGAATGGCACTGGAATTGCTTTCTCGCTATCATTAACCTCAATCAAAGGCAGAAGAAGCTGGTCGGGGTGGTTCGAGTTTAGCCCTTCTAAAGGAGAAGGAAAGACTAGAGGATTTGTGTAGCGACCTTTTGTGTAGATTCTAAAGCCAGCAGGGACCATTGGCTATGTCTACACTACAGGGCTTTGTTAACTCAACTTAATAAAGTTGCCTCAAAGTCAACTTTATTAAATCAAATTAGTGAGTCCACACTTGGTAAGTTGGTAAAGTCGACTTAAGAAAGTGTCCGAATAAAATGCGTTTGCTTAAGGAGACTTTACTAACTCGACTTAAGCAGATACATGTTATTACATAGGGCTTCTTAAGTCAACTTAGATGGCCACGTTGCATTAGGTCGACTTAATGAAGTCGACTTAATGCCTAAGTTGACATAAAGAGTAAGAGTTATTAAGTCAACTTAAGGAAGCCCTTAAGCCAACTTAATAAATGCCAAATGTAGCCAAGGCTTTGCTTAAGTTGACTTAGGCCTCCTTAAGTTGACTTAAGCCCATAGTGTAGACATACCCATTGTGATCATCTGATCTGACGTTCTGTGTAACAGAGGCCTTAGAACTTTCCCCAAAAAATCCTCAGAGCAAATCTTTTAGAAAAACATCCAATCTTGATTTAAATAGTGTCAATGATGGAGAATCCACCATCGCCCTTGTTAAATTGTTCCAATGATACTTTGCTCTCACTGCTGAATATATTCAGTTTATTTACAGTCTCAGTTTGTCCAGTTTCAACTTCCAGCCATTGCATTGTGCTGGACCTCTCCTTGCTTGTTTGAAGAACTTGTTATTAAAAATTTGTCTTCCATGTAGATACTTAGAGTGTAATCAAGTCACTCTTTAATCGTCTCTTTAAACTGTACATATTGAGTTCTTTGAGTCTCACTATACAGCAAGTTTTCTAATCCTTTCATCATTCTCATGACTCTTCTTTGAACCCTCTCCAATCTACCAACCTGCTTCTTGAACTGTGGGGACCAGAACAGCACCCATGCCAAGTAGTTATACCAAAACACACATTGTTTGTTTGCTCACAGTTTACCAAGCAATTTAGATCACTCTGAATCAGTGACTTCCTCATTATTTACCACTTCCCCCCCCCAATTTTTGTGCCATGGGCAAACTTGAGCAAGGCTGATTTTCTTCCAAGTTATTGATGAAAACATTGCATAGCACAGGACAAAGAAGCAATCATGTAGGGCCCTGTTGGGGCTGGGTATTCCCTTATAAAGTTGGTATTTATTAGAGATGAACCAAAGCCAGGCAGACCCAATGATCTGAACTGCTCTGACATTTGGGGTCCAGGTGCAACAGAACCTGGAGCCAAGCTACCCTTGTTTTTCTAAATCAGAATTCAGTTGGTCAGCCAAACTAGAACAAAACCCAAACCACCTCCTGCTTTTGCTCATCTCTATTGTTGGCAAGGAAGGAAAACCTGATCTGAAAACGCAAATAATGATGCTGATTTGCTGAAAGATGGAGGCTGGAATTTCAAGCTAAAGTAATGGATTTTGTTTCCAGTCTCTGCCCACAGACTGCTGACACGGAAACAATACGCAGGACAGACACATTTATATCATTAAGTGTGCTGAGTGAAAGCTGCTGGCCTGCTTGCTGCACTGTGTATCGGGTTAGTGTCAGCAAGCCATCTCCGCTGGCCTGCTTTCTGATTCACTTGACGCTGGATTGAAAGTTTACTGTACTGCCACTTAAGAGAGCTACTCAGGAAAAAAATATCTGCCTATTTGTTTATGTGTTTAAGTCATGCTGCTTGCTTGATTGCTGTAAGCAGGAACTGGCTGATTCTTTGAGGGATACATAACAGAAACAGAAAGCTATTCTGAGCACACTCTGGCATGGACCAGAACTCCTGGCGCAGAAAAATGTATGTGATTAGAGCACATTGGGGTGCACAGTGCACATCCATAAATGGTTACAAAGGAGGATTAAGGGTGGGAGAACCTCCAATGACTCCGCATGTCGGTGAACCTCAGATAAACATGCATTAACCAGCATTTGTCAGGAGCTTTGTGCTTCCTCCCTCCCCACAGGTTCATAAAGCAGCTAATAATCCAGCTGAGCTGAATTAATGGATGCTTTGCCACACGAGAGCACCTTCCAGCCAGGGTGTACAAGTGAATCTTGTCCCTTTTCTGTCCAAAGCTTATTATTGTTTATCTGTGTTGTGGAAATGCCTAGGAGATCCTAGCCTAGGATCAGGACCCCACTGTGCTAGGTACTGTACAAACACAGAACAAAGAAATGGTCCCTGTCCTCGAGAAGCTTCCAACTTAAGTACAAGACAAGAAATAACTCTTAGGCCTAGTCTATACTTAGGGCAAATTTGCCAGTTACACAAGGAATGCAAAATTCCTTGAATAACCAGCAGCGACTTTTAAAGCCGCTGCTACACATTAGGGAAAAGCCAACTGCATGTCCCTCGCGGTCAGCCTTTCCCTACACACCCTGGCCCCCAGGACTTCCAGGGCCAACTTCTGGGAGTGGCACAGTGAGTTCATACTCACCGCGAACTGCACCCAGAAGGGCGAACTGATGACAGCGAAATTGCTGCCATCATTGTAGACATAACCTGAGATACAGACAGAAAGGGGAGCATGAGGAAACCTTGAGACAATATGGGTCAGGATGATAGGCTTGGCAGAAACTAGCTGACCTTCTTAAGTCTGTAACTTGATAGGGGCTCCAGTGCAAGAAGCTTTTTCTTAGATTCCCAGAACCTCTGCTTCCAGTCACCGGCAGTGAACAGAATTATAGTTATATGGGGTGGGACACTCAAAAGGAGTTAGCAGCCCTCCATCCATCGGCCCTGTCACTCAGCCCTCATTCAGACAGTGTTTTCAGTGATGTCTTCGGATATGTCTACATGGCAATTAAACACTTACAGGTGGCCTCTGTCAGTTGACTCAGGCTTGTGGCATTTGGATACGTGGAGGTTTAATTGCAGTGTAGACAATTGAGCCTGGAGCCTGGGAGGATCAGGCTGGCAATTAGTTAGTTAGTTAAAGAGAATATGAATTGGGTATTCTGTGAGCCCATAGGATTCCCATCTCATCTTGTGGAACTGGTTGCAGTCCCTCTATGGAAGTGTCTAACAGGAATAAAGCTATGTTCCCTTTGCTTACTTTCAGTGTTTCTAATTCTTCTAGGTCCCAATCCTGTAAGCTGCTCAGAGCTCCCAAATGCATTTGAATTCACGCTATTTGAGAACAACATCCTTCCTTGGGGGAATCTACTGAATGAATCAGAGGTGCTAAACCTCAGGGCCAGGATGTTGTTGGTCTCCTAGGGCATGTCCACACAGGGTTCTTATTTCAAAACAACAGAGGTTGTTTCGAAATAAGAAGTGCCATGGCCACACGACGCACGGCCATTTCGAAAGAAGCAAACCGCTTGTTTCGAAATGGCTGTGCTCCTTTCGAAATAAGTTAAACCTCGTTGCCTGTCGAAAGAGCGTTGTTTCAAAACAGTTGTTTCGAAACAACGCCAAAGAGACATGCCGTTTCGAAATAACGGTTATTTCGAAACGAGTTGTTTCGAAATAACCGTTATAATGGCCGTGTTATTTCAAAACAACAGTTGTTTCGAAATAACCGGCTGACCTTCCTCCCAGGGTGCACGGCGCCCTGGGGGAAGTCCCTGCCTGGGTTTTGCCTGTGAGGCAACGTGGCAGGGAGGGCTGACACAGGCAGCATGGCCCAGCAGCCAGGCCCCGCAGCTGCCACACGCAGGATGGCTCCTGTGTGGACGCAGGAGGACGTGCAGTGCCTCCTGGACATCTGGCAGCAGCCAGATATCCTTCAGTGGTTCCGGGCCAGCCACCGGAACCGCGATGTGTATAGTGACATTGCAGATGCAATGTCCCAAGGAGGGCACCCCCGGAGCACTGAACAGGTGCGGAGCAAGATAAAAACACTCTGGCAGGAGGATGCCCGGGCACTGCAGGGGCCTGGCAGCCAGGCCACCTGCCCGTATTTTGAGGCCCTGGATGCCTTCCTGGGCACACAGCCCAGCGGTGCCCCCGCTGCGGCCGTGGACACCTCCGGGGGGGCTCAGAGCCCCTCGTCAGGCCCAGAGGCAGCCGCCTCCGACATCTCCGTTGGGGGACCTCAAGCTGCAGCACCACAAGCGGCGGAGGCCAGCCCGACGACCCCAGAGCTGTTCCTGGCCATGGAGGCGGAGAGCAGCGTGGAGGAGCAGGGGCCCACCACCGCCCCAGGCTCCGACTCTGACCCCGGGACATCCCGGCGGACCTCCGGAGCCCCCGTGGGTAAGTATGCCCCCCCCCCCCCCATGGAGGCACACAGGGATGGGCCTTTCCAGCAGGTCCCGGGACGGGTAGAGGCCAGGGCCGGGCACCGGGGCGGGTAGGGCCCAGGGTTCGTGGGCTCAGAGGGGCCCCCTGGCCATGGGTCCCACAGACACAGGTGGCACCGCGGTCAAAGGCCCCTGTGTGCCAGGGGGTGGTGACCAGGGACTGGCTGGGAAAGATGCAGCAGCATCTTGGGTGAGGTGGAGAGCAGGCAGGGCACACCACTGGCCAGTGGTCTCAGGAGACCTCCAAGGGCAAGGTGTGGCTGGGTCCAGTTCACCCTTGTGGGCACCACAAGCATGTGTGCCTCCAGGGCACGGGTCCCAGATGTCTGGCAAAAGGAGACCATGGTCTCCTTTCTTCTGCTCTGTTCTTCTTTTTATCCTCCCATTCTCTGTCTGGCAGGCAGGTCAAAATACAGGGGTTTGTCAGGCTTTTTCCCAGAGGGGCTGAAGGATCCTGGACTGCCAGAGAATACCGATGTATATGGGAAAGTGTCCCAGGGCCCCTTAAACCCTGATGACTACCTCGGCCAGACAACCTTCTTGCTCAGGGTCCTCCAATGTCCTCCATCGGGTACCGTCCCAGCCTCCTTCCGAGGCTTTGGGGGCCAGGAGCCCTACCCCAGGGCAATGTCCCACGGGATCCTGGGACCCACTGACAGTCAGGGCACAGGCGTGTGCTGCAGACAGGTGCACGCAGACGGGACCAGCAGGCGGCAGAGGCTAACTGTGTTTTTTGCGTCCCTGCAGCACGTTGCAGAGCCCCTCCGCAAGGGCCGGCACCCACGCCCGGACCCCACCGCCCAAGCCCCAGGACACCGCGGCGACGGCGGAGGGCGCCCAGGACCCGCACTGAGCTCCTGGAGAGCCTGGAGGAGCTCGGGGAGACCATGCACACTGCCACCCAGGCCTGGAGGCGGGAGCAGGCGCAGTGGCAGGCGGCTGGGCTCCGTTCCCTGGAGCAGCTCGCAGGTGCTGAGGACAGGGCGGCGAGGGCACTAGAGGTCCTGGCAGTGGAGCTGCCAGCTGCTATTCTGCAGCAGGCTGCAGTCATCCGCCAGCTAGCAGAGGGCCTGGCTCCCCGACGGCGCCAGGAGACATCACCGCCCCAGCAAGGACAGCGGGCGGAGGGCAGCCGTGGGCGCAGGCGGGGCATGCCACCCCCCCCCGGACCCTCCCACAGGCGTTGCCTAACCCTCCCCGCCCCAGGACCTCTTCACCCCTGTCCCCTCCCAAGTTCATGTTCCCTCCCCAAGTCCCCTCCCAAGTTCATGTTCCCTCCCCCGGACCCCTCCAGATTGCCCAGTCCCGTATCACCCCCATCCCTTCCCTTATTGTGAATAAACCCTTGGAAAGTTATTCTTGGTTGTCTGTGTTTTTATTTGGGGGGGGGGTTGGCAGTGTGGGTGGATGGGTGCGGGCTGGCTGTGGGTGGACGGGGGGAGATGGTGGTTTGGTGCAGGGCAGGCCTGGTCCTCAGTCTTCCTCCACAGCGAAGGCGAGCCGGAGGGCATCGCGGATGGCGAGGGCTCGCGCAGATGGCTGCTCCCGAGTCAGCTGGGGTCTTGGTTGTTCATAGTCCCTAGCAAATGCTTGGACCTCAGCCTCCCATGCGAGTGGGATGGGTTCCCCCTGCTGCTCACAAAAGTTGTGGAGCACTGCACATGCTGCGATGACTTGCAGCAGGCTCCGCTCAGCGAGGTGGAGGCGAGTTAGCAGGCACCTCCACCGGGCCTTGAGGTGTCCGAAGGCCCACTCGACAACCTGTCGACAGCGGGCGAGGCGCGATTGAACAGCTGCCGGCTGGGGTCAAGTAGCCCAGCGTATGGGCGCATTAGCCAGGGCCACAGGGGGTAGGCCGCGTCCGCCACTATGAGGACGGGCACCTCTACGCCCCCAAGGTGGATGGTGTGAGGGGGGAAATGGGTTCCCGCCTCCATGCCCCGGTACAGGGCGGAGTTGCGGAGGACCCTGGAGTCATGGGCCCTCCCTGGCCATCCCACGTAGCAGTCTTGGAACCGGCCCCGGTGGTCCACAAGGGCCTGCATAATGACTGAATGGTATCCCTTTCGGTTGCGGTACACCGCAGCCCTGTGCTCCGGGGCGCGCACAGGGATGTGCGTGGCGTCCAAGATGCCAGCACAGTTTGGAAAGCCAAGGGTGGCCATCCCGGGCATGGTGTCCTGCAGGTCCCCGCATCTCACCAGGCACCGTAGGAGGACGTGATTGATGGCCCTGGTGACCTCGCGGAGGATGGTGCCGGTGGTGGACCTCCCGATGCCAAAAAGGTGTGCCACTGCCCTGTGGGACTCCGGGGTGGCCAGCTTCCACAGGGCGATGGCCACTCGTTTGTCCACCGGGACGGCAGGCCTCATGGGGGTGTCCCTGTGCTGCAGGTGCAGGGCGAGTTCGCCCACCAGGCGGGTGAAGCTGGTCCTGCTCATACGGAAGTTCTGGCGCCAGAGGTCATCACCCCAGGTACGCAGAACGACCCTCTCCCACCAGTCGACGCTGGTCTCACGCGCCCAGATGCGGCGGGGCACGGGGAGGGGCAGGGGCAGTAGCTGAGCCCTACAGCTGAGCTGGATGTATTCCTCAGGTAGAGGCCAGTCCTCCTCGGGGTCTGCAAACAGAGTCTCCCACAAGTGCCGGAGACCCTGCATGCGCACCGAGGGGCTGGGTGCTGCACGGCACTGTCTAGGCAGCCGAGCACTGTCCATAGCTTGCAGCGTGCTGCTAGCGTGGGTGGACAGGGAAGTGAGGTCAGGGCCGGCTTTTATGTGATTGGCTACCAACATGGCCGTTGACGTGGCCCAGGGAGGTGGCCATGTTGCCACACCTCCCATGCTGCACTGCCCCTGGGTCGAAATAGCAAGTCCACACTGTGGAAATGCTATTTCGATTCCCATTTTTTGCTTATTTCGCAGACACCATTTTGTTATTTCGAAACAGGTTATTTCGAAATAACTTGTTTCGAAACAAGCGCTCCCTGTGTGAACATAGCCCTAGTCATTTGGCATGTGGACAGCATGAAAAGAGTGACAGCAGCCTCAAAAGGCTTGCAGTAGCCAGGGGCCACCAAAAGCAGAGCTTAAGAAAGAAGAGGAAGAATCAGTCCCATAAGCATTACTCAGGCCTGTCATTGCTCTATTCTGTAACGGAGGTCAACTGTAACAAGCAAGGAGGACCCAGAAGGCAGGACTGATTAGCAGTTAGTGCACTGGTGTGGGTCTCCATCCTGTATCCTGTTCCTAGCTCTGCTCCGGGTTTCCCTTCCACCAAGGCACGAGAAGTAACTCTTCCATTTACTCAGCCTTGGTTAGGCCTCAACAGGAGTACTGAGTCCAGTTTTGGGCAGCTCATGTCAGGAAAGATGTGGAGGAATTGGAGAAAGTCCAGAGAAGAGCAATACGGATGATCAGAGGTCTGGCATACTTGACTTATGAGGGAAGATTGAAAGAGCTAGGTTTGTTTAGTCTGGAAGAAAGGAGACTGAGAAGGGACAGTTTTCAAGTACCTAAAAGACTGCCATGAGGAGGAGGGAGAAAAATTGTTCTCCTTAACCGCTGATGATAGGACAAGAAGCAATGGGCTTAAATTACAGCATGGGAGGTTTAGGTTGGACATTAGGAAAAGCTTCCTAACTGGCAGGGTGATTAACAACTGGAATAAGTTACCTAGGCAGGTTGTGGAGTCTCCAGCATTGGAATTGTTTAAGAGCAGGTTAGACAAAAACCTGCCCGGGATGGTTTAAGAGGGTAGTTCCTGCCATGAGTGCAGGGGACTGGACTTGATGGCCTCTCATGGTTCCTTCCAGTTTTTATGATAGTATATTGGGTTAACGCTTACGCTGAGCCTGCATTTTTCCAGCCAGCTGATCTGCACTGGGAGAGATAATATGTGCAGGCATTTCCCGCAGCAGAATTAATACTCAATGACATATATCTCGGCCCAGTGGTGAATTTTTAGGAAAGTATGTCTTAGTGAAGATAGTCGCATCCATCAAGTGGGATGGAGGGAGCTGGCCAGGTGCCAGGAAGAATGAAGGATACTGCTTCATTGATGGGGAACTGACAGACACGGGATCTCATTACAAAGCGAATCTTTTCATGGTGCTACTTCAGGGACACAGACACCTGTGAGCTTTGAATGATGATCTGGATCTCCTCCCATGAACATAAAAGCACTGATTTATTTTTCAGTCGCCTGTCATATCCATTATTTTTTCCCCTCCATTAAAAGTTTGTTGCCTACGCCTGCTCTCATTGAAATCAAGAGCAAAATTTCCCATTATATTCAGTGGATCAGGATTACAGTAAGTCCTTGATCCCTGGCTCCATGTCAATGAAGTTTTGAACTAGTTTATGCTACGTGATTTTAGGATGATTTAATCTCTGGAATCGTTTCTCATTCTTTTCCTCTTGGAGATAAATGGATCTGAATTTTAAGTTAATAGTTGTTTTACAATCAATAGCCTCCTCATAGCTTCACTCCAGCTTGTGTTCCCATAAGTAGCTGTGCTCACAGATTTCAAGGACAATGGAAAAGTTTTACTGTGTCAGCTAGTGTACACATCCCAGCCAGCGCGTGACTAGTCTCTAAACCAGAGTTCTCTTTGTGACCCTAAGAACGGCACAAGCCAACGGGCAAAGGGTTTGCTGTTCTTTAACAATGACTTCTGATATGTCTGACAAACTCATTGCATCCAGTGCACTGCATTTATAGTAGTTGTCTGTAAAGAATGTCACATGAGGTTGTCAAAGAAAGCCAGGAACCCACAGGTCATTAATGTTGTTTTGAAATGTATGTATAAATATCTTGTAAGTAGTTATGTTTATGTATACCACAAATAGGTTCCTGTGCAGTGTTGTTGTAGCTGTGTTGGTCCATGATAGGAAAGAGATAAGGGGGGGTGAGGTAATATTTTTTACTGGGTCAACTTCTATTGGTGTGAGAGAGACAAGCTCTCGAATTTACACAGAGCTCTTCTTGAGGTCTTCGACAGAACTAATTCTCATCCAGAAGTATGTGTACCCCTGGGAGAATGCAGAGATCTTCCTGGGGATATATCAGCTCATCCAGATATTTACCTAATTTTAGAACAAGCTATATAAAAAGCACTAGCAAAGTCAGCATAAACTCAAATTTTATACAGACAATGACTTGTTCATATGTCTCTACTGTAGCACTGCTTCTCAAACTGGTGGTGGTGACCCCCAGGGCATTGCTGGATGGGTTGGGGGAGAATCACAAGGGCAGGGCCAGCATTAATAGGTAACAAATAGTGGCCCCAAGAAGCCAAGAAACATGCTGAAACCAAAGCCCAGGTTGAAATCAGATTCCTAAAATGGATACAGTAGTCTGAAAGGTTGAGAATCACCAGACTATGAGTTTCTGCCAAACAAAGCTATTCATTTGCGGGTCCCAGTTTACATGTGTTGTAAGTTAATGCAAAGGAAACACCATGAATTGTAAGTTAACACAAAGGAAACACCATTTTCGTATGGAGTCAACATGAGGATGTGACGTCAATACGAAGGCAGCATGTCATGGAATAAACCACAGGGAGTAGTCCTGATTCTGGGGAAAATAGTGGATTTGGGGAGAATGTAAAAAGAAGGCAAAAAGTCATTTCTTGTCCTCCACCTGAAGAAGTAAGTGGGCTGTGTGGTTACATTCAGGAAAATGGGATGCCAACCTACCCACCTGGTTGGCAGCACGGTAAAGGATATTTGGGTGAGATATGAGTGCTCTTGACAGATGGATATTCTGCTAAATTAAATAAAATCCCTAGGAGATGTGCTATGGTTTTTTTATACATAATCTCTCTGTTTTCATTATTCTTTCTCTCTCTTAAATCTTAATGTTTGATAATAAATTTACAATTGTTTCTACTTTAAATATATCTCAGGGCTGTGATGTTATATAGGGGCTCATCCTCAGCTGAGTCAAAGAAGTTGGCATGTACACTGTCCCCATGGGGATGGCAAACCTGGTATTTCTGTGAATAGCCAGCAACAGGACTGGATGCCATAGGGAAATATTTCAATAGGGTTCAGGGACTGGGTGGCCACCTATTGTTAATCTGCAAAACAAAGTAAGGGCTAGCATTGCCCAGAGGAGGATGCTTGGGTGACCAGTCCTGTGTACCCCAAGAAAGCAGCACATTGTTGAGGCCAAGGCCTTGTCCAGTCTGGTTTTAAATGTGCCAAGCAAGGGGTCTCCCATTGCTTCCTGTGGAAGAGAATTTCATTGGCTAATGTGTCTCACTGTTGGTCGCATCAGCTCCCAAGTTGCAAATGCCATTATTGTGCTGTTCAACACCTTCCTGATCACTAATAAAATATGAAACATGACAGGACTTCACACCAGCTTCTGGAGGTCTCCAGCAGACACCTCACCAAATTCTATATATTACTATTCACCATTGCTGGCTGGAAGTGGCAGGAACCTTGATGCTTTAGATGTGTCAAACTAGACCAGAGAAATCACTGGAGAAAATACTCTAGGGAACAAAACAAGCAAGAGAAAGGATTGTAGGGATGACCCGACTCCCATTTAGTCAATGGAAAGACTCCCACTGACCTGAATAGGAGATTGATCTGGCCCAGAGTGACGTATTACTAAACACTATTATCCATTTGTTAGCAACAGCACAAAGCACAAGATACGATATATAGACAGTCCCAACCCAAAAAGTTTATAACCTTCAGGCTATTGAAAAACAAGATGAGACACAACTGGGAAGACCCAGAGACAGAATTAACTTAGAAATATTTTGACCTCGCCTTTCTCTCTTCCTCACTTGTGTGATATTGGGACAGAGAAGACATGAGACTGATATCTCCCAGTGTTGCCAGGCTACTCTGGAGCAGTTTAACCATTAAAAAGGATTTGAATGAGGTGAGAAGGCCATTGGGAATGAGAGATCGTTGTGTTCATGAAAGAAGGCATGAAGAACAGAATGGGAAAAGTGACCATCAGGCTTTGGGTGTGCGAGCCATGCTGAGCTTGAATTGGCAGTGCACCATCCAGGATGGTGTGTCAGAGAGGCAACCAGGTACATGGGGCTGGGCGCTGAGGCGTAGATGTATGAGTTATCTGTAGCGATGGCAGGTGAATTCATGCAAAGGCATGAAATCACCCAAGGCTAGAGCACGTTGGTGGAATAGAGCGAGGAAATATTAGGAGCAGAAAACTAAAATAACTAAGGTACATCACCTTGATATTGTGCTTATGTGTTGTTTAGCTGTTTAACATTTCCCTGTCTGGTCTATTTTATAACTTCTTTGGGGGCAGAGATATGTCTGCATAGCAGCACAGCAAGACTCCATGGGTACGTCTACACTATGTGTTTAAGTCGACTTAAGGACCCTTAAGTCGACTTAAACAGAGCCCTGTCTACACTGCAGGGCAATAAAGTCAACTTTAAAGTCCAGTAAAGTCGACTTTATAAGGTCCACTTATAAAGTCGACTTTACCATTAAGTCGACTTTATTAAGTCAACTTAAGACAATGTAGACTAACTAAGTTGACTTAATAAAGTCAACTTAGTGCAGTGGGACCATTAATTCGACTTTATTTAGTCGAATTAAGTCAGGACACCCATTTAAAGTCGACTTTATAAAGTCGACTTAATGTAGTGTGTACTCACTAAGTCGACTTAATAAGATCTACTTAAAGTCGACTTTAAGTAGACTTTATTAAGTCGACTTACTAAAGCTGACTTAGCTTTTACGATGTAGACATAGCCCATGGCAATACTACAATGATGATAAAGGTGTGGGAGGAGACTGTTGTCAGTACTTTGGGGCAGGGAATATCTTCCCTTCTGTTTGTACAGCACCCAGCACAGTGCAATTTTCATTTGAGCATCTGGGAGTATTATTTATTATTATTATTGAGAGGCAATGCCTGGCAGGTGGGTTAGGATGCAGAATCATGTGCCACCCAGATTTTCTGCTTGGCTTGTACTAGGCATGCTAAGTAACACTGATGAAGCTGACTGCCCTCACTCTGTCCTCTGGATCAGCTGGCACTGGTTGCAGGGGTGTAGCCATGGGTGGGCCTGGGTGGGTTGGGGCCTGCCCACTTGGAGATCAGGCCTGTCCACCACAGCACCAGGCAGCAGCATGAACTTCACCACTGCTGCCATGACTGGAGCAGAGGAGCCAGCATCAGCACCTCCACTCTGCTTGTAGCAGCAGCCGCCAGTTGCTCACCAGTCCCACAGCTGTGGCGGTGAGGTTATGCAGTTGCCAGGTGCTACAGAGGGCAGGCCTGATCTTGCTGCCTCTCCCCCTTTCTCCTCACAAGAGCTGCAATTGCGACTGAGCAGCTGGAGCATCTCAGGCAGCTTCCGGTTACATGGCTGGAAGCTACCCATGACTGGGCCCACCCTGCAAACTCAGGGGCCCAGCCAGAACAGGGGGCTGGCTATGCCCCTGACTGGTCATTTCTGTTATTGCTACCCAGTGATTAGTGGGTTTGGTCACATTTAAAGAATGAGGCCAGATCCTCAGCTGGTGTAAAGCAGAGTAGATCCATTGATTTAAATGGAGTTATGTCAGTTTCTACTAGAAGATATGAACACTTTGGGTTCATAATTACAGTTGCAGTAGCTCTCTGTATGTAGCCAATATCCCCGTAGGCCTGCAAGGCATATGTTTGCACTGGCACACAGAAAATGACTAGCTTCAAAGGGTATGGTTAATTTTTAAAAAAATCTGCATAAACCTGTATTTCAGTCCTGAGTTAAAAGAAAGAGTCTGATGATTTAGGCCTTGATTCATCTCCCAGCGATGTCTATGGTAAAACTTGACGTTGTGGGAGTGGTAGTAAGCCTGAGCCCTTAAATCTGCAACTGGCAAATCTCCATCCAAATCACTGAATCATTCAGAAAAGCTCCCCTTCCCCCTTGTTTTTCAGGAGTACAAAAGCATATATCCAAGTGCTTTTGAAATTGACTCCTCTTTCATACACTTACTAAACTATGTAACATTTGTATAGTCCAGCCAGCTCTGTCCCACAACTCCAGGCAATTCTGAAAAAATTAGAGAGATAGCATCAGAATCACAAACCCAGTCTCACATCATCTGCTTTCATGCTCCAGCTACCTTAGTGTTTATAGATCACATATCGGTTCAGCTTGCAACTGGCTTTCAAGTCTTCAGGCTACAGGAAAAGATATAATGGGCTATTCAACTAGAATAAGGAAAAATAAAATATCTTTACATTCCCAACACTGTATTTGCTTTACTGTCTGCATCTTTCTATAGTTCTCACCTGTAATTTGGGGTCAATCTGAGCTATTTTTAAAAAAGAAGTAATTGACAGTTTACCTTTACTTCCTGTCCATCTTAAAAGCCACAGTGGAAATGTCACGTTGTCTGGAAATTTGTAGGACATGGTTTCTAAGGTGGCTTTCAGTGCTATAATATAAGGGTGTATAGGAATAAAAAAAACCTGCTAGTACAGAATACAGCACCTTTAATTCAAGCATTTTGAGACACTTTAATAAATATACAATAAGCCACGATAGCCTTTGATAGATGTTTACTAGATAGAAATTATGTCTGTTTTGCAGCTGGGTAAGTAGCAACTCGAAGTGCGGGACTCGTACCATGCAGCAATCCAGGCTGAGAAAGGGTGGGGCAGTCCACCTCCAGAAGTCAGGCAGGGTCTGTATTGTGAGATTCGCAGTTCAATCCCTGCTTACCCCATGCTTCATTGTGGGAGGAATCATTCCTGGCTTCAGTTTACCTGCCCTTCTGGGGCTCCATCCAACCTGACCCTCCTGCAGTTGGATGTAATCACATCACAATAACTTGGTTATTCTTCCTCCTAGGTTTTTGCCTGCAATGTGGTGCTAAGGCAGGGAAATGGCTCCTTCTACCCTGTTGTGTTCTGCACGTGAACACTGAGGGTCATGATCTTGTTTAAAGGGTATAAGCGACTTGCCCACATTCACACAAGTCAACTGTTGAGCCAGAAATAGAATCCGTGCTCTCAGTTCGGTGCTGTAATCCCTAGACTGATAACAAGAACCCTTCTCTTTTATTTGCCTCTACATCTTTATACTAACTTCTTTATGCTAAACTGAAATCTACCCCTCTGAGCCAAACCCCACTGGGGCCAAGAGAAAGACTCCATTGGTCCAATTCACAATGTCTGCGAGCTTAGGGGAGGAAAAGATTTACTGTCCCTAAAATTATCAACATGATTCAAGAAGCCAAAATGATCTTATGGGGTGTCACATTTCTGCAGTTCTACTAACTTCATAGCAGGCGAGGATGTGGATATGTGGGCAGGTTGCTAGATGTCTTTCCAGGTAACATTTCTTACTTTGTTTGTCAGGACTTTGATCAAGTGCCAGATAGATAACACACTGTATCCAAATACGGCTCAGAATTCAATTCATCTTGAATGACAGGCCTGGACCTAGGCGTGGGTTTTTTTGAGAACCATTTGTAAAGAGTTTAAATGGCTGGAATTTTAGAGCAGACAAATTTCTCTGGCAGAAAGGCTGTTTTTTAGGATGTTCTTTTATTTTTAATGGAATCCAGCTTTGTCATTTACTTGATGACTAGAGCCAATAGAAATGTGTAGATATTTAGGGCAAGGCTATACGGTACAGCATGGGGCCTATAAATTGCTGCTATTTTATTCAAAACCACGAATAAAATAAGCACACAGATTAACGCACTTCTGACTCTCTGGGGTTTTTCATTTAGTTTAGATCACTTTTTGGAGAAAACACATCTTGCGCCGTTGGACTGCGGGGTGTTATAGAAAACAGTTCTGCTGGGTGTTATGTAAAACAGTCAAGTTGGTGTGAAAAACTAAGAAATAAAGATGTCTTTTCCTGTTAGTACCCTCACAGATTTCAGTGACTGCTTTTCCTCTTTAGCAATCAGTTAACTACCCAATCACGTAAATAAACAAGCTGGTGTGATGCTGAAAAGCTCTCACCAGCACGTGTGCTTTGATGAGATGCAAATCATTCAACACCCTGTGTCGTCTTAATTCTTTGTTTTCCAGTCACACCTGCCTCTGTCGGAGGCTTTGTTTTTAGCTTCTGCTCCTACTGCTCTTTCCTATCACCAAATGCTCTAGCATTATAGCAATATTCTGAATTTCTAGAGTATGGCAACTTTCAACACTTTTGCAGAGAGCTTTACACATTTGAACTTCCATAACAACTTTGTGCAGAAGGTAAAATTTCACTGCAATGTTTTACAATTGCGTAAACTGAGGCTCAGAGACACAGCATAAAATATTGTGACAATAGCCTTTCAGATTTTTTTCTAGACTTCTTCTTCCAGACAGAACCCAGAGGCAGAAGGAATGACCTGGTGGGGAAAGACGGGAAGAAAAGTAATGAATTTTTTCAAAACTGCAGGAAGTTTCCATTTTCTCTGGTTCATGCTCAAGGCAGAAGGGTTCACAGCATGTTAGCTAGAAAACTCATAGAGGGCCATATTCTGATTACATTGATTAAAATGAGGCCATTCATGTAGGAGGATATTATTTTGCATGCGTAATATTATCAAACCATTGTCCTTGAGATTCTTCCCCATTCCAAGAGCTGGTCTATACCACGACTTGCACCAAAATGACTAAAGCAGTTGTAACTCATTTCTTTTGTTACTTTGGTGCTTGTCTGTGTGTGGATGCTCATTTAGACTGTTCTTTTCTGATTTAGCATAAGTCATTTTTTACCACCCCATCTCTAGGGAAAAACTATAATATGATCAAGTTAACATGGAAAATACAGGCCATGGCCCTACTCTCACTGAGACATGTCATTCCTTGCTCCTCAAAGACAATCAGCCTAAATATTCATTGCTGGAAAGAGTAACCCACTGAAGTCCACAGAAAGTGACAAGTACAGTGTGAACTGGGCAAAAACTATTCATTATGAGTCATTTTTCAGTTAATAATTTATCCAACAAATAAGTTTTGGTAGCATTGAACTAGTCCTGTTGCCTGTTGAATTTTAGTAATCAAATAAAATATTTGGTGATTAATGGTAGCATTTGTCAAATAATTTATTCAATAAAAATATCATTTCTTGGTATTCAGCTATCTCACTCATTCTCCTTGCATCTCTCTCTCTATGTTATTCCCTTCTCTGAATTTCCTATTGAGTCCTGCCTTCTCTCTGTCTGTCTCTTGGAGTGGTCACGTGAGCACCACCATCATGGTCATGATCAAGGACAGACTCCAGGATCTCCAGAACTAGGTGCATGAGCCTGGACTGTTAGAGCTAATGGATTAAGCCAGAGGTCTCAAACTCAAGTCATCCCGAGGGCTGCATGAGGACCAATATGTTAGCCTGGGGGTCACACCATTGAAATCTTTTCATACAACAATATTGCAAATATTGATCACGACAGTGTTGTGGCAGGCTGCAGGAAATAACTTTAGGGGCCGCATGTGGCTTGCAGGCCATGAGTTTGAGACCCCTGGATTAAGCTGTATACCTAAAACAGGGCTCGGCAAATCCCGAGTACCAGGTTGCCATGGCATTCAGGATTTTGTCCTTGGAGAGCAGCAGCTCAGAGGCACCCAGGGAAGCGACCAGCCTCTGGCCCCTAAAAAAGAGCCAGCGAAGCTGACATTTTCAGCTCTGCCATCTCTCTTCCCCCTCTGCTACTGAAAGCTTCATCAGCAGTGGTTTTTCTGGCAAGCGGGGAAAGAGGATAGGAGATTGTGGCTTTTTGGCAGCAGAGGGCTCTGCACCAGCACAAGAAGTGGTGGCAGGGAGCCTCTTCACTGCCTCACATCTATGGGAACCTAAGTTTTTGAGCTGGCCCCCAGGTATGAGGGTGATTTGTTGAGCCCTGAGAGACTCATATCGTCTGTGGAGCAGGCACAGAGGGAGACACACAACACACTCTGAACAGTGGGAGATAGAAGTTCTTCAGGTCAGGGGCTTTATTTTTATGTCCAAGGATGTGATCATTGAAAAACAAATAATTTTAAACAGCCAGTGAAGTTACACCAGGGATGGATTTGACCTCAGATCTCCTAGTAAAACACTATTGTGTAGTAACAATACAATAAAGAAATGCCACAGCAGGTATGACTGACTTGTTCAAAGTGGAGCTCTCCAACTCAATAGTGACTGGCCACACCCACTAAGGACGGTAATGCTGGTTTAAGGTACTAGGCCTGCCGGGGAAGAAATGGAAAATAACAAGGCCTGAATGTAAAAAATATGGGACTATATGTATTGTAAAAGTGGTAGTTAAAGTATACTAGGTATGACAGGAAGATCTGTACCTTGCCAAGGAATTTGGTCATTTAATCGTACTGCAGATAAATGGCTTTTAAACGATTTGGTTTTGAATGTCTAGAATTGAGAATTAATCTGAACAGAACCAAATTTTATAGTAGACACCAGGGCCGGGTTTGTTTTTCAATAGCTTTTCCAGGGATCCCAGCTGTGGACTTCAGAGGATAACCTGAAGACAGAAGGGCTTGGAAATTCTGAAAGCAGCTCTATAGATCCCTAAGTCAGGCACTGTTAAGAAAACACACAGAGACTGAACTATCAAAAATATGTACTAGGTTTCAATAATAAACTCATTTTTTAAAAAGTTCTCCAGTAGAAGTAGGTAAAACTGGTTGACCAAAACTTTGGCAAGAAATGCATATTTGGGTCAACTAAAATATTTGTGTCAATTTCACTGAATTGAGTCAAATAAAAAAGACACCAAAAAAAGTTTTATTTGGACTTTTTTGAAATTAAATTTATTGACCTTTCAATTCAAAATTTGAAGTTTCCATACATTTTATATTTTTTTAAAAATTAAAACAATAAAAGATACTTGTTCTAACAATGAAACATTTCATTCGACCCAAAGCAATATTTATGTTGTTGTTACTTTTCAAGTCACCTAAAATTTTGAAAAATATCATTTTGGGATCAACCTGAAATGACTTTTTCCACCCCAGTTTTTTTGGACTCACCAGAGAACCAACAAATCTGTTCTTTGCCACAGCTCTACTCCCCAGTTCCCTGAAAGAAACCTTTCCTCCATCGGAAGTCTGAGTGAGTCAAAGCAGCCTCTTGCTTTTTAGGTGTGGTGGGTCAAAACAGACTTGATTAACCGAGCGTGGTTTGGGATGGTGATTTGGAACCCCTGGAGGCAGTAAATAATATATGCTAACTCTCTGTATTGGACCCCAACTTGGTAGTGGCTCCCATGAATTCCTGTTCAGTGGGATTTGGGGCTGGGAAAGGGAAGGAAAGCTGGCAGGGCTGGTGGGAATGCTGTCATACTGACATTGATTGCTGCAGATTGGAAGGTGTTGCAGTTAGGTGGGGTGAGTGTGCTATGGAAATTTGAGCTTTACAACATGTGCTGCAGAGCAATTCCAGCATGGTGCAAGGAGATGGATCTAGTTCCAATATATCTGTACTCTCCCAAACAGAAGCACTGCACGTTCCCTGAATTAGGGGGCTACAAGTCACATTTTTAATGAGCCAAGGAGATTTAGGACTGCTGCCTAAACCCCACTGATTTCAGTGACTTGGGCTCCTAAATTACTTGGGCAAGTCTGAACCTTTTACAAGGTATTCCTTACCGAATTGATTGAACTTACTGAACTGATTATTATTTAATGCCCAGAGGCACACTTCTCATATAAAACCATTATACCTGCCCTACAGAGCTTATGGCTGAAGGAAACAGACAATGCAGAAACCTCACTTGAAGCTTTACTCAAAGCCAGCACCTGCTGGAATGAGGGCTGCAGGGACCAGCTGGCGTCACCTCTGGTGAGCAACAGAGGACTTACAGCAGAGTCACAACCGGCTTGCAACAAAATCATCTGCTTGGCCAGACTGCCAGGTTGGCTGAGGAGCTAATGGTTATTCAAAGCGCTTGCCTGTTTGGGCCCAGCTGTGCTCCTGCCATGCATCACTTTGGATAAACTTGTTCTGAGCATCGGGTCTGATGTCTGCTCTGACCTGAGACCCCATCGCCTGGCCAGCCTCCGGTCCTGACCCTGGGCTCCTGCTCCAAACACTAGGTCCCAGCCTTGCCTCAGCTGCTAGGCCTGGTCTCTAACAGCAGTGGAATCAGGAAACATACATCCCAATAGAAATTCACTTGGAGGAATTTTTCAGTGCATTTCCTTTGCATTTGCTGAAGCCATTAGCTTTTCTACAAGTGCTCTCTCCCCTTCCCAGGCCAAGCTTCCATGACAATGGACATTCTTGTGCGAGGGAATCTCTGGCTAAGCCCAGAGAAGTTAGGAGAAATCTCTTGGGAGGGCTTTTTTTCATGAGGTTTTGCAGCCCTAGGAGCTTTTAAAATGAACCCAGACTTTTAGGAGCTTATCTCAACTCCACTGCACTGTTTGGGCATCCTCTCTCTTAACAAGTGTCTATTCCACTTCAAAGGCTGTCTGCACATCTTTGTGAAAGACCTTTTAGATAGTCAGTGAATTGCTGTCATCCCTCTGCAGTTAGAACAGATAAAAATATAGGTTTGGCAACTGTCCTGTGCATAGGTGGCATTTCAAGGTGATTCAAAACTCACCCCCAGCTGCCTCCAAGGTATTCGTTTGGTCCAAATTAAAACAAAACCAACCTTCATTCCTTTAGCATTACTCAACCCCACCCCATGCATTCTTCTGACCAGAAGGGGCACATCCACCTCTCTGTTATGGGCTTGGGTGGATTGAGCAGCTGCACCTGCTGCTGAAAATCAACAGACCCCTGCCACCCACCATCCCCATTACTTGGCCATGGAGATGAAAGAAGAAAGGGAACAAGGCGGCCTTGCATCAATTAACATGTTAAGTATCAGGCAACAAAACCACAATGCAAGACAAGGGCACTTCCTGAAACATTGTATTGGGATGCTTGAGTTTGGGATCTGTGGTTCAACCGCCTATCGAGGATCTCACTGTCTTGCCCACAGGCTCTCTTACAAGGCGGAAAGAAGAGATGGGCCTGAACCAGCCTCCTGTATCTGAACATCTCCCACCAAACTCTGGGGAAGTTTGAGGTCACATCCACATAAAAATCCCCACCTTTGTAATGGGCCAAGGCGAGTCCCCTGAGTAGCCTGATATGTAGGAAAGTTTGAATCTGGGCCCAAACATTAGCCTAACTCTAATATAAAGCCTCTTACTTCTAGGTCGCTGCTTCAAACCCATCTCAGGTTGATAGTGATGGAAAGGTGAGCTGTTTAATCTCATGGCTGCTATGTGGTGTGGGAAATGTGAATTTCATGCACTCCATCTAGCTCCCGGTGCACATCACACCATTCCTCGTTGGTAGTCCCACCAGCAAGGAGAGGCCAGAGTGGGTGGAAGAATAGACAACTCTAACATAGCTGGAGGGTCTCTCACCAGGTTCGAGCTATGACAGCACTTTAGTGGAACAGCAAAGGGGAAGCTCACACTGTGGAGCAAGGGAGTCCAAAGCATAGAGGAGTGGAGCATTTCTGAACTCCCAGCTCTGCCATTTATTTGTTGCATGACCCTGAGCAAGACCCTTCACTTCTCTGTGCCACACACACCCCAGATATTGCTCCAGAGGGTAAATGCCTTAGCAGAGATGCACTTTTTTCTAATACTTCCTGTTTCTCCTACCTTGACCTGGGGGAATTTCTTTCATATGTAATGGGACCTCTCATTAGCATCCATGAGTGAGAGAATATAATGTACCTGTCAAGTGGTATTAACTGCAGATCCAACACTTTGTGACCTTAGGGTTTGATCTGTAAACCACAGCAATCTGCACCATATCACAACATTGATACTTGCACTAACTGGTGCCTGTTGTGCTCTGCAAAGGAGGCAAATGTCTCTTTGAAGTCGCTACTTTATTTTTTGAAGAGTTTAAAAAAAGATTATAGCAGGAAATCATTTCTTGCCCCAGGGGAATGCTCAGAACTGAATCCTAAATTCTTTCCAACTAATAGCGCTTAATTTTTAATTTTTTCTTCAGAGGAGAGAAAATACTTAATCCTATGTGAACAGGGAGATTGACATCTGAAGGGTAGAATCAAGACACACCTGCAGGCTGCAGCATGGTCTGTTCTATCAAACTGAGTAAGGGATTTGACATGAATGGAAATACTGCTGGGTTTGGGAGCTTATTTCTATATAAATAATACATACAACTGTCTTCATGCAGAGTGCACAAACATTAGGATGTTAGCACAAGAGCTTTCCACTACTTAAGTCCACTGCCCAACTTGGTTTCTGGTGCATTTAAAATTAGACATCAGCTGGTCTGGATACTTTGCATTCAACAATTTTAAAAGAGCTGGTGGCAGAGCTCTCTGCACCATTAGTATTGCTTTGCCATGACCATGTTTATTATAAGAAACAAGGAGTCCTGTGGCCATAGGACTCCTTGTTTGTTTTACTGAACCAGCCTAACATGGCTGCCCCTTTGGAACTTGGCAACATGTTTATTATGGTAGAGCTCCTAACGGCCAATCAGGAAGGGGGGCCCCGTTGTGCTAGGGCAGCCTGGGAATACTGGGAAAATTCCAGCGCATGGGTAGAAAGTTACTATTGTGCCAATTTAAAAGGGTGCAGAGGGTGACATGGGTAATTATAGACCCGTCATCCTGACATTGATTCTGGAAAAAGCAGTAGAACAGCAGATTCAGGACTTGATTAATAAGGAATGGATGGACTAGTGCCAGTTAAGTAGGATTGATGGAACACAAATCTTGTCACACTAACATGATATATATTTTGATTAGATTGCCAGTTTGGTTAAGAACAGTAATAGTACTGACGTCACAGACCACTCTAAAGTATTCGATTTGGTACCATATAACATCTAGATGTAGAAATTAAAATGACACAAAATCAATCCAGCATACATGAAAGGGTTATATACTGGGTGTTGAACAGTTTTCAAAATATAATTGTAAAAAATAGGGATGCATCACTGAACAGGTGTGTTTCCAAGGGCCCCATGCACAGATCAGTTCTTGACCTAGCACCATTTAAATTTTTTATCATGATATGGACAAAAACATAAAATCATTACTGATAAAGGTTGCAGATGACACAAAGATCTAGAGTCGCAAATAATGAATTGGATGGGTTATGAATATAAGGCAAAATGGATCACTTAGTAAGCTGGGCATAACTAAACACTATGCATTTCAGTATGGCCAATGGAAGGTGATTCATTAGGACCAAAGAACGTAGGCCAGACTTACAGGATGGGGACTTCACCCTGGGAAGCTGTGATGTTTTGAAAAAAGAGCTAGGGGTCATGGTGTATAATGGGGTGAACATGAGCTCCCAGAGGGATGCTGTGGCCAGACGGCCAAACATCATCTTGAATGTGTAAACAGGGGAATCTCAAGTAGGAGGGGGAAGTAGTTGGGGTCATGTTACTTTTGTATTTGGCACTAGAGAAACAGTTGCTGGAAAGGATTGGAGAGGGTTTAGAAAAGAGCTACAAGAATGATTAAAGGTCTGAATAATGTGCCTTATAATGAAAGATTCAAGGAGCTTAATCTATTTACTTATCATAAAGAAGGTCAAGGAGTGATTTGATCATGGTGTATAAACATCTACATGCGGAATAAAATTTGATAACTGACAGTTCTTCAGTCTAACACTGTAACAAGATCCAATGGTGGGAACTGAAGCTAGACAAATTCCAACAAGAAATAAGATGGTCATTTTTAATCATGGAGTAAATTAACCATTGAAACAATTTATTCGGGAACGTGGTGGCTTCTCCACCACTGGGAATCTTTTAAATTAAGACCAGAAATTTTTCTAAAAGATATTTTCTGGTTCAGCGGTTCCCAAAGTTTTTGGCTTCAGGGCCACAGACATCATTTTTACAGCACTCAAGGGCCACCAGCTTCCACCAGGAAACCACTCCACCCATGCACCACAGCCAGACAGAAGTTCAATGAGAAGGCTACCTCCCTCCTTACTCATCTCCTGGTTGCAGCAGAGAAACCAAACATGTCCTGTAGTCCCACATGCTCCACCTACAGCCAACAGGAGGGGAGTGGTGGGCCACTGTGAAAGTCCTCATGGGCAATTTTTGGCCCCCAGGCCATAGGTTGGGAACCACTGCTCTAGTTCAACTACAGCTATAGGATTTGAAGCAGGAATTATTTCCTGGGAGTGGTAAGTCTTGTGTTATGCAGGTGGTCAGAGTAGGTGACTACAGTGATCCTATTTTGGCTTTACAATCCACTAATTTATGAAAATGAACCCAAAATCTATTGTCATTTTGTTGCAATGGTTATTTTTATATTTAAAAAGCCCTCATTATTTTGGGGACCTGGTTGCTGAAATGAGAGTGCTAGGCAACCATTGTGGTGCATAAAGCCAACTTTGGGACTGATTTCTAAACCTCAGAAGTGCTGAATCCTCAAAACAATCAGTGTTATCTCAAGAGTAAGACTCAACCTCCTTGCTGACAATATGCAACACTGCAAGCAGACTAGATAGAAAATTAGCCTCCACCACTGGTAGGCTGTTTCGATCATGTTGATAATTCCTAATGCAGTTACTTCCATCTCCCCCCCCGCCCCACACACACACTATATCTTCACTAACTCTGATTAAGTTGGCAGCATTTCATCAGCTTTTCTTACATGCACTCAACGCTGATGTCAGTGCACAGACCTTTATATTTCCCCCCTCCTTCCTGCAGGGAATATGAATTTCCAAGTGGTGTGTAACAGCCCATTTCAAAGAGGATTTAGTTTCCACAGGGGCACCTGCCCACTAGGCTTGATGATGGCTCTAGCTGAGCCTGCTAGGCTGGTTTCAGCTGGAAGTTGTACTGTGGTTCATGTTTCACATGGCATCTTAACCTTTGTGGCGTCTTGTGGCCCAGATGTGGAGCAGCAGCCGCCACCATCAGAAGGTAGAGGGGGAGGAAATAGGAACAGAATGTGAAATGCTCTAAATGAATCTGAAAACCCAATCCAGGCCCAGCTTCAAAAACACCATCACTGACTGCTGATTTAAAAGTGCATTTAAAGCGTCCTATTCAACGTAATTTGACAGGCCTTTTTTGGCTGAAAGCGCAATGGCTGCCTGCCACATTTTTCCTGAACTAATCACGACAGCTCCAGAACTTTGCTCATCATTATTAATGCGCTCTGAGGTGCCAATCAAGTATAAAAAGCAAGGAACTAGAGGCAAGACAGCCAGGCTGCTGTTGATCATTAGCTTGTCCCTTTTTGAGTCACACTCGGAATAAGCCAGAAAAAAAGTCAGCACAACATTTTGTAGTGACTTTGTAGGAATCTACATTTGTTCACTTTCAGTGAGGTTTATCTGACATTAGCTCCCTTTGCAACTCAAATGTTGATCGTCTTTTTTCTGACTTGCAGAGGTTAAAACTTATGTAAAATCCTGCTTTGACCTAATATTTCTCTAGCTGCCCAGCCAGGAGCTTGTAGGCAGGATCACAGGCTGCAGCTAGGAACTGTTTGGAGTAGTGGTTCTCAACCTGCTGCAGGTCATGACACTCTCGGCAGCATATTGTGACACTACACGACACATTAGCTCATGCACCCCAGGTCACATCCAGCCAGCTCCCTGGCTCTCTGTGACACACTAACCACTGTGTGGTGACATAGTAATGTGTCCTGATCCAGTGGTTGAGAACTGCTGGTTTGGACGAGAGATCAGGAAGTCAGCCTGTGTGCACATAGCTGGAATGCTAACTCTTAGCATCTTTGAAAGTAATTCTCTTTCTAAATCAGTTTCATTTCAAACATCGGAGTCCTCTTACGTTAGTAGCCACCTCGCAGTACATGAAATAGTGTGGGAACAGAGTGGTGTCCTCTGTACATCAAGTACATGTGCCATTGAGTAGCTATAGAACAAAATGGCTGAGGCCAGGCTGCCTCTAATCCCTTCTTATGCACCTGCTTGGTGAGGGACAGGACAGGACCTGTCATCAATAGGCCGTGCTCCTTGAGCAACATAGGACTTCTCTCTCCACTGCCCTACATTTTCATGTGATCATCCACGCCCGTGCAAAGTAGACACAAAATGCAGCCATCTTAATTCAGAGCTAGGACTGTGCAGATGAGACGTCGCTTCTGTCCCTGGCCTCCCCAGGTGCACTAGGACTCCTGCAGGACCCCGTCTCCCAGCAATGTGGCCCTCGGGAAAGAAACTACTGCAGGGAGGAGCCAGAACCAGCACAGCAGCCGCAGCAGGCAGTTCTAACTGGGAACCACAGGATCCTCAGACTTATGCAGTTGTCACACTAAATAATCTCTCCCTTGTGCTGATTGATGGTTCTCTCCAGCTCCTCCCACCGCTTTCTCTTTGTCTCCAACCCTTTTCCCTGTCCTTCCATCTGGCTCCTCCCACTCCTAATACAACCCCATAGAAAGAATGCGAATAACAAAACCCAAAGCTCATAGCCTTGGCATGACTACAGTCATCATATTCTCTTTCTCTTTCCCCTGCCCTTGACCTGCCTTATCTATTTAGATTGTTAACTCCTCCGGCAGGGATGGTCTCTTATTCTGTTTGTACAGGACCAAGCGCAATGGGGTCTTATTCTCAGTTGGCCCTACCGTACGTATTACCCTAATAAATGCAGTAAGTAAATGTGATGTCGCGTGGTTTAGGGGTGACCCTTTATTTTATTGATATAAAAATATTGCAGAAACCCTTGGAGAGGTTATAATTTGCTATTGTTTAGATCAAGTATGGCCAAACTGCAACGCGGGAGCCACATGTGGCTCTTGAATGAAAAAATGTGGCTCCCGGAAGAACATCAGTAAATCAATATAGTAGGTAAAAGTATATGGCTATCTGCCTCAGTGTGGCTCTTGAAGGTCTGATAATGAACTTGTGTGGTTCTTGAGTTCCATAAATTTGGCCACCCCTGGTTTAGATGTATGTATTGTTTTTGGATATAGATATCTGTCACACATATCCATAATTTACAGCAAGAACAGTTGTGCTATGTGACTGGGTTTCATCCTCCAGGCAGATTAGTGTCAGCATGGATGACTTATCAAGGGCCATTACCTTTACAATGAGGCCAGGGAGAGAAGCCAGCATGGCATCTATGACATCAAGATATGTAGGGATACTCCTGAAGTCAGGAGGACAGTAAACGCCTTTCCCCACCCATCATGTGCTGTGAGCTTATGTTTGAAATAAGCCAAATGGCAGATGAGAGGCTACAAAACGCAGCTTCACCAACTCAATCTTGTCTTCATTCCTGCTTCTGGATCAACTCATCTGAAAATAAAACTGTGAATCAAAGGACTAAGACCCATTCAGGTATGGGTTGTACATCAGAGGAACTGTTCAAGTCTGAATACTCCACATTTCTCATGAGAATGTAAAATATGTGGACATAAAAGTCCTTTGAATATATGCAATTGCTTTGACCATTCAATATTTCTCTTCTCCTTTGTTTTATAATAAATCTTTAGTCTTAGTTACTAAAAAGGATTAACCTACAGCGTGGTAGTTGGGATAGGATTGAAACTTGTATTGGTCTGGCAATGTGGCTGATACCGTGGCATCAGGAGAACATGGTTGGCAAAGGGACTAGTTTTTTACTAATTGATCTCTTTGCTGGGCCTAGCTGCTAATTGGGGGGCAGAGACTCTAATGCAATAAAGGGTACCGTGCAACTTCTTTGTGTAGTTTCTTCATAACTAGCATAGGGGATCACAAGCACTGTTTGCGACTGGTTGGTGAATCTAACTGCAGTGTTAGTCACCAGTTTGGGAGAATCTGCTCTCCTTTTTATAGCAGGCCCTGCCCTTGGCATTTTCAGATGGGCTACCCAAGGCATGGATAGACAGGTACAGTAATAGTAATCTGGTGGCCATATATACACAATACATGGCAGAGAGTAATCAGTCCTACGGTGTGCAAGCCCTCTAACTAGACTTTCCTCCCAGCAGTCTCTTAAGCATTATGCCCTGCTATCTGTGTGGGAGTTAGCGACTCCTTAACCACACTCCTTGTGCATCCACTTTGCCAGAAATAAGGGGTTAAATTCTGGCTCTGCTGAAATTATTGGAAAATTCTCCTTGACTTCAATGGGGCCATGGTTCTACCCAAAACATTCAACTGAAAATTTTCACCTGGTTCCTACAAGTTTCATTGGACAACTATGGAGTGCTAAATCAATTTGCTCTGCAGGTCCCAAGGCCACGGTTCCTGTGGTAGAAACAAAAAGAGACCAGTAGAAACCTCATATAGACATGTGGGAGATTCTAGTGGAGTCTGCTGGAATTTCAACTAGGGATTTTGTCCTCAGCCTGGCCATACGAAAATCTAGCTGCATGGTTTCTGCCTCTTATATCATGGTCCCGATAAAATGCCAGTGCTCTAAACCTGGCAGATGGTACTGTGGATGGTGCACTAAACAGAACAGGCTCCATGTCCTTTTCCCCCAGCTTTTGTGGCTCTGAGGTCCTAGCAGGTGCAAAGGCGGCCAGTGAATTCCTGTATGTTTTGAGGATGTGGAAACAGGGCTGTTAAACTGTGACAGTTTCAACAAGGGAATTTAGAAAGAGAGAGGGAGATTTCAAATGTTGTATGGAGAGAAACTGTATAACCCTGCTTTGGAGAAGGAAGGTATTTTAAAAAGGTGCCCTAATGGAGTGAGATGCTGCAGGGTAAGACACCCTCCATGATATGCTTACGGCTTTATTAACCGGGGCTGGGCCTAGCCATCCTAGGTCAGGTGACTATGATATAGGTCTGTTTGACACTGGGCTCTTAACGCTACCTTAAAGGCACATGAGCCCAGGTTTTAAAGCCACAGAACCACAGACTCATCAAAACTGGAAGGGACTGTGAGAGGTCATCGAGTCCAGCCCCCTGCGCTCCTGGCAGGACCAAGTACCCTCTTAAACCATCCCTGACAGGTGTTGGTATAACCTGATCTTAAACACTTACAGTGACGGAGTTGTTTGTTTTTGTTTTTGGTTTTTGGTTTTTGTTGGTTTTTTTTTGCTGGACTAGACGAACACGGCTATCCCTTTGGAGATTCCACAACCTGCCTAGGCAACTTATTCCAGTGGTTAATCACCCTGACAATTAGGAATTTTTTTCCTAATGTCCCACCTAAACCTCCCTTGCTGTAATTTAAACCCATTGCTTCTTATCCTATCATCAGCAGTGAAGGAGAATAATTTTTCTCCCCCCTCCTCCTGACAACCTTTTAGGTACTTGAAAACTGTTATCATGTCTCCTCTTTTCGAGACTAAACAAACCCAACTATTTCAATTCTTCCCTCATAAATCAAGCATTCCAGATGTTTAAATCATTCTTGTTGCTCTTCTCTGGACTTTCTCCAATTCCTCCACATCTTTCCTGAAATGAGCTGCCCAGAACTGGACTCAATACTCCAGTTGAGGCCTAATCAACACAGAGTAGAATGGAAGAATTACTTCTTGTATCTTAGCATCACACTCTTGACTCATATTTATCTTGTGTTCCACTGTGCGCCCCAGATCCCTTTCCACAGTACTCCTTCCTAGACAGTCATTGCCCATTTTGTACGTGTGCAGTGGATTGTTCTTTCCCAAGTGGAGTACTTTGCATTTGTCTTTACTGAATTTCATTCTGTTTACCTAGACCATTTCACCTGTTTGTCCAATCATTCTGAATTGTGTATGACTTGCTGTCTGAAGGGAAACGATCATGGGGAAGAGTATCTTCAAACCACTGCACAAAACTTAGCTGCCTGAAGACGAGCAGAAAGAGGCAGAGGATGGGTGTGTTTGCACTCCTACTTTATCCATGATTAAAACAGTATCATCTACCCTGCTCATTCAAAATCATGTGTCAGGCCCAAAATAATCAAGAGATTGGCTTATAAATCACAATTTTTTTAAAAAAAGTGTTTCCTTTTTATAGAATCATAGAATCATAGGGTTGGAAGGGACCTCATGAGATCATCTAGTCCACCCCATTGCCAGAAAAAGCAGGACTACTCCCACTAAATTATTCCAGCTAGAGTTTTAACCAGCCGGGCCTTAAATATCTCCAAAGACGGAGATTCCACCACCTTCCAAGGTAGCCCATTCCCATGCTTTACCACCCTCCTACTAAGGAAGTTTTTCCTAATCTCCAGCCTCGACCTCCCCAGCTGCAACTTGAAACCATTGCTCCTTGTTCTGTCCTCTGTTACTACTGAGAACAGCCAAGCTCCATCCTCCTTGGAGCATCCCTTCAAGTAGTTGAAGGTTGCTATCAAATCCCCCCTCAGTTTTCTCTTCTGCAGGCTAAATAAGCCTAGTTCCTTCAGTCTTTCTTCATAGGCCTTGTGCTCTAGCCCCTTGATCATTTTTGTTGCCCTCTGCTGGACTCTTTCTAATTTGTCCACGTCCTTTTTCTAGTGGGGAGCCCAAAACTGGACACAGTATTCCAGATGCGGCCTCACCAGTGCCAAATAGAGGGGAATGATCTTATCCCTTGATCTGCTGGCAACACTTCTAATGCAGCCCAGTATGCTACTGGCCTTTTTGGCAGCAAGAGTAGACTGTTGACTCATATCCAGCTTCCCATCCACCAGGACCCCCAGGTCCTTTTCTACACTGCTGCTACTTAGCTAATCACTCCCCAGCCTGTAGCAGTGCATGGGGTTTTTCTGTCGCAAGTGCAGGATTTTGCACTTGTCTTTGTTGAACCTCATGAGATTTCTATTGGCCCACTGCTCCAATTTGTCAAGGTCTTCCTGAATCTTCTCCCTGCCCTCCAGCGTGTCTATCATTCCCCCCAGCTTGGTGTCATCCTCAAACTTACTGAGTGTGAAATAAATCCCATTATCCAGATCATTAATGAAAATATTAAACAGAACTGGCCCCAGGACCAACCCCTGGGGCACACCACTTGTTACTGGTTGCCAACTAGACACAGAGCCATTGATTCCTACACGCTGAAATCATTGATCTAGCCAGTTCTCTATCCACCTTACAGTCCACACATCCAACCCATACTTCCTTAACTTGCTGACGAGAATGCTGTGGGAAACCGTATCAAAAGCCTTGCTAAAGTTGAGGTATATCACATCAACAGCTCTTCCTGCATCCACAAATCCAGTCATCTCATCATAGAAGGCGATGAGGTTGGTCAGGCATGATTTACCCTTGGTAAATCCATGCTGACTGTTCCTGATCACTCTACTTTTCTCCAACTGTTTCAGGATGGATTCTTTGAAAATCTGTTCCATGATTTTTCTAGGGATTGAGATGAGGAAGGCAGGTCTGTAATTCCCTGGATCCTCCTTCTTGCCTTTCTTGAAGATAGGTACTATATTTGCTTTTTTCCAGTCCTCCGGCACCTCCCCCGTTCGCCACGAGTTTTCAAGGATAATGGCCAGCGGTACTGCTCCCTCATCGGCCAACTCCCTCAGCACCCTCGGATGCAGGTCATCTGGCCCCATGGGCTTGTGGACATCCAGCTTCTTTAGGCAGTCCCTAATCTGACCTTCTGTCACCAAGGGCCTCTCTTCTTCTCTCCCATCTGCCATGCCCAGTGTAGTGGGCTGGGAACTCGCCCTCCCTGTGAAAACTGAACTAAAAAAAAAGCATTGAGCACTTCAGCCTTTTCCTCATCTTTCATCATGAGGATACCTGCACTATTCAGTAAGGCTATGTCCACACATACATCATTATTTCGAAATAACCCATTTCAAAATGAGTTATTTTGAAATAAAGTCCTTATTTCGAAATAAATTCATTCGAATTAACAGTTTGTTAATTTGAATTAAGGGAAAGCCTGCTTTCGAAATAGCCGTTGTTTCGAAATGGTTATTTTGAAACAAGGCCAATCGGACATGTTGTTTCGAAACAATGGCTATTTCGATTAGGCGCGAGGTTTAACGGTTTCGAAATAACGGCCATTATTTCGAAACAATGGGTCCCATTGTTTCGAAATAATGGTGCGTCGTGTGGGCATGCCGCTTCTTTTTTCAAAACAACCTCTGTTGTTTCGAAATAAGAAGCCTGTGTGGACATACCCTAATGGACCTACACCAGCCCTGATCCTCTTCTTGTTATTGACATACTTGTAGAACCCCTTCCTGTTATCCTTCACATCCCTTGCTAGCTGCAACTGTCCTTTGGCCTTTCTGATTTTATCCCTGCAGTCCCGAGCAATATCTTTATATGCCTCCTTAGTCATCTGTCCAAGCTTCCACTTCCTGTAAGCTTCCTTTTTATGCTTTAGCTCAGTGCAGAGTTCTCTGTTAAGCCACACTTTGCGCCTTCCACATTTGCTGTTCTTTCTGCTCATTAGAATGGTATCTTCCTGTGCCCTTAGCAGGGTTTCTTTAACATGTAACCAGCTCTCTTGGACACCTTTCCCCTTCAGATCAGCCTCTCAAGGGATGCTGCCCATCAGTTCCCTGAGGGAGCCAAAATCTGCTTTTCTGAAGTCCAGGGTCTGCGTTTTGCTTCCTTCCTTTTTTCCATTAATCAGCATCTTGAACTCTATCATCTCATGGTCACTACTGCCCAGGTTGCCATTAACTTCTATATCCCCAATCAATTCTTCTCTGTTTGTGAGCAGCAGGTCAAGAGGTACAAGGCCCGTAGTTGGTTCCTCCAGCATTTGTACGAGGAAGTTGTCCTCAATACTCTCCAAAAACTCCCTGGATTGTCTTTGCCTTTTGGTTTCTGAGCCTTTAGGGTATGCCCACATCACATTTTCAAGATTGTCTCTGTAAGGAAACAACAAGAAATATACTTTCTTCAAACAAAATAACAACTGAGATTGTCACCTGATGAATTGCCTCCAGGAGCTGGGGTTTTTAAAAAAACACCAAAGATAAAATCCTGCCCCAACTGAGGGCAATGAGATTTCTGCCAGTGATTTGAAGGGGGCCAAGATTTCACCCCAATTGTCATGAGACACATGATAAAATCACAAGAGCTGGTAGCCCTGGGAAAAAAAATGTTGCTGCTTTTGAGTTTTACAGTCTCCCTTAAAAAAAAAAAAAGTTCACATTTAGGGCTAGATTATTCCCCAGCTCTGAGTCTAAGTTTTGCTTTTATCCAATTCCCCACTCAGCAACTACATATTTCCTGGGTGACCTCCGTATCTGTGTGCATCCACCCCTCCAGTTGTAAAAAGAGCACAATGCTGCTTCCTTCCCTTCTCTGTTTTATCTCTTTAGATGGTAAATTCTTCAGGGCAGGGAGGGTGCTGTGTTAGGTGTTTGTACAGTGCCTGCCTAGCACAACGGGTTCCAGTTCAGTTAGGGACTATTGTAATATGACTAATAATAATCATTATAAAATTCCTAGGCAGGGTGGAGATTGGGATGTTTTCTCCATTTTGTAGGTTCACATCCTAGAAATTAAATACTTGCTTCTACTGAACAAAATCTTCAAGTGAATGATTCTCTCCATGCAACTACTAAAGCAAACAAGGAGTACTCATCAAGGATGTTGTTCGTTTTGACTTTCTTCCCACAGTTCAAAACTTTTCAGGGCTAACTTCTGATGAAAATGCACCAAATGCTGAGGGAGACGATAAATCCCAGCAATACCTAGACTTTTCTTTTCTTTTCTTTTCTTTTCTTTTCTTTTCTTTTCTCCCTTATGAATTACCAAAACAAGCCAGGATTTATGATTAATTAATTTCTCATATGATGAATTCTTAGATTTAACCCTCTTACTGCTAAGATGCAGTCCTTACACTGGAGATTAGGGAAATGTGGATGATAATGGTAGCTTTGATGTCATGTATATGGAGATTGCAGGCATTATGAACAACCAACTTGGGAGATTTTAGCTCCAAAAAGAGTGGCAGGTCCCCTAAGTGATTTGCACCTGGACGTCTGTAGATAGGTAAGAATACTCAGAACTTGCCCTTATCCTTGCAGACCATGTAGATGCATTGGCAGGTTCTGGTGCTGTTGCTGAGGCTGGAGAGGGAAATGACTTCTGCTCCATCTCCTCTTTTCTTCTTCCCTTATATTTTTCCAAAATCTTGCCTGGTATGTGTTGTGAGGACCATAGAATTATAAAATATTAGGGTTGGAAGGAACCTCAGGAGGTCATCTAGTCCAACCCCTTGCTCAAAACAGGATCAACCTCAACTAAACCATTCCAGCCAGGGCTTTGTCAAGCCACACCTTAAGAACCACTAAGGATGGAGATTTCACCACCTCCCTAGGTAACCCATTCCAGTGCTTCACCAACCTCCTAGGGAAAAATCTTTTCCTAATATCCAACCTTGATCTTGCCTGATGACTTTAGCAAGGCAGACTGGATTAAGACATAGGCAGTATCAGCTTCTGTCTAGGGCTCAAGCTCTTGGAGTCATGTGATTACATCAGTCTGTTAGGGCTTGTCTACACTAGGAAGTTTTATTATTCTGCTAAAAGAGCAGTGTGGACATAGTTATACTGGTATGGAAGTGCTTACACTGGTTCAGCTTAATCCTCGTTCAGGAAGCAGAATAAGATATTCCAGTAAAAGTCAAAAGTGTCCACATTACAGTTCCTATCCCTAACCTTCATGAATAACCCCTCTTGCTTAAGGGCCTGGCAAGAGGGCATTCAAGATAGGGGAAGATGGCCTTGTTCCCCTTTTACACAGGTTTGGGAAACCAGAGCTGAGGCTCTTCTGGGTGCTTTGCATTGTGTGTGTTCACTCAGACCAGTCACCAGGAACAAGGTTTTATTCTGAAACATACAACAGCTTTACAGTCCATCGGCCTCCTCCGTGAATGTGTGCTACATGCTTCCAGCCTCAGTTGGAGTAGATATTCCCTGCAGGGGAGGACAGGAGTGCTTCCTGGCAGGCGCTAGGAAGTTCTTCTAGCATGCCGCAGTTCCTAGTCCACAACTTGTAGTTCTCACCGCTCCTATTGAAACATCCTGGACTTTGGGCTACACATGTTTATATCAGTATAACTTGTCTAGTGGAGACCAGAGCTTCAGTTTTAAGTTCCCAGCACTTGGGGCTGTAAAGAAAACATTGAAAATATGATCCAGTTGTAACCAGTGTGGTGAACTCTGCCTGAGTTTGCAGAAAGCTTGAAACAATTGTTTGGAGCGGTATGAACGATCATATGTAGCTCAGTGGACTGGACACCAAGACCCAGTGCCCTGGAGGTGTGTGGCAGACGGAAAGGACTGCAATGGCTACGTGCAGTAGGGCTGGGTAAAAGCAGAGTGTGGACTTTAGGATGTGCCCTGCTCTCAGGGTGCCCTTTCTTATGTCAACGCCAGACTTTGTGCTTTGTTAGCCATCAGAAGGTGCAAAGGAGAAAAAAATCTCTGTTCTGACCATTCTGAACAGCTAAAAAAAAGCTCTCAGATTCCTGTTCTGGAGATGGGTGCATTTCATGCAGTCATAGATTTTAAGGCCAGAGGCAACCTTTAAATCCCTACCTCCTTCAGAAAACAGGCCAGAGAATTTCATCCAGTTACTCCCGTGTTGTTTCATTTCCTAACCCATTTACCCCATCCTGGACTGCCCATCTGCTCCATACTTCTCTGTGGACTTGATTAAAGAGCAGCAGCCGCTGGGTGCTCTTCCCTGCCTATACAGAACTGAGAGTTATCCAAATGACACATACCTTCCCCAAAGTGCTTCCAAAGAAGCTGCTCTGCACAAACCATCCCATTAACACTTTCAGGACTCTCAGTAAATCATGGTCAGCCTTTGCTGATGCCATCAGGAGACTCCAGGAGTAAATAGAGACCAAGGAGTTACTGCCAATGATGAATCCTCTTCCCTAACTTCCTCCCAGGCTCTAGTCTACCTGTGGGACTGGCATATGTGACTGAGCCATGCGGCATCTGCTGCTCCCTTGGCCTCATGATCGTTGTGGGAAAGAGGCGCTGGGTCCTGGGAGTGTGCTGCCAAGAAGGAGATCAAGAGTTGAATGCCGCTGAACAGGGCAGAGATGGCAAATTTTCAAAACTGGCAGCCAAATGTGCTTCCAGGCAGAGGGCCATGCAGTCTAAAAGCCTATCAAGATGGGAGGATGTGATGGTACAAAGCTGCCATAGCCTCCTTTATGTCAGGGGAAGCCAGCACTGCCTCAGAAATGGGAGGTGTTCATTCAGAAAGGTGTACTGCCAGGAGTCTTTGCCTTACATGACAGCAACCCCTTGACGGACTTCCATGACCAGACCAGCCCCTATGTATGGCAGAAGGACTGGGGCCAGGCTCAGTTCAGTCCAGAGTGAGCCACACAGGGGCTTTCTGTGGTGAAGTTATTAAAAGGAGCTACTATCTCTGTTAAAAAAAATGCACGGACATGACTGGTGATTCTGTCTTTCACCCTGCCCCTCTGTCTTCTTTCTCCAGCTGCTGCTGCCACCTGACTGATGCGAGTGTAACAGCAGAGGTAGACTCACTGATGAAGGAGGAGCTTGCTTCTGCGTGTGGAATGGACAAGAAGAAATAGATAAACAAAATATGATATATGGCGTATATAGTATGAAGACTACATAGTACGGCACTTAGGTTATGTCTACACTGGAAGCTTAAGTCAACTTAACCTGGCTTAAGTCAACTTAAGCAACTCCATGGCTACATTTGGCATGTATTAAGCCAACTTAAGCACTTTCTTAAGTTGATTTAATAACTCCTGACATTAAAGTCTACTTTAAGCATTGTCGACTTTATTAAGTAGACTTAACGAAATGTCGCTGCCTAAATTGACTTTATTAAGTTGACTTAAGCCAGGGTAGCCACTTAAGTTGACTTTATTAGGTCGACTAAAGTGGCTACCCTGGCTTAAGTAGACTTAATAAAGTTGATCTAAAGAAACATGGATTCTCTTAGTTGACTTAATAAAGTTGAATTTAAGTTGACCTTGTTAAGTTGACTTAACTGAGCCCTCTAGTGTAGACATAGCCTTGGATTATTAGGTTGTGGGGGCAAAGAACATCTTTTTTGTTGTGTGTTTGCAAGGTGCCAAGAACAATGAGTTGCTGGTCTATAACTGGATGTCCTAGGCATGATTGCAATACAAATCATCAATACATTGTATATTATAATTTTGCTGCCAAATGCAGAGCAAAATGTTGCTCACAGCCATCCAACTTTAGGCGCTTGGGCTGAGATTTTTAATGTTGAGTCTCAGCTTAAGACTGAATTTAAAGCTTCAGCAAAAATAAAACCCCAAATGATTTCAGAACAAGCAACTTTAATTCTGGCTTTTTCTGACCTCTGAATGATTGTTTGACTTTGCAACATTTATTTTATTTACAATTCTATTTGTGTAGGAAATATCGATTAGGTTAGATTAATCCCTGCAGAACAGAGGTTTACTAATACAAAGACAATACAAATTGATTGTATTGGAGGCTAATACATTACCAAAAAATCCAGAGTGGTAAATTCAAGTTTAATAAATGCGTCCAGTTACACATTCAGCTCTGGGATTGTACACTAACTGCTCTGCTTTCCGGTTTCAAAAATCTTTCACTAAATCTATGACAGGATTTTAATGGCTTTGACTAAATCTCTGTATGATTAAATAGTGAGAATGGAATTCTGATCTCTGAATGTGAGAGATTTATTTCAGCCCTGTTCAGTTCTCATCCATCTCTGGAATGTCTCTGAATCTGCACTGCTAAGAAGGGCAGCTACATCTCCTACTAATTCCTCTTGACAAATGGTAAATTGCTCCAAGGGCTTGGAAAATGGAGGAGATTATAAAAGTCCTTCTTGTTTAAATTAAGAGCGGAGCTATGTGATAAATTATTTTTATTAATAATACTTTGCATTTCTAAAGTACCTTCAATCCTGCCTGGCTTTAGAAACTTAAATTGACCTACCTGGAGAAATCCCCACATCCACCAGTGAAATATAGCCCTGCTAGCCTAACATTTATTTTTGCAATGCACATAATGAAAAAAAAGGATGGTCTAGTGGTTAGAGTGTTACTCTGGCACTCAGGAAACCCACATTCATATCCCTGTTTTACAACAGACCTCAGCAAATCATTAAGCCTCTCTGTGCCTCTGTTATTATTCTGTAAAATGGGGGGAATATCAGTTCCCCATCTCACAGGGGTGTTACGAGAAATTAAAAGAGTGTGAGAGAATTATTGTTCCAGATTAGGCCAGTGATCAGGACCACTTCTTTGACAATGGCCAGTACCCTCTGCTTTAGAGGAAGAAGCAGGAATCTTCAAAACTGTCAAGTACGGAACAATCTGCCATAGAGGGTCTGATTTATTTTTGAGGTCCAAAAATCAGACATTGGCAGTAGCAGCAGATCATCTTATTTAGACAGATCATCTTACCTAGACACCTGTGAATCAAATATTATTAATAATAATTGCATCTGAAAAACAGTGTTAGAGGAATGTTAAGGTTGCAATGCTGAGCACTCAAAAGATAGGAAATGTCAGAAGTAAAGTTGCCTATGCAAACAGTTTCATGATTTGGAGAGGTATGACTCACAAAGGGTCAGCAATGCTGTCTATTTCTCTATGTTCCTGGAGAACTTTTATTGTCTGTGAGCTCTCAGCCTCATTTCCCTTGCCACCTGGTACAGATTATCTCAGCATGTCAAAGACAACTCAGTCACTCTTCCTGTCCATGTGAAGGTCACCACAGAATGAAGGCCAATGCAGCTGGCTACCAGGGGAGAGTCCCCAGGCCAGAGGAAACATCCACCTGATTTTTATCTGCCTCCCTAATGACATACACACATATCGTCCCCCGAATGCTCTTCTGCATATGGCCTTGGCATAAAATGCATGGGAGCTGGGTTTCGTTTCCTGCTGCACTGCAGGTTTCTTCCATGCCTTTAAGCAAGTCACTTAATCTCAATGTGCAGGAAAACTGATCATTCAGTCGTGGTCTATCTGTTATATTTAGATCATGACCTCTTTAGTGCAGGAACTTCCTCTACTCTAAGAGCCAGGTGTAATGGGAATTGTAGATTTTAAGAAATAATGGAATCCAAATATTTTCCTCTTTTTATACAATAGTGAAAGATGTCAAGATCACTGCAGTAGCAAAAATGTTTAAAAGAACCAGGCAACACATTTTTTTTTGTCTTTTCGAAATCCTAACTTTTTAGTTAACATATACATTCTGCATTAAAATCTGACATCTCAGAATAAATATGAATCCTCTTGACTGAACTCTTTGAAACAACTTTAAATTATCAACCATTTAATGTATAAATAGACAATGTTGAAAACACAATAATAGTAAATTGACTCACTTCAATTGTCCACGTGACTGTTTTCTCTTGAGAAAAGTTTTCTGCATCTCTTTGATCCCAGTCTCCAAACCAGCCTTCACTCTGTGTAAATCCATGATCCATAATAGTGAAATTCCAACACTTTCAAGGGAGGCATCAAGTCAGTTCTGAACAACTTTGTTTTTTTTCCTAGTCTGAATAAGAGTCAAGGGTTTTATTTCCAGAGTCCTCCTTCAGACTAAAAGGTTTATAATAAATGGCATGTAAGATTTGGGTGGCATCTCAAGCCCAGCAGTAAATTATTGAGATGTTAAATCTCTGCATGGGTCTTTAGATCTCATTGCTCACAGACGGTTGGCAGAATGGCATGTCACAGAGCAAACTCTTGTCAAGTTGGATGGAGACTTGATAACATCTGGAACTTTCTGTACAGTCCAGGCCCTTTGAGCTGAGCTGGTCAAATTGTAGGTGGTGAATATGTTATTCATTTTCCAGTGAGTATTTTATTCATTGGTTCTTTTTTTACTGCATTCAGCCAGTTTTTCCCATGACTCCAGTTCGCTCATCCTCTCTTTACACACCAGAATACTGCAGAAAGGATCTTTCCAGGGTTCAAAACTGCCCAGTTCTTTTTCAGGAGAGTTTGGCTCAAGCCAGAAAGTTCACATCTGAATCTTCACATAGTGCAAAGAATTAGGAGTCATCTTACAGAAATGGACCTGAGTCACAAAATGCTAAACAAAGGCCTGATCCTGAAAACATGTGTGTGTGTTCAATGTGTGTTGCTATCCAATTAAATGTGACCATTCACAGGTGTGAAGTCACTCAGGGTAGGTCTTCACTGAGATGTAAGCCAGGGGTTAATAGAACGCTACTCGAGTTAGCAGATTCTGGGTTTGTTAACCTAGGGCTTGAGCAACTATACTCATTTGCAACTCCAGCTAGGAATTATTGAACCTGGGGTCCCAACTTCGGACTCCAACATCTGAATTCAGACCCTCATGATGCTGTGAAATCATCCATGTTCCAGACTTTCTGCACCCTCCCAAAACATACCTGCTCTACCCTTTGTTCAGTGGTGCGATGTGGAAAAGCATGACTTTCCTCCAAACCTGACTGGCCAGAGGACACAGAAAGTCTGTCTGTGGGATTCTGGGATACTTTTGGCAGACTCCCAAAGCATGAGTCCAGGGGGCCTGCATCTAAACTGCAGAGAAATAGGGCTTGACTCCAGATTCCCAGCTTGACTCAGGGTTGGACCCGCCAGCCCTGTGGCATTCTGGGAGCTGGGTTAGTGTGAGATGGAAAGGGGATTAGTCTTGAGACCTGATCTTACATGGCAATGTAGACATATCCACATGGGCTTAAGAGCTTCACGGGTTGGGACCTGGGTCAGTCTTTGCAAAGACTGAGGTAGTTTGGGTCCAGCATCCAAATCTGAGCCATCTCTGCATTTTTTGTTGCTGTTAGTTGTGGAGCTGTTTGTTTACTGCACGGTAAAGATGTGAAGGGTCATGTTAAAGTCCATCACTTGAGTTTAGATGGGCAAGTCACTCATTTGTGAGATGCAAAGAAAGACCAAGAGAAAGGGGCTCTAGAGAGGGGACTGATCAACAAGAGAGATGTGGGGGACAGAAGGGAGACAGAGGAGTGAAAGCGAGAATGGCGATGTAAGTTGTGTAAATAATACCCAGATACTCCATAGCAGAGATGCTGGCATAGCTCCCGTTAGTGTGGCTTTGTGTTGTCCACTTCTGGCTAGACTATGTACAGAGGTTAATGAGTGACTGCTACTGCTTGCAAGTTAATGGCCTTGAAGTTATAGGGTTCAGCAACCCCCAGTACACGTGCCAAGAGTGGCACACAAGCCAATTCAGATAGGAACGCACCACTCTCTGTGATGCTCTGTGAAGCCGGGTGGCTTCTTTTGTTGGCAACTGAGGTGGGTGGTGCCCAGCTACACTTTCAGAAGCATGCCTGGGGATCTCTTGCCACTTTTTTTCAGTGGAGGAGGGGCCTGCATGGGAGTTGGCAAATGTGGCCAACTCCGTAAAGCAGTGCTTTTCAACACAGTGTCTTGTAGCACACTGCTGAACCATGAGCACTGTAAAGTGTGCCATGAAATTTTGTACAAAGGTAATGAAAATCAATGTAAAACAAACATTGCTTCATCTAAAACTGTATTATATCCAACCAAAATTACAACTCATAAAACTTGTGAAAATTAATCATCAGATTAAAAGTGAGGTATTCGTCTTTCGATTCTAAAATGTAAACATTCTAAACGCAGCTGGCCAAAGTGCAAAACTGAGACGACGTGTATTTTTTTCTGGGGGATTTGAAACATTAATGCATTTGATCCTTCTTTAGCTTGTTGTATGCACTGTGTTGCAAAACTCACTAGTAGCTATATGTAAGTAAATGTGATGTTTATGAGCAATCAATTCAGCTGAAAAAAGTGAGTGTGCCTTGGAATTGTTTCATTGAAGTGTTCTTTGTTACTGAAAAGGTTGGGAACCACTGCACTAGAGCTCAAGGAGTCAGCTTCTTTCAGAAGTCCAGGGTTCATTTGATGACCAGTTGGGGCATGGTTATATAAAAAGCACACACCAGAATAACCATGACAATAGTACCAAATGTCCACAGTCATTCGAGAAGGTACACATTTTTGATTAAGGTGCAGACATAAAGGATAGGAATAGATTGTTTCAAAAAGATCTACCATGCATTTAGAATGTAAGTACAGCTACACTGTGTCAGACCAATAGTCCATCTAGCCCAATACCCTGTCTTCTGACAGTGGCCAATGCCAGGTGCTTCATGCGCAGAGCACGTAATCAAGTGATCGACCCTGTTGTATATGCCCAGGCTTTGGCAAACAGCAACCCCTGCCTATAATTGCTAATAGCCAATGATAGACCTATCCTCATGAATTTATCTAGTTCTTTTTTGAACCTCGTTAATCTCGGCTTTCACAACATCCTCTGGCAAGGAGTTCCACAGATTGACTGTGCATTGTACGAAGGAATCCTTCCTGATAATTTCATTTAGTGACCCACAGCTTTTGTTTTATGAAAAGGAGTAAATAACACTTCCTTATTTGCTTTCCCACACCATTTATGATTGTATAGTCATCTCTTTTTCCAAGATGTAAAGTCCCAGCCATATTAATCTCTCCTCATGCAAGGTTTTCCCTAACCCTAATAATTTTTGTTTCTCTTTTCTATATCGTTTCCAATTTCAATATGTTTTTTTTGAAATGGAGCAACCAGATCTTCACACACTATTAAAAATGTGGGTGTGCCATGGATTTATAAAGAGGCAATATAGTATTTTCTAACTTATTATCTACCCATTTTCTTTTGATTCCCAACATTCTAGTAGGTTTTTCTTGCCGCTAGTGCATGTTGAGAGGATATTTTCAGAGAACCATCCACAATGCCTCCAAGAGCTCTTTCTTGAGCATTAACAGCTAATTTAGGCACCATCATTTTATATATTTTCCAGTGTGCATTTCTTTCCATTTACCAGTACTTAATTTCATCTGCCATTTTGTTTCCTACTTTGTTTTCTTTTACTTGCATGTGAAAATAAAATACAGTTGAGATCCAAAAGTCTATGATATATTCCCAAATGAAGGAAATGAAAAAAACACAGATGATGATGATAACTCTTTTAACATGAAGATCAAAAATCCTTAATAAGGTACCTACCAGCCTGGCAATGATTTATAGCCTTTTAAATTAAACATCCTTTTTCTTGGATAAAAGCAGGTTTGGAATGGTTTCTCTTTGCAAACTTTTTTTAATTTTCCCCATCTTTTAATAAAATTCACACTCTCCCCTCTTCCTCCATCATCACTTCCTTTGTCTTGACTCATCAACAGCTGTTGCCATTCCAATGAGCAATGGGATTCTGCCATGAATAGCACGAATTATCAAGCTATCATACTACCTCCTGAGAATTTGCATCAAGTGTGTAAGATATTGCTGTTAACTCACAAGAGGTTCTAATGTATTGGTGCTCCATCACATCTGACAGGAAGTTATTAATTATTGCCCATTCTGTTGGTGCCTGATTCAAAGACCATTTAGTGTCAATGATAAGACTCTCTTTGTCAAAGGCTCTTTTGATCCAGTCACGCAGGGCTGCTTACAGGACATTCTTTTCCCCTAAAAGAACCTCCTGACTTTCCTTCTTTTAATATAATGCATTGTAAAAATGACTTAAGAATTCTGGGGGGTTTTCCCTGGAGAAACTTGATGAAACATTTGAAGTCACCTGGTCAAGAGATTAATCATGTGTTTTTTAAGTACCTTTTGCTGTGTTAATAGTAACTCTGTTAGGCTCAGAGTGGGAACCCCTTACTCCCAACTGTTAGCAATTACTCACATGAGTAAGCCCAGGGAAGTCGATGGAACTGTTGATCATGGAATCACAGAACAAGAAGGAACCATGAGAGGTCATTGAGTCCAGTCCCCTGCACTCATGACAAGACCAAGTACTATCTAAACCAGGGGTCTCAAACTCACAGCCCATGGGCCATATGTGGCCCCCAAAGTTATTCCCTGCAGCTTGCAAGGACACTATTGTTTTTGATATTTGCAATATCGTTGAATGAAGAGGTTTCTGTGGTGTGGGCCTCAGGCTAATGTACTAGTCCTCATAAGGCCCTTGTGGTGATTTGAGTTTGAGAGCCCTGATCTAGACTATAGAATCATAAAACTGGAAGTGACCATGAGAGGTCATCAAGTAACTGCTCGGCAGTGGGATTCAGGAGTTTGCAACCCAGCCTTAAATTATCAAAGCTAATTTTAAAAGAAAAAAAAAAACCATACTTACAAATAAACAAAAAACCTAGGGTCTGATGCTGAAAATCTTTTCACGTGAGTAAACATGATTCACACAAGGCATCTCAAAGCCTTCAATAGGACAATTTATGTGACTAAGAATTACTCAAAGAATAAGGTTTACAGTATCAGGCACATTGCTGGCTTTTCATCATGCCAGTTGACATTGCGTGTGTCATTCAGCAGGGCCACATGTCATGACTAGGGTCTGTACCTCTGTCCTCTCTCAGGTCTCCTCCGTTCCTTCCCCCCCTCAACAGCCTCTTGCTCTGACTTCTCTCAGGATCAAATTTTTTATTAGACTGGGATCCAAGTACACGAACCCATGCACTAACTGCTTATCACCCTGCAGGACTGATGAGCAGCCTTCTCAGAATAGAACATTTTTATTTAGCAGAGAGAACAAACAAACAAACAAAGGATTTTAAAATAACAAGCAGCTGATGTGACTATTTAGACTCATCCAATCTGATACTTCACAATGATTAGAGTGGCTTTTCTCTTATGATGCAGAAACACAACCAAACAGACTTGAGTCATATTGTTTAAGAAAGCAAAGATCCTCCTTTGTGCATGGGGGTCTCTCAGGCTGGCTCTCTTTGGTGCCCCTGGAGATAATCTGTGTTCTTAAATCAGTCACGCACAAGTCCCTTAGCCCTGGCTCCTTCTCAAGTTTTATGCAGGTCCTTAGCCCTCCTCCCACTCTATTTCAAACTAGTTTGGGGGCTGCCCAGGATGGCAGGCTAGACTAGAGGAATTAAAGTCACTGTCTCTAGCAGTCTCTCTTAATGATGGGACCATACCCAGGGCAGGGTGAGCACTGCAGGGCAACTGCCTAGAGTGCAAAACCATGAAAATGGAAAAATGGGATGGAGAAATGAAGGAATAAAAACAGTTGGGCCTGTAAATGTGCTTGCTGGGAGCTGAAAGGCCCTGGTTATGGCTCTGCTTGATGACCTTTACGTGGAAGCCAGTGGCATACTGTGGGTTTGTGGTGTCCAGGGAGCCAAACCTACCATTTATCAGTGACACAAGGGAGTATTGACAGCTGGGGGTGGGGGACGTGGCCGTGTGTACACCTCCCCTAATTTCTGATTTGTCAGTAAAACTTGGTAGCGTAGACCAGGCCCTAGTTGGCAGTCCCTCCCTCGGAGAAGGTTAATAGGTTTGGGGCTAAAGACAGGTAGCCCACAGTTACTCCCTGAAAGGAGGGAGTTTAGGACTGAAAAGCCCAATGTGTCGGCAGAGCCAGGAGATAAAAGTCTCAAGGGGAAAACAGCAGGGAATTGATTGTGCAGGGCTTGGTTTCTGACTAGAGGATCCTTGAGCCGGGGCATGGAGTGGATGATGGGCCTGGGTCCCCTACCAGCCCCTACAGGAGTGGCACAACCACAGCAGTAGAGGGAAGGCTGATATTTTGTATGGAGGGACTTTGATACATCCCCAAACACCATCTGAAAGGGAAATACGCAAGGTAAGCTGGCTGGAAACCAAGTGGCAGGCAGCAAGTGGACAATGGGAGAGACAACATTGGAGCTGGATATGATGCCTGGCCAGAGCTAATCTTCAGGATGGCTGGGGGGAGGCACCACTAGTGGTGTGTGCACTCTGTCACATACACACACGTGTGCATGCACCTCCCCACACATAGGTGTTTAGATCTCCAGAATCAAGGACTGAGAATGAAGAACACCAATCTTTTACCCAAATCCAACATTTCTGTTGAAATTTAATATTTGGGGGAATATGTACAGTAGGTGAATATATATATCACCTACTGTACATATTCCCCCAAATATTAAATTTCAACAGAAATGTCAGCTTTGGGTAATAAAAGAAAATAACTATTATTTCCATTTGTGCTGAAGTTTTACCACTTGGGAGACAGACAAACTTTGTATTAGCTATAGGTCATAAAGCTACACATTCTAATTTATATTGATTATGTTTACAGTTCAGGGATTTCCTTTTGCTATGTCCTGCAAAGGACCTTGCAACATTCTGAGTGCAGCATTTGATAAACCATAGATCTGCCATTAATGGCCAAAATGTCACTGGTGGGGAGGCTCAGTAGACCATGAAGCCTTCCTTCAGTGGCCCAACCCTGATAACATCCAGTTCAGATTGACTTGCTGTCTCTCTCCTCTTACATTTTGACGCAGGGCAGGGATAAGGGCACACAAGAGAAATTAAATCCTGAAATCTAACCTCTCACATATTTCCTTTGGACTTCTCTGAATTTTACACTGATAAGAGAAGACTGCCAGCTATGCCTGCCTGGCAATAAAACAACATTCAATGACTGTTTCAAATTTTAAGAAGTAGTGGTGGATAGATGGGACAAAGAATAAATGAACCAGTGTTTAACATATAGGACTAAGGCTCAAGTTCAACCTACCTATTTGCTCTCTGACATTAAGTTTGGTCTATGCTTTGCTTCAGTTCCCAGGGAACCAAGTCCTTGTTATCAAGCCACCTCACGCAGTTTGGCACAGCTGAGCAGTGTTGTTAATCACCGTTCCTCTATCAGCATCCAGATCTGAATTAGAGTCTTTTTTTCTGGAAACGGAGCAGGGGACATGATCTGGCCCTGATCCAAATCCGGCTGGAGGCCTAAGGGTCTGTGAGATCTATCTAGTCTTTTAATTCGAGTCAATTCACCCCTCCCCATTCACACTCTGATTCTTCTACACTGGAAGAGCCTTAAGGTAAGTGTGTTGGTGAAGGCAGATTTATGACATTGGGTGTGTGCGAGGGGGATTTAATAACAAAAACAAGCTGTCAGGACCTGAGGTGAGCAAATGAAGGTGAGAAGCTTAGGAATGAAGGCTTCCAGATCCTGGATATAGGAAATGGGTTTTAAAAACTGACCTTGAGCGGTTACCAAAGCCATTTGGCCTAGGAGAAAATGTGACTAATAAGACTCAAGAACCTCTCACCTCTAGAGAGGGAAGCCAGGGCTTACATAACAAGCTCATTAACAGTGTGTTGGGGGGAGAAAGCAGCATATTAATTACATTCCCAGATGTTACTAAAGGAGTGCTGCAAACTCAAGAGAGGAGGATTATACAGAGGTTAGGAAAATGGGTAAAAAAACCCAGCAAAATCAAATTCCACCCAGAAAACAACACAAGCTAAGCCTCTTGGCAAAGCTCTTTTTCACTATGATGAACGTGAAGGGTGCGAAAGATCAGGCCCCTCTTAAGAGGCTGATGTGTAATGACAGAAGTGCTGGGGGAGTGGTTGAGAACAGCATGTTAGACATGAATTTGCAATGTGGATGAAAGCAAATAAAAGCCAACACCTTTGCAATGCTGAGCTGCGGATGCCAGGGTTTCACACAGAACAGAGAGGAATCTGTCTTTCTAGGGCTTAATCTGCCTCCATTAGTGAGGTTAAGTACCACACTCCACTTTATTGCACTCTCTTATATAGCACTCTGCTATATTGCAACAGCAATGTACTAGGGCCCCAGAAGAGAGATTTCTACCTAGGTTTTTAACGTGATAGGGAAGCCCTTGCATACAAGTCAGAGGGCAAGGTTTCCTTCACAGATGCTCATTGACTGCAAAAGCCACTGCTAATGGACAGCGCTAACTTTACCACATTTAGTTCAAGATAGCAGGCTTATCTTCCAACAAACCTAGTCCAGGCTCCACTCCAGCAACGCTTTCCATCTGAACCTGACCTGGTTCAGAAAGCAGCTATGACTAAGGAAGGAGAAAAGAGTGTTCCTCATTTGTGAAACTCTGGTCTCCTGTTTGTGGATAGGATGCCCAGATTCTCCAGAGATCACTCTGTCCCAGAAATAGGCTGCACCAACAACACACCCATGCAAACTAAAGGGTTCAGGAATGCAAATTAGGCCCTCTGGAAACAAAACCACTCATATGTTTATCAAAGAACATACATCCTTCACGTCCATACTAGAAGAAGGGGAAATTATTGGGGGAAGGAGGGTATCAAAGGAACAAAGTGATTCTCTGTCCACAGATACTTAACTGGCTGAGAGCAGCTCAGGAGCCTGGATGCACCATAGAAGGTATGTCTGTATAAAATTATTAACTGATTTGCCCTTTGGAAAGAGCAAATGATACATACATTTAAATATATTTATAAGCTCTCAGTTGGAAGCCCAGTGCAATTTGAGTGGCCTGACCACTGTTCTGTGGAACTAATATAGCTTTAGTTGCTTGCGTGGTTGTTCCTGTAGCTGACATCTTCCAGTTGGCAGAGATGAATATGATCACTAAGTAACCTTGTAGATGTCTCAGTTTCTGCATACCATGGCACATAAGACAAAATGCAGAACATGTATGCCTGCAGCAGCACATAAACAACAGGAATGAGAACAACAAGTTACCCTTAATCATCCAGGGGGACTCTTTCATTGCCAAGGAGCATCTCTTTACAGCACCCCATCAAATGTTATTTTGACAATTCCACTTATCATGGCAAAAATAAGATGTAAGAACCCAGTTTAGATAATTAACATACATAATGAGTAAAGAAGCAATTAAGTGAAGCCTGTTTATGAAGTGTATAAAAATTTATTTGTACAAAGGGGCACGCTCCATCCAAAACTAATTCCACAGAAAGTGCTACCAGCTGAACAGCAAATAGGGCAGCAACATGGCTGACAGGGGAACAACAAAAGAGAACGGGGGGGGGCATGGAAAAGCCCACCAAGTCTGATGTGAAAATGATTAAGTGACTTGCTAGCACTGAAATCAAGTGGGAAGGTGCAGCACCATGTTGGAGCCAGGTCTCTAGTAGCCCTCTACTTGCAAATAGCACATGGTACAGATGGGACCAGAAGACCAAATTGCTTCACAGATGTATTTCTGGCCACACTGAAGACAAAGGCAAGGCTCCCTTTGACTGAGGCCAGGACTTGAGTGCAATTAATAGGCAAGCTAAATTCTGTGCAAGCAGGACTGAATGGAGACTATGGGTTCTTTTTGCATTACAAAAGGTAATTTGACTTCAGGTTTCCCATGGTTTGAACCTAACAACTGCTCTGATTTGTACTGTTACTCTGTGACCTGATCCTATGTTTTACACCCCTTTGCATTTATTTTCATTCCATTCTGGAAGTTCACCCATCTTCAAAGTATCTGACAGTGAGATTTTCTCCCACAAAAGCCCATGTGAAAAATAAATCTTTTAGTCTTAAAGTGCCACATGACTCCTTGCCTTTTTTTTCCCCCCCCTTCTTCTTTTGCTGGACTAGACTAACACAGCTATCCCTTTGGAAATTGGTAAAATGCTGCTTCACATCCCCAGGTAAGCAGGTACTGGGCAAGTCCCCCTGATCGGATCACTTATTTATCCAGCAGTTTTAACAGGAGAAGCTGAGGGAGGTCCCCCATAGTTCAGTGGTTTGAGAGCTCAATCTAGGTCTTTCATAGCCCCAGCTGAATTCTCTACACCCTGGGCTTCCAGTGACAGCAAGTCCCATTGGCCAGCTGATGCAGTCCCTCCTCTAGCATGCATACTGGATTTCATGCCAGTCTCCCCAACACACATTGTGCAAGACCCCAGGTGCCTAACTCACTGTGTTGTTAGTGTGATTTAGGCCTCTGTGACTGAGTCTTTGCCACAGCTGTCCCCATTTGTCCCACACCTGTCCACACCCAACATGTCAAATGCAAATCTTCTTTCTTCCCCTTTGACATCTCGTCAGCCCTATGCTTATTTCCAGTCATGTTAGCTCAGCATCAACATGTGGCTACTTCTCAGTCACCCCTGCAAACAGCCCCTCACTTTAGTTTCCACAGTAAACTCTAATAGAGGCTTTTAGAAGTCCAGCACCAACAGCCCTCCTTAGGAACTGATATTAATTTAAAGCTGACAAACACTCACAAATCCTCTCTGACAGACACAAACTCCCTGGTAGCTTAAGGCCTTCACTGTTTCAGCAGACTGTTACCAGCTCTTCCTAATGAGGGCAAGAACCTGGGCTCAAGATCTTGAATGCAACAGCCTCACTTCTTTCTCCTCCATTCAGCATCTCTCTCCTTGAGTCACGCCCTGCTTTAGATGCCCAAGGTTGGCCCTGATTTGAGCAGGGGGTTGGATAAGATGCTGTCTGTCTTCCAACCCTAACCAGCTATAACTCTATTTATTTAGCCTTCTAGCTCCCAGTATCAGATCAGGGCTCCTCTCCATGAGACCAGAACCCCAGCCTTCCTTTACCAAAACTACATTCATTTTCTTTACTCCCAGCAAGAAACTTTCTCTGTCTCTCTACAGGTCCCTAAGTTTTCCTCTGTACTGCCATGCTATCTTTTATACAAAAATCAGCTCCTCCATCCCCAGGTGGGTCTAATCCCAGGTGTGGCAGGCAGAGCTATTGGACAAGGCTGGCCAGCACCAGGTCTGTAGCCTTTAAAGGGGCAGGCCTTTCCTTAGTCCTTACACAAACCAACTGTTAGCTAGCTGCTCCCAGTGCTTGGTAAGCCTGTGTTGTGCTTCATTGCTCCACACCAGTAGGACTGAAGGCCTGACCCAAAGCCCACTGATACCCATAGGAGCTGTTTCACTGATTTTGGTAGGCATTTGCTCAGCCCCTGGTTCTCTGACCCTTTCTCTCTCAGTGCCTTTCAGCTGTCTTTACCCTGTCGTCTCCTGAAGAACTGTGCTGTAGCTCTCTTATCCCCCAGGCATCCAACTACAAGGATGAGACCCAATTTATTATGGTCTCTTCCACACTATCTGATGAGTAGCTGAGCAGTGGCTATCTATCCAGGACCTTGCTTCCTTTCCAGTAGTCCGCTTCTTGGCAAAACTTGTATTAAGCTGCTTCCACCCCCACAGAAGCTAGCTAGTTTTTCCAGAGTCTGGTGACTTTGCTTTCCTTTCCTTTCCTTCCAAATCTCTCTTATCCATCCACTTATCTGCTTCTTTTTCACAAGTGAAACCATCAACAGGTTTTTCTGAGAACCACATGAAGGCAGGGAGGGCAGGAGGAGGTAAAAATGGAACAGAGGAGGAAAGGAGACTAACATAGTCCTGGGTGGGATGGACAGACACAGAGAGAACAATCACACTAGTACTCCATCAGTCCCACAAAAATGTTGATGTATGTTCGTCAAACCTGTGTCATCCCTTCAGCCTGGATCTGTTTCAATGTGGTTATAGAATCCTGGACTTCTCGTTTGCAGCAGACACTAGGCTCAAATCTTAAAAGGAAGTCTGAGACTATAGGTATTTGTTCTGTTTGAAATTCTAACAATCCCCCCTCATCCAAGCTGGCCTGGCCTCTGTTTGCACTGTGGGAACTCAGCAGCTTTGGAACCAGTTTTAAAGAATCATCATAGTAAAAGTTTGTTGTTTTCACAGGGCTGCTGCTATGACTGGCGGGTTAATCCCAGGGATGCCTTAGATCTTCCGACCGTCCAGTCCAGGGAAAGTCATGACCCGCTGTGGCTTTCATTTCTGTCCTGATGCACTTTGCATATTTGTCTTTGTTCCATTTGGGTGTAATCCAGGCACGCACCCTCGGTTCTAAACAAGCCGGTGTTTTATGAAAGCCCTTCTTCCCTTGTTAGGTGATGTTAGTCAGTGCTGCTCAAAAACCTTCAAAGATTTTTAACTTCTTTGGAGCTCAAAGTGGGTATTTTTTAAAAAAAAGGCAGGAGTGAATGGAATCCATTTGAAGAAGATGCCAGCTTTGCTTTTCTTAGCAAATACATGAAGTGAGCCCAGTGTTACCATTCCAGCTAAACTGGGTGGGCCTGGCTCCATGGGCCTGTTAGAATGCTAAAACGGACCTTTTCATCTACCTCTCAGCCGCGTGTGAGACGTGGGAGAAAAGCTAAGTGTCAGACGGTCTGACGAGCATTTGCATACAAATTATAGAGGGCTCCTGGTGGCGAGGTGCTTGAAAAGCCAGTTGGCAGCTATTAATAATTTGTGGCAGAGGTTCACTTGCTGCAAATGCCTACCCACCATGCCAAATGTTGTGACTTATGGGCTCCCACAGCGGCGGCATTTCAAACTTCAAATATCCATCCACATCACACGAACACCGCAGCTGTTGGCACTGACCGTCCCCTTCAGAGAAACCAAGGACTGAAGGACTCATGGAGACTGAATGCCCTTCCCATCGCTAGCGGTTCCAGAAGGCCTGGTTCGACCTTCTTAGCTATTATTTACTTGCAGCCTGCCTTCTAGGGGATAAGTGCCATCTTCTCCAAAGACCTGAGCAAAAGCAAACAAAGAGAGGGGTATGGAGCAGGGGAATAACACCAACCCATTTATGAGTCAACTAGCTGTAACCCATCAAAAATAATGGGGGAAGAGCAAAACAATGTATGAAATAGTTACTATGTATTTTAACATTTATAGCTCTTTAATGACAACATTTTTTTACAAAAGGTCTATGGTCACCTAAAACTTTTCTTTGGTAGCTTGTTTCCTTTACGTAAACTTTAATGAGTGAGCTGCTGGCTGCGGTACGGGACCCACTTATCTCTTGCCACTTCCAGAGAGCAGCAACTCCTGGGCTCGGTCCTGCCCCTCGGGGCTGCTCCCTGAACGCCCAAATCTCCGTGCCCTTGACTCACCTGCAGAGCACAGCAGGGGCTGGAAATGTGCACATGCACAGGGCAGGCAGCGCTACCAGGAGACTGGAGGGGAGCCTGCCCTGCACACATTACACTTTGCATCGCACACGCACATACATAGCAAATTAGTATAGTAGATTCAGTTCACTGTAGGTAACACAGCTGAACTCCATCTTTAAGATGGACTATGGGTAGCTGAAGGGCTTTACAGATGAATTCAGGGGCCTGTACCATGGACAGGGGGCAGTGTGGAAAAGGGCATGGAGATGATTGCGTCCAAAAGCCAGCAAAGAGGCAGACAAAGCTGGGGACACTGGCAGTGCAGAGGGAAGGGCAGGAGGCTTACTAAGGGAAAATAAGTGAATAGTTTCCTTTAACTTGGAAAGCCCACATCGCCCCAAACCTGGGAGTGCTGGGCTCCCAGGGAAAAGAGCATCCCAAGATCTGGCCCTGCAATCAATTATTCTTATTTCTAACTGTTCCACAGCTATTAGTGTTCAGGTTTAGTGGGCAGCTTTCCTAGTGGTAACATTTGCTTTTAATTAAAGGAGGTTATATGAGTGCTCCCAGAAATTTAATCCAAAGGCCAGTAGAAAGAGGTTACGGTATGAAGTGTGCTAAAGCTACCCCAGTGATTCTCCCTGCCGATAACATTCTCTTGATAATGCTGTGTAGCACATGACATGCCGCAGGGCAGTGTGCTTCATCCAAGTAAACCCTTCTCCCTCCTTTGCAGCTGGAAAGCACTCCAGGATGTCTGCACCCTTTACGCACGCCATAACAGCACACATACTAACTCCACAAAGGGGGTTCCCGCTACCTGGGACTGTGCTGAGGGTGGCGTGTGGAAGAGTAAGAGTGGGGATGAGGCCAATGGCTCTGTTGCAACACCCATCCACCTACAGAAGAGGCCAGATACATACAGAAGATGTTGCTGCTGCGTTGAGATAACAGTATCTACTATGGAAGTGCTTATCGCAAAGCAGTTCTTTCTCCACTTCCTGAAGCCCTGGGGCAGGAAACTTCACACCAACATTTTACCTTGTCCCAGCCAACATGGGTGGGGTTCTCTGTGAACTAGAACTGCCTGGGATTGTAGATTTAGCAGCTGAGTCTCAAATAGCTTTGAGAAGAGGTGATGGATGGGTAATGTGCTGAAGTACAACCAAAGTTTTGCCACCTTTTCTTCTGCTGAGCAACTCAGGAGTTTGTCATGCTGAGTTCAGGGTTTAGCAGGACAGGGCACTATTTCCCTGACTCCCATCACAAATTCACACAGGGGTTAAAGTAATCAGGAACGCACTGGACCACAGTTCCAGGGCCCACAAATTTGAGGGGCAATACAGCCAATAGAGAAGGGGGCCCAGAGATTAGGATGGTTCCGGGGCCGGTCAAATTATACTTTAATCACTGCACACACCAGCTACAAATTGTAGGACATCAAAAGGTCTTCTAGTCCAATCTCCTGCACTCAAGGCAGAACTAAGTATTAGACATGTTCCCACTCCTGTCCTCCACCCCACAGGCCTAACCCTCCCTGACACCTAGCTGCCATGGCAGGGAAAGCAAGTGGGGCAAGGAGAGAATGCTGAACCCCAACTAAACAGTTTTTCAGGGTCTCCAGGACTGACTCCTTTAGCAGGTCTAAGAAATGCAGACACCACGTGATTTCTGGCTACTGTCTCCTATAGTGCCCAATGCCCTCTGCTCACCCTGTTGAGTACTGGCAGAGTAATCGACAAGGAAAGATTTTGGTTTTCTCTTTCTGTTTTTTGGTGGTTTATGTTGGAGTTTTTAATAGAGGATTGGTGATGAAGCTTGGAAGAGTGGAGTTTAGTTGTTGACAGTGGAATAAGAACTAGAACGGATAAAAGTGTCTTTGTGAAATAGCCTGTATAGAAACTGTCTAGGAGAAACAGTGGTGCAGGTTTTCACCCTCATGTATTGCTGGTTTATTCATCTTAACCCATACCATGTGGAAAGGGGGACATGACAGAAATGGAGAGGGATCACCTCTGCCTCTCAGAGGAGATCCTGCAGACATGGATTCTGCTACTCTTCCATCCCTTCTTCTGCAGCTCACCTGAAAAACATAAGAGCTCTGCAGCATAGGCTTATAAGCACAATGACAGGAAAAAAGCAGAAACATCAGCAGCTCATTGACAATTCAGAAGATAAAGGATTCAGAGCATTAAAAATGCATGGGGAGCAACTTATCTTAAGTACCAAACACCAACAGTAGCTTTATAAGAAAAATTCCCAATTATAAACCCCCTTTAAGACTCAGAGGCTTCAAAGAAAACCTTTATCTGAAATCTCCCAGCCCAGGTCCTAGTCTGGGGTGAACTCCTAACCCAAACTCCATTTCTGACAATGGGAGGAGCTCTCAAGACCAGATCAGACTCTCTCAGGATGGTGTGAGCCCCAAGCTGTGGTAAACCTCTTAGCGAATGAGCTTCCGTGAGTTCTCCCAGCCGGAGCACGCTACCCACTAGGTGGGTTTCCAGACGAGTCAGAGATGGATCAATGCAGGAGCTATAGAGGACGCAGCCCCAGGCCTCAGCCTAAAGGGGGGCTCCCAGAGTGCAGTCCTGAAGGCCCTGCTTTGATCCAGCCCTGCTGCTGTGCTCAAACCAGCACAGTGGTGGCAGGGTCTGGGGTGTGCTGGCAGGACGTTGCTGGCACCGGGTGAGGCAGGGCCCAGGGCCCAGGGGCCAGAGGCCAGGCTCTGCGGCGTTCCCCCCTCCCATGCCATCTGCTTTGCTTCTGGGGTGGGGCAGGCTGGCATGCATCTGCTGCACTCTGGGGGCAAGAGTGCCCCTTGCCCGGCTAGTCCTGCACCCTGGCCAGACCAGCAGGCTTGGGGGTAAGGTGGGAGTGTAGCAGATCCTGGCCTTTTATTTTAGGGCCTCTTCAGAGGTGATCCATCCCCAGGCTGCCATAGGGGGGTCTGAGGCCCCAGGTGGGGGCAGGGGGAGCAGATCCAGGGGTCTTTAATCTGTAGAGCCCTGCAAATCCGCGGATATCCGCAGATATCCTCCTTATATCCACATCCGCGGATACAACACAGATATCCACAGACCATTTCTTGGGGATGCAGGTCGGATACGGATCCACTTATTTGTATCCACGCAGGGCTCTATTAATCTGACCCTGACTGCAGTGGGCTCCTTAGGCCAAGGGACTATCTTTATAGTCCTTTAACACCACCCCAGTAATAGTTTCCAGCCAATCAGCCCACTCCACCTGACATCAAATGAAATCTGACAGCCAGCAACAAACTCCTCAGCTTCTTCCAGTTCCAGAATAAGGTCCAGCAACTTATTGCCCAAGATAAAAATGCCCAAAGGTCCATATCTGCAAGACAAGGGCAGAAGAAAGTAGCTCTGGGGTGTACATCCTTCTGGCTCTCCTAGGAATTCAGTCCCGAATGTTAATACAAGAAACATACCTCACCCCTTTAACTCTTCCACAAACTTCCCCGCTGCACCTCTATACTCTCTGATGGACTGCTCTGCCATGACTGTGTGTAGGGCAGGGATCTGACCAGAGTGAAAGGGTGGGCAATGAACAGGGCCCCATTAGGATGGGGCTGGCAGAGAAAACATGCCTGCCCAGTAGGTCTGCCACCCTTTCCACAGTCCTGGAAGCAGGTTAATAGGTGCCCATAACTTACTTGTGAGTGTGTGTTCTGCTGTGAGCAATTCTGTGCCTGACGAACAGAGGATTTGGGTCTCTTACAGAAGCAGGTTGTTTAGCATAAGCTGTGCAAGCAAGTGCTTTTGGATCTGCAGATGCTTGGTGTCTGTCAGCAAAAATAGAGGTCATCACATGTGCACAGTGGTTCGAGCAGACTAACACAGGAGAGGGAAGCTCTCACTGCACTGGGAAGATCTCAGGGAGCGCTGCTAACCCAAGGAAGGGAGAAACAGGAGCTCTTCTCTGCCTTTAGCAAGGCTGCCTCTGCTGTTCCTTCCCACGTTAGTTCCTGTGTGTGCCACTGTGTATGTATTGGAGATGATCCTGAGCTACCAAGTTTGGATCCAGACTGGAACATGCCCAAAACCAGGGGTTGTTTGGACTCAGGATTCCAGCTTGGCCTGCGGAATAAAAGGGGCCAGTACCATCCTTTGAATCTAGTTTTTCCAAAGCAGGAAGCTGTATGGGCCCAAGGGTTTGATTCAGGACCATCAGCCTTTCCCTCCCCTCATCCACATGGCATTTAGCCCTCCCTGTTTTTCCCTCCCCAGCACACACTTCGCTATGTGGCTGGCAAATCACCAGAGTGAATCAGCACTGGATTTAAAGTAAAACACCAAGAACGGGACACGACTGGACTTAAAACAACATGCACACACTTATAGCATGAATTCTTCTCCCAGTATTAAAGAGATCTTCAAAGGGGCTACCAGAGAGGTATATATGTGTTAAGTGTGGGGTGAAGGGATCTGAGCTTCAGCTTCTCTGAACAGCCAAACCAAAACTAATTGTTTGGCATTGTAATAATTACTGCCTGATAAAGAGGGATAAATGCTCCCGGCAGTGGGAGAACACAAACATGTTTTCCACTCAGTCCCAACGGATCTGTAGTGTTTTCCATTTCCTAGGGCAAGGTTTTCCACGCAGTGAATTTGAGTCGGGTTTGTGGTATCCCAGAGCCTTTAGAAGAAGGCATTACTGGGGATGATAAAGCTCCCTGCTTCGGACTGTCTAGAGATAAGCCCTCATTTCACTTCTAATTTTAAACACTCTGGTGCCCTTTACTCATACTGACTTTGTGCAGCCTTGATCTCACAGCTGGAAACAGACTAACCAGCTCAGGAAAGGGATGAATCCTCCCCTCCGTCCTATCCCCCTAGAACCTGACATCTATTTCTAGTAGCAGGATCATGCAGAGGCCTTGGCTGCACTTGCTGCAGCTATGGCACTCTAGAGCTTAGTGCAGACACTTCCTGTGCCGATGGAAAGGGATTGTCCATTGATGTAGTTAAGCCGCCTCTCAAAAAGGTGGTAGGTTGATCAATGGAAGAATTCTTTTGGTCAGTGGAAGAAATCCTTTGTTGACCTCGCTGTGTCTACAGTAGGGAGTCAGATCAGCCTAACTACATAACCCAGGGAGTGAAATATTTCACAGCCCTGAGCATTGTAGCTAGGTCAGTCTAATTTTTAGGAGAAGGTCAGGCCTCAATCGCTAGATTGTGAAATGGTATGATATGAGCATCACTTCTCTCCCACCATCACCAGAACTAGAAGATCTGGCAATCTCACGATATAATTTTTTTAATGAGGTGTCCAACTCTACTTTGTAAAAACAAGGGATTCAGAAGAGTTTCCCTGTAGCTCCAGGGTGCTGGGTGCTTAGCAGAAACAATCCACATCTTTCCATCACTGCTCGCTGGTTCACTCGTATCAACAGGCAGCAGCTGTCAGGAGAAGCCAATCGATGTATCCAGGCTGTCAGCTGTTTGTTGATTCTGGTTCAGCATCTGAATGAGAGAGGTTAGCACAGTGATGTGGGGTTATGGCACAGAACAGAAAGTCAGGTGTCAGGACTCTATTCTTGGCACTTCCTTAGATGACGAGAGCTGTTTTTTGGTGACCCATAGGCCTGCTGTGCACATATGCAAAAATCATATACAATAGGGTTGGAAAGAGGATCCTGGTCACCTGCCATGACCCCATATGCTGGACAGGGATAGCCCCCTGCCATAAACATATCTAACCTTCTTTTGAATGTCTCTAATGACTGCACCAAGGACATCTCACTGGGTAACTGATTCCACTCCCTGATTATGTTAAGAGCCAAAAAAACCCACCAAAAACAAAAAAAAACCCCACCTTATTCTGAGACCTATGTCCTATCAGATGTAGTGGCCCTGAACTTAAATATATGTATAACTTTACCCATGTGAGCAGTCCCACCCAAGGCATCTGGGCAGATCCTCAACTGGTGTAAAATGGCAAGCTTTTGGCTTATCAACACAGCTACTGTAAGTTACACATGCTGATTATCTGGCTTATAGACCACAATGATCATTTGCTTTAAAGTAAAACTTGGAAAACAACATCTTGCTTTCCACACAAAAAGAAAAATCAGTTCCCTTTTGTTACACTTTGTCTGGATTATCAAAAAGCATAAACTGACAATTAGTCAAGACCTAATAAAGTTGCAACAAAGTGACATGCAGTATGGTCTGGTTTGCCAGGAGCAGCATTGCGTCTACTGTTTATAAATCTGCAGCATGCCTGGCCCCTGGTGCTTTGATCATTGAATGAGATTGCTAAAACATGCCGGCCACAGACATTGACCCCCAGCTACAATGTATGCCACATTAAAAGATTGCCTGAAATTGAGCTAAGCCTTTCATTTGGAAACAAAGGGCACAAAAGGAGCCATTTACGATAACAAGGTGCCAGGAAAGTTCCAGCAGTGAGTCACGAACTCTTATGGGTGGTAACGCTGGGGGAGCCGCTGCTGCTTCTAGGGAAAAGCGTGTTAATGAGGAGGTATGGAAATTCACTTAGATCAGAAGAAATGAGGAAGTCAAGGTGGCAAGGAGGAATGCCAAAACCAAGGTTGGCAAGAGGAAATTGGATCCTTTCTGTTTTAAACAAAATAAATTGCAGAGTGGTGCTGAGAATCAAGGTAGTTTTGGTGGCAGGTCGCTGAGACACGGTAGGCATAGAAAGGCGAGGGGCTATTGCTTTGGCAGCAGGAGTCCAGCTTCATCTGAATCATCTTCCACCTTTATACAGTGCCTTCCATCCAATGAGTCACACAGCACAAATTTAATAACCTGAAATAGAAACTATATATTGCATACAGGAACAGCTTCACACATCATTGAAATGCAATCTACATCTGGAACTGGGAAGGACAGAGGAATGTTTTACCCAGCTCCATTGGCAGGGGCGATGCTTGATCGCTCACAAAATGTTGTTGGAATTCACCAGGACACTGGGCTCCACTACACTGCTGTGGTCAAGCCTGCAAGCCTGACATCACATTTGAGAAGACACTTCCCCCAGCGCCATGCAAGGACTTTGATGGCATACTAACTCGGTCTGGTTTGAACTTGGTACTGGACCACCACTGCCACCTCTCTGGTGTTCTTGGAGAAGAGTTTCCTATCCTACTATTTACCTGGCCCAAACCTGCTTAGATTGTGAGAGCAAAGACTTGTCGACCTGGCAAATTTTTCCAGATATGCTGTGATTAAACTATTTTCTGAATGACATAAGCTAAACTGGGAAAAGGCTCTCTTTTACTAGAATAAGAGTGTTTGAATGGGTGTTTTCCAGTAAAACTATGGCAAATCCACACTCCACCTTATTCTGGTATAATTTTCCCTGTAGACACTCCATTAAAAAAGAGCCTGGCCCACACCATTAAGGCGGTAGAAAGGGATATACCAAAGGCTGGAGAACACCCAAAAGTTTGGCTGGCTCTCTAAACCAGTGGTTCTTAACCTGTGGGCAGGCAAAAGTGGCCCATGGGGGCTTTCAAAGTGCAGGGCTGTCCTTGTGGGGACAAGGGGGAGCAACCATCCCAGGCCCTGTAGTTCTGTTGGCCCCGCACTGCTCCCCTTCACTGCCACACTGTCCCCCGCTACCTTCGGTGGCAAGTTGAAGGCAAGGGGTGTGATGGAAGTGTGGAGCCTGGCCTTTGGGCTGCATCACCCTACCCCCAGGGCGAAGCAGCCAGCTCCAGGGCTAGGTGGGAGAACAGACCCCAGCTTCTCTGTCGGCTTGCTCAGCTCCCCAGCATGGGGGACAGGGTCCCCGACAGGCCTATTGGCCCTGCGCCCTGCCCCGCCCTCAGGACCGGCCCGTCAAAGTGGCCTGTGGCTCCTCTCCTGCTGGCTGCAGAAGGGAGTCAATGCCTAGGAACTGAGGTGAGTCTACAGGGCTACGGGATGCCTTCAGTTTTCCTTTTGCAGCCAGAGAGACAGGAGATCAGTGTATGGAGGCAAACTGCTTTTCAGGGGAGAGTTGCTGGTGGATACTGGTGACCCTTCAGGGTTGTAAAAATATATCTTGGCCCTTGAGTCAAAAAGATTGAGAACCACTGCTCTAAGCTATTTGATCTCTTGGATCTACAAAACCAAAACTCAGAATGTTGCAAAAGGGTGTTTTCCAAGATTTCCAGTACTTTCTGCTTCTGAGTAGTGCACAGATATCGCAAGAATAGACTTTCTCATGCTATTTGAACATTTCACTTTCAACCTTTGGATAGCAACCTTGATTGCAGAGGACCAATCACATGACATTTCTTCAACAACGTAGGTGTAAATCCTGCAGTCCTGACCACATTTCATTTCTTGTAGTGACATTCTGCCTTCCTGAATTCATGCCGCAGGCCTTCACCACTTAATGCAGCCTGTCTTCTGTGTTTGTTATGAGCTGTTAAATAGCCATCATGTTTCACTAAATAGGTGACTGCATATCAGTGGTGAAGGAAGTGATCCTCAGTTATAAATAATCATACCACATTTGTAAAGGGATCTGGGAAGTTCAGAACAAAAGAAGCTATATAAAGGAAGACTTTATTATTATTTAGTATTATCAGGCTAAATCTTGAAGTCCCTACTCAGTCCTCTGGTTTCCCTTCTCACTGCTTATCTTGTCTATTCAGATTGCAAGTCTTTTGTCTCTCACTATGGGTGTGTTCACACAGCAGTCTTATTTCGAAACAGAGGTTGTTTCAAAATAAGAAAGGCCATGTTCACACAACGCACCGTTGTTTTGAAACAACTTAAACCCTATGTGGGGACGAAACAATGTTGTTTCGAAACGATTGTTTCGAAACAATGCCGTCTGACCATGTTGTTTCGAAACAACGGTGACTCGTTTTGAAATAACTGTTGTCTGAACTTGCTATTGCGATTCCTGCTTTTTTCCTTAATTCGAATTAACCAACTGTTAATTCAAATTAACTTATTTCAAAATAACACCTTATTTTGATACAACTTGTATCGAAACAACTTGTATCGAAATAACCCCCGTGTGTGAACATAGCCTATGTGTCTGTACAGTATTTAGCATCTTGAAGTGCTTCTGTAATACAAATAATAACAGGTGAAGGGTTATATCCTCATCCCCCAGAACCAAGCCCAAAAGAAGCCAGATTTAGCACTGGAGGTTCAACATGGATAAGGAAAAGAATTCTTTCCCATTGGGGGGTAGAGTGTCTTCATGCCCACCACTTCACTCCCACATCATGGGTACCAATGGCTGATAAATTCACATAGGGCTCTCCAACTGGGAGTCGTGACCCCTTAGGGGAGTATTGTGGTTATTATGGGGAGGATGTGAGCTATCAGCCCCAGTACATGCCAGTAAATGATGGTAGAGGATGGGGTGGGAGGGGTCATCATGGGGGGGCATTGTCACAGCCTGAAATAAATTCAAAGTGGTCCCAGCGAAAAAGTTTGAGAACCACTGTTATAAATGCAGATCCACCAACTCTATCTCCTCAGCCTGCAATGTGAGAAAACACAGAATGGAGCATAGGTGGTATGGGCTTTGCTTTATGCAGTTGAAACACACTAGTTCTTCATCCGACAGGGTCCTAGGAGGCCATCAGGAGAGAACTGGTTGTGCTTCTAAACTTTATAATTTAAAAGTAAAATTCTTCTCTCTGCATTAATTCACATTAAGGCTCTCCTGGAATACCATCCCTAGAGTAACAACTCCAGAGTCATTTCCTACCCAAAGGAGGCATCTTGCATAAATGTCAGGTAACAGGCTAATCAACAAGTAATTTGTCAATGACTAATTTCTGACACCTGCCCTTGTTTACAAATGTCACCTCACACTCCTATTTACCCGGTTGACACCCACTGTGTTTGCACTGAAGGTGTCTTAGCATCTTAAGGAGAAATGCTCATTTCCTCACATCACTACAAGTCACTTCCTGGCTGGGTTTGCTATTTCTCTTCCTACAGTATAAGGTCTTGTGAGATTTCACCAGTTACTGCTACTTGTAACGCAGTTCATCACAGCCAGTTGACTCAATGTGAGGCATGATATAAGGACTATGTCTGGAGTATGTAAGAGCGTCTACGTCTAGTCTTGATCCTTGTATACTCCTTGTATTAAACATTAGATAATGGACCATTACTTTCCCTTTATTAGCCATGCAGCTTGTGTAACTCCTGTTGACTGCTGCCTAATTTTACCTGCAATCATGTAGACCGGCTCTAAGGATATGAGAAAAGACAATATATGGTTACATACAGATGGGGAAGAAAAAGTACAAGAAGAAAAAGATATGCATGACGCTCTGTGGTAGATGGACTGTGCCATTACTGTTACAGGCTCTATGCCATGAAGGCCTGGCACATAGCTAGAATAACCGAATATTTAGCAATTTGTGGTAAGTTTTTAGCAGGCTGTATATTATTGCTTAATCTCTATGAGGTTAGTGCTTTGTGACTAACTCAGTTAGGCTCCTTTGTGTTGCTATGTACCAAACTACATTTCTTTGTTGGTTCAGGGAGAAGGGAGTGGCTCTTGTTCTAGTCAAGAAAAAAAAACAAAACATTTTATGGATTTTTTTCGAACACCAATCTGTCATCTACTCTCAATTTCAGGAACAAACTCTGCAGCTCAGTCCAGCCAGAATTCAAATTATGGGAAATAAATGGCTGGTGTATGTGGAACATATTACTTCCTCACTGAGCAATTGATGTTGACCTGTTGCTAAACTGCTAAATAAATTTTCATGTTCAGGTGAGGTCCCGGATTTCTTTTACATTCTCCAGATGAAGAATATTAAACATGAGGCGAGGCAGCGAATATTTTTGTCAAAAGAATTTCAGAGCCGATGAATCAAGCCTGTCCTCTGCGCTGAAATCAGAGACCGCTCCTCTCAGCTCATTTCTCTTCAGCCTTGGCCACCGCCATTGGGGTGCCACCACAGAGCCTCTTCTAACTGCCAAAAGGATAAATGCCCTAGAGCAGGAAGGTGCAATGAGGAAGACAAGCCTGTAGACAAGGAACTGGGCCATGCAGGACTCCAGTGTGCCTGCTGTATATAGTTATTGGACAGCCTGAAGAGCGTGCAATCAAGAAGACAAGGCCCCTGCTCCAGCCATCTTACAATTTATGGTCTTGATTGTGAATTTAGACCCAGGCCTGACTAAGGGGCAGGGCATAACTGCTCTGCACCAGAAGCAGTCCAGTGGAGCCATTGTGACTCTGGCTGAGAGTCCCAAACTCTCCTACCTCCCCTTTCACTCCAGGAGGGAGGGCTGCTGCTTTCATGGCATCTGACCACCACAGCAGCAGACAACCTCAATGCTCAATGCTACCCGACCCTTTCCCAGCTAAATCTGCCCAGCCGCAGTAACCCACCCAAAGAGATCCCTTAAAGAGATATTAACAATATTTAATATTTAAGTCAAATCAGTGCACTTTGTTAATGCAACTTCCTAAGGTTGGGTTTAGTTTGAATTAAGGTTGAACTAATTAGTTCAACTTTGTTAGTTCAAACTAACCTTTATAGTGTAGACATAACCAAAAAGGAATATGGGTTACACTTGTTCATCTCTATCTATGTGCAGCTGCAAATCAACAAGCCATGTGCTATGTTGCATCAAACTCGCACTAGTGATTGATGCACAGAAACAGAGATAGTGCAAGATTGATTCTGCACTCCATTGGCTTCTGCCAATTGTAGAAAGCCTTCAGGCAATGGGTAGGCCTCAAACAAGTGTCAAGCAACTCATGGTGGGCAAGCAGCTCAGACCAAGCTCAGTATCCAATATCCTGGCCCTGCCAGTAAAGCACTTGAGCATATTGGAATGATGATGGCTGCCATCCTGGCCAACACACCAGGAGCTGAGCTGGGGACCTCTAAAGCTAAAAGCATAAACTGCTGCAGCTTAAGCTAAAGAGCCAAAACTATGAATTGGGCCCATGACAAATACATGTGCTGTGCATTGGGCATAGAGAGGAAAGGGTAATGCTTGCTGACCAGCCAGTTCCGCAATCATGTGAGTAGCCCCTTTGGCTTTAACAGGACAACTTGCATGCACGTAATTAAGCATCTAACTTTGGTTTTGCTGGCTTGAAGCCAGAGGCCACGACATCTTTCAGGATGAGTCTGACAGTGAGCTAGGCCACAGTAAAATGACCCAGAGAAGAGAACAGGAGAAAAGCAGGATAGATATGTACAGAGAAGGCCAGAATAATTCCAAGTAGACTGATATCTAGTGACAGCCAAACCTCAAATGCAATCTAAAGGTTATCGGCATGTCCTTGAGCTAGAGATCAGGCTGGGAATCCTGTGGGATTTACCCATCAAAGGCTGTCATGTGCTCATCTTCACCTCAATTCAGATAAGCACATGATTACCCTTAAGAAGGCGTTGATCATGTTGACTTCAGAAGGGCTATTCGCACTTAACTTGAATCATGACTTAAGTGCATAGCTGAATCAAAGCCCTGGAGTTGTGTTGGGGGGGTTACCTATGGAGTCAGCTGCCATTCAGCCTGAGTCAGGCTGGCAGAGTGATTATCTGAATCAGATATTGCATACAAAAAGACCTGTGTTTGGTATGCCTCCCCGCCCCCCATGCACTATCTGAAACCAAGAAGTGCAGGGAAAAAAGTAAAGTTTTCGAATGTTAACAGCACAGTTCAGTTTAGGTTTTGGCTTGGCTCTTAGTCCACCCAGATGCTGGTCCAGTTACACACGGTGCTGATCACCACCTGTGAGACCAGCTACAGATGATCTGCAGGGTCTTCTCTAGGTGTGAGCAGGCCTCAGGGTGAATCAGCCTGTGCAAGCCAACCCTCAACCTGAATCCTGGCCTTGTGGCCACCCTCCCTCAGCTCTGCACTGCTCCATTGGCCCCGATCCTGGCCTCATTCTGCCCTCCACACCCTGTGCCACCTTCCCAGCCCAGTCCCAGTCTTTCACTGTCCCTGGCCCAATCCTGCCTTCTTGCTGCTTCACCAGCCCAATCCCAACTGAGTGCCCTCCTCACACCATCTGCCCAGTCCCAATATGGTGTTGAAGCTTGGGGCCCACTGAACCATGGGTCCAACATGCAGGGCCGTAATTACGGCGGGGCCAACAGGGCAAAGACCCGGATGGCCTGGAGTGGCTCAGTGGATCTGTTCTATTAAAGGGGAAGCTTTGCGGTGCTGGCTCTAATTGCCACTAATTGGAAGGGGCGCGTTCCAATAGGAATGCTCCCTGGGCGGCAAAACACCACATTATGGCTCTGCCAACATGCCATCCCCTAGCTATGGCTGTGTTGATCTCAGTGGTGCAGCAAGAGAGAGGCAGTACTCAAGGAACAGGCCCCACGTGGTTAGGGTTACCAGATACCAAAGCATGGGAAGGCGGACAGGGAAGTATGAAAAGGAGGACACTGGAGGACACATGGAGAAAATGTAGTATTAATATAACTGTCATTACCATATTATGTCATGGAAAATGGGTAATGATTGCATGCCCCCAAACACCTACCCCACCACCCCAGCTACTGCCCCTCAAACACCTGCCGCCATCAGATCCTCCTTTCTACATGTCCCAGCTCCCGCCCTCCTAACCCCCCATGCCCCAGGTCTCCATCTTCACTTTACCCCTCTTCAGGCCCCCAACCCCTTCCACACCTTCCCACCCCACCTTCCCCACGCCCTTTCCCCATCTGCCTAAATGTCCCCAAACCCCTTCCCAGGCCTCCTTACTGGTGGGGCAGGGAAAGGGCTCACAGGGACTCACGGCTGTGGGTGGCAGATCCCCGGATCCCCCACCGGGGACAGCGCTGCCATGGCCGCGAGTGGCTGGGCCCCGGATCCCCGGCTGGGGACTGGGCTAGGAGCAGCCAGGGGTGGCTGGGCCCTGGATCTCCACCCCGGTTGGGCTGGAGACCGGGGGGGGGGGCACCAGACCTGGGGCACTGGCGCTGGGATTCGGGGCATGTGCCCCGTGTGCCCAGCGCCAGCGATGCTCCAAGAGAAAGCAAGTACTTGAAGAATCTGTAGTTTGCAGGCTAGTCCAATTCCTCTGGTAGACATCCAGCACCTGAGTGGGTCTCAGCCCTTTGTTGAGTGCAGCAGAATAGTTCCAGAGGAGGGTGTTGATTGTAAACTGGAGACTGAAGACAAAATGGAGATGGGGCCACCACTTTTTAATCACAACTGCCTTTCCCCTGCTCTGCAGTCTTTACACAATCAAAATGGAGTTGAGTCACGTGGTCAGGCTGGGTGACTGAGCGAACAGGTTTTTTCCCTAGATGCACTGGAGCTGGGAGCTCCCTTAATGGCCCTTTAAAAGGACAATGGTTTCGCAGACACCCAGTCTGGGTATGCGTTAGAATCAAATAACGTGGAACACAAATAGAATAAGTATATTCCTAACTTCTAATACAGACGTGACAGATACATATAAACCATATTGTAATTCATAGCAGACTACAACCTTTCTATCAATACCAAACATGGCATATCATGTATGGTTTATTGCAAATGTGAAATATTAATATGAAAGATAATCATAAACAATCCCCTAGACCCAGACAGCATCACAATAGCAGCAACTAGAAATTCCAGGAGCAAAAGGGGCCATGAGTCAATCCTCTTCCTTAGAGTCCTGCAGCTCAGAGGAGGGACAACTGTTAGAGCCAGGGTTGAACGCTGGGAACAGGAAGAAGCATGATGAGACCCATGCCATCTCTCTGTAGGGCCTGGCAGGCTAGCTCTCTTTTTACAGGAATGCTATGTGTCTTCCTCTTCAGTACACCCACAACTTGCAGAAAGGGAACATGACACCTTCTGAGATGGACAGGGAAGACACCACCGTTCCCTCTAAGCTGTGCGCGTGTGCGTGCGCACACAGGTCATGAAGCCTGCGCACACAACAAAATAAAGTGCGCGCAAAAGAATTCAATAGTGCTAATAATGGTGCTCACAAAGAAATTCTTTTTGTGCACACAAAGAAATTTTTTGCGCACACAGCCTACAAATAATTAGAGGGAGCACCCTACCAGAAGCCGAGGGGTGGGCCAGAAAGTATAAAGAGAGGGCTCAACAACCCAGTGGGGTTATCTCTGCCACTGGAGAAGGAGATCTCCCTGTCACTGCTAGAGCTGCCTGCCCCTGGGGACCCTGAGAAGTAGATGGGGCTGCCACTAGCCATCAACCCTGAGCGAACCACCAACAATCAGGAAAGACACCATGCTCTATGGCGAGGCTGTAGGAAGTAGCCCAGGGAAAGCAGAGGAGAATCTGACTCTGTTATGGCCTGGTACTTGGTCAGTGCGCTTTGTATGGGACCCACTGACCCAGTGTTGGAGCCTTCCACCACTTAACCCCTTACATGAATCTTTGTCTGTTTGCTGCCTGAAAGATTAAGAATACTTGGACTTTTCAAAGACAAGGAAAAGAGAGGCAATTGAGAAGGGATATGACAGAGGTCTATAAATCTTGACTGGTGTGGAGAAAGTAAGTAAGAAAATATTAGTTACACCTTCTCATAACACAAGAACTGAGGGTCACCAAATAAAATTAATAGACAGCAGGTTTCAAATGAACAAAATGGAAGTATTTCTTCACACAATATACAGTCAACCTGTGGAATTCCTTGCCAGAGGAAAACAAACACGTAGTCCTGTGGCATTTTTAAACTAAGAAATGTACTTATCACATGAGCTTTTGTGGGTGTAATCCCACTTTTTCAGATGCATGAAATGGAAGCTGTAGAATGCCAGTTGAGTAAATAAAGGCTAAGAAGGCTAAGTCACAAACTCAATGAAGGTGAAAACTATACCAAGGTTCATAAAAGAACTAAATAAATTCATGGAACGTAGGTCCATCAATGGCCATTAGTCAGGATAGCCTGGGATTGCTGCTTGGCAGACACTGGAAATGGCTGATGAGGTGGATCACTTGATAACTACCCATTGTATTCATTCCATCTGAAGAACCTGATATTGGTCACTGTCAGAAGACAAGATACAGAGCTAGACGGACCATTGGTCTGACCCAATATATTGTTCTTATGTTCTAATAGGCTTGAGCTTCTATTCTGACATTTAAACGGTAATTTACCTCTTGCTTGGCAAATAAACTTAATAGAAACAACATCAAAGGCCAGTGGGTAAACTGAGCAGAGTAAAGATTTGTGTAACTCTGACACTGAGAACTTTCAAAAAGAAAGGCTGCTTTTTTGGGGGGGGAAGGAAGGGGCAATAGCTTTTACATCTGTGCCAACCACCTGTAATAGCAGAACACAACTGCAGAATGGTTACAGGAATAAAACAAAATTGGTGGCTGGCAAAGCCATCATCCCAGTGCAAACCAGTTTCTCCTTCTATCCCTACGGTTCATATGGAAGCAGCTGTAAAAGGAAACTGGTATCATTTTTCATTTAAGTTTCCTGTACCTTGATTTAGAACTTAAAGTAGAGCAAGTGTGCCATACTATTCTCCCTCCCCTACTCCGAAATCTAACCATATATCTATTTCAATGAATTGTTACTGGCAGGAAGTTCTGGTTGCTGTTGGCAAACACGTGGCACTAATAAACGAACATAATTTATCAATATGACCAGTGGTCTGATCTTCTATTGAAGTTGATACCTAACTGGTGATCAATTTCACTGGATGCAAAACTGGGGACAAGTGAGATACATCTGAAACATACATCATCACATATATAGATACACACATGTCTAGTGGCCCTTCTTGCAGCGAGTTTGATACAATACCTGCTACAGAGCAAATCTTGCCTTGTCTGATTTCCCTGGGCACACCAACCTCTTTCCATCTTGAATCATGCTCTCACTAGTCACCAATCAGATTTCGTCTCTTTCCTTCTTCCCTCCAGAGCTGACTGCAGCCTTTGGTGGCCTATGTGGAATGAGTCTGGGAGGTCTCAGTACACGTCCTGCTGGAGCAGGTGCCCAAATTACAGAAGCCATCTCAGCTAGTGACACTAATTAGTAGAGCCCTAATAAGTGGATCCGTATCCAGCCTGCATCCAAAAGAAATGGCCTGCGGATATCCGTGTTGTATCTGCGGATGTGGATATAAAGTGGATATCTGCGGATATCCACATATTTGCAGGGCTCTAGCTCTGTGCAGATAAAAATATGTGGGTCCGTATCCAACCTGCTTCCACAAGAAATGGTCCATGGATATTCGTGTTGTATCTGCGGATGCGGATATAAAGCGGATATCTGCGGATATCCGCGGATTTGCAGGGCTCTACTAATTAGCACTCATTGCAACAGAAAATCTAAGGATTCCAGGGTTATGGAGGCTAAACTGCTTTCCATCTCTAGAAGCGAAGCCCGCAGTCCCCATGGCTCAGGGGGTTAAGGCACAATGGAAGGAGTGTATGTGTCGGTGGTGGTGGGGTGACAGTTGTGCTTCTGCCAATGCTGTGTGTGTTCTGTGGGAAAAAGACAGAAGGCTTGTGCCTGGGACTATCAGGTAAGTGTGCACACAGTTTCATGGCATTCACTGAAGACACCACTCCCCCTGAGCTGATCATATATGTGTTGATTTTGCTCAGGTTGTTCTCCAATACGCCGCTTGACTGCAACTCTGAACTACCAGGCACTGCTGCTGATGGCTGCCACTGCCTCTCGAGATCTGCTTCATGTCTCTTTCCAAGCATCAGCTTCTTTGGTCCTGGCAAATCCCTGTGTGGACACAATCTCTGACCAATGTCCCTGCAAATCGCATTGTCTTCTATCGTGTGCTTTAGTAAAAGTTAATAAAATGGTCTCATAGTTTCTGAAGAATTTGGATAGGGTAGGGCCAGCTCTGTTTTTCCAGAGTTTTAATTTAAACAAACCTAGATGAACTCTATTTCAGCCTCTCTAACCCATTGTCCCACCCCCCCAACTCACTGCAAAGCATAGCTTTCCTCTAGCTCTCTCTTTTTAGTCTCTTCTTCCCCACTTTCTGTCTCCTACTTCATACCTTCATCTACATGCACCCCAGCCAGTGTCCTCATGCCTGTATAACAACCCCCCCATCTATTACCAATAGATCTTTAGTAGCTATGGCACAGACTGCTACCACTTGAGTTAAAAGCATACAGCAAGTGCCAGTACTAGACTGTTATCCTCTGTGGAACAGATGATAGAAAGAAGCCAGGAACCCACCTTACAAATGCGTTAGAATTCCACATTCTCTTCCTTCAAATCCTTTATTCCAAGAATTTGACTTAGTTCAAACATGGACTGGATTTTCATATGGATAACAAGAAAGCAGAGTCATAGGAAATTAGGGCTGGAAGGGACCTCAAGAGGTCATCTAGTCCAGTGTTTCTCAGCCTTTTAAGTACCAAATACCCCCTAACTTCTGAAAATTTTAATTTAATAAGTATGCTAATGTTCAGCTCTAGGGGGAAGCAGATGGCTGCCACATGTACCTCAGCTTCTGCCTGGCGTACCCTCAGGGATATGCGTATCATAGGTTGAGAAATTGTGATCTAGTCCAATTCCCTGATCAAAGCAGGACCAACCCCAACTAAATGAAATATCCATAGGTATGTGATTAAAACAAAGGATTAAGGAGTCTTGGGGCCCCAGACTGTCCCCCACTGGGGGGCAGCCCACCCAGCCTGGGGCCCTAGCCCCTCACTGGTGGCTTCTTCCAGCCTGGGACCCCAGCCCCCACCACAGTGGCCTGCAGCAGGCTGGTCCTGAGGGTGGGAGCCTGGGGCAGAGCCTGTTCTCTGCATCAGCCTTGGCCTCAGCCTTGGCCTTAGTCCAGCTGATGTGCAGCTGGCAGGTCATGCAGCTTCCCGTGTGGCCCTCCACAGACCATAGAAGGCTGCACCAGAGGCCATACTGCACACCAGCCAACCCCACCCCTAAAGCGGAGTGACCATGCACCAGCTCACCCCACCTTTGGGGGCAGATCAGCCAGCACAGGGGTGAGGCGGGAGTGCAGAGCCCAGCCTATGGCCCATGGCAGCCTCGCCTCCTCCCAGTTCCAGCAGGGTAGGGGCTCTCTCAGCACCCCCACCCCCAAGCCTCACCAGCACTGAGCAAGGCAGCGGGAAATCAGGCATGGACCTTAGACCTGGAGGCCAGGGCCCCGCTTTAGGCAGGGATTTGGGGCATCAGCCCTTATAGCCCCTGCATTAATCCAGCCCTGAAAACAAGCTTTGAAAGGGTAGAAACCCTCACATTTCAGGGTGTAAACCAATCTCTGATAGGACCTGGTGGGTGGCAGAATTTCCCACATGATTACTGTTGCCTTTCTTGCAGTTTCATGGGAGATTTCTAGTGCTGTCCACTGTCAAAGGCAGGGCACTGGGCCAAATGGCCTATGGATCTGATCCAGTCTGCCACCACCTGTATTCTGAGGCCCTTTTTGATGTATGTGGACAGCTATTTGAAAGACGTTTTAGAAATTTTAATGGCTCCTCTGTTGAGCGGTATAAAGTTTGAGGTCTCCAGGCAGGGAAAAACAAATGGAAGCTGTGCTGGGAACACTATTCATATTCACGTGGCTCTCTCCAGTGTAGTGTTACTGCCAGTTCATAGATGAACCAGTGTTTCCAACTGTACCAGTGAAGCCTTAAATAGCAAACCTGGAGTAGGTGGAACAACAGACCTTCCCTTAGCCACCCAACCCACACTGACATCAACTCAGCCCATTAGGCCGTGTCTGCACTGGGATGGACTGTAAATCTCTTCCACAAACAATCACATAGCTTGTAGCCTATTCAGAGCGGGACCAGACCTACTTGGACAGCAGCAAGAAAAGGAAGGAAGAAGCACTCTTCACTCTGAGCAAAGCTGCAAAAGTCACTTGTTGCTTTTAGGGATTTTCGCTCCTTAATAGATGAACTTCAGAAAGAGGGGAAATGGAGCTCCACCCAACGTCTGTTGCTCTAAAAAACTTAGTTTATGGTATTAGGTGGAGTTTTCTTCTCTAAGTAAATATGGCCGCAGGGAGACGGACCTTGATTGAGTTTTAATTTGCTGGAAATAGTCTGGTTAGTTTCAATCAAATCTGCAAATATTTGGCGTGCAGCTCTTTGAATATGAAAACACATGATCTTATCACAAATTATGTGTCCTCTGGGGATTGATACTTCCATTTGGCACACCTAATGAGCTGTGCTTTGGAGAGATTGGGTAAACGAAAGGTCAGAACATTATCTAATTATCTGTGGTCCATAATGACTTCCATGGGGATCAGACAGGCTAGGCGAAAGAACCGAGGGGCAAAGAGTTCAGAGTAGCTCCTGCTCTTGAGGTCAATGATTCAGTTAATTAGGGTGCTGACAAGGCCATCTACTGCAGCAGCAAACAGTGTTACATCTGAATTTCCATGAGCTAATCAAAGGTTGGCTCTTTGGAGTAGCAGCCATTCTGCAAGGAAGTCAAGGTGGGGAGGGAAAATCCAGATGAAGTTAAATAGGGCAAAACAAGGTCAGAATTAGTCAAGTGTTGGCAAAGGCCTCTCATCTGCTATCACTCACTAAACCAGTAATAATCAATTTTTTTATTTTTTTTTTTTTGGTCAAAGCCCAAATTTCTTGGTCAAGGTATAGCCACAGTCAAAACTCCAGAGAACCTAATTAAAAATAATCGCTATAATAATCATAATAAGTAAATAAAAAGATTTTGGGGTCAATTCAGAAGTGTCTATTGGTTTGGATTTGGTTGGTCTTCCACATATTGACAACCCCTGTGCTAGATCTTAACCCAGCTAGGGCCCAGCCAAAACCCCTTGAAGTCAATGGCGAGGCTTTCCGTGGACTTCAGCAGATTTTGGCTTGGGAATTTCTGCAGCAATATAGCTTGTATCTTTCATAAATGTGCTTCACAAACTACTTAGCAAAGAGAGGTGTTTAATTTTTGCAGTGCCCTTTATCAACCAGGGAAAAGAGCAACAAAGGGGATATGGTCTCAGAGGAATTTACAGACCAGGGCTGACTGCTCAAAATGCTGCTTTCTTGGTGTGTGGAGAAGTACCTAAGTAGTGAGCGATGAATTCAAAACTGCCTGAATATCTTGGACTATTATGATCTGTATTACAGTAGCACACATAGGCCACAAATGAGATCAGAGCCCTGATTCTGCTGTATGTTGTACAAAGATATAATGAGAGACAGTCCCGAGAACTATTGGCACACAATTTACCGGAGGAAACTATGGCCTCTGGGGTAATGCATTTGGGAGACTTTCTATGAGGCGAACGACCCCTCCTGGGTGTTGGAGTCTCCTTGGTTGAGGACATTCATTGCTCATGGCCCTGAGATGTAGATTTTCCCATTGGGTGACCCAGACTCGGGTCAAAGTCAGGACACACTGATTTCTCCATGAGGTGTAATTTCAGACAGAGTTCCCTGTCCTTTCAAGCTCTGGCACTGAGATGAGAGCAATGGCTGCATTTCTGGGGTATGTGAGATTCCCCCAGGCAGCAGACATAGTGAGAGTGCCTGTCTGAGGCGGGCATTGTGTCATTATATTTCATTCATCTCTTAAAGCCCAGTGAAGTAGACATAATTTTCTCTTCTCTTCTCTTCTCTTCTCTTCTCTTCTCTTCTCTTTCTGGTCAGAAGAAACAAATGGAAAGAGAAAATAAAAGATTTTTTTTGTTAAATTTATAGGGGAAAAACTAGGTAACTATGACCAAAATTAAAGCTTTTTATTTAAAACTACAGGTTTGGAAGTCAGAGGAACCGTGGAGGAAAAACCATGTTCAGCCGAGGACAATTGAAAAGGAACTGAGGAAGAGTGGTGCACTCGTGCTGAAGCTGCGCCGAGGTCATCACAAGACCACTTCTGCACAAGCGCCACCCCATGACTACTTTTATGAAGACTCCGTGAAACAGCATGGCAACACAACGACACCTAATGTGGAGCACCCACAGGGACATCACTCAAAGAAGAAGTGAGAAAGGCGGTTTGGAGAAACAGGGACTGGAATCATGGGACCTTATATAGTGTCTTTGAGTGTCTAGTCATAATGCCAGCTTAGCATCCCTTAATCGCTGGGTGGGGGCAGGTGAGGACATCAAGGTTGAAGGAGGTGGTGGCCTACATCTAACATCCCTGCTTCTTTTTCTCCGCAGATCCTGATAGGCAGCTGGATTAGAGTACTGCACAAGCTGTTGGGGACTGTAGTGCTTCCTTGAGGACACTGGTGTATACAACTCAAGGGACTTAAAGGTTGCCCAGGAGTCTTTCAACCCATGAAGTTTCACTTCAGTCTGTTCTGAAAAGTGCAAAGCTTCCTTGAAAGGTAGATCCTGAAGAGTCTGCTGGGTCTCCTGCAGGAGCCCAGAGGGCTGTAGTCATAAACTCCTGATTATGGCCACTGATGAAGCCCTGGACTTGGCTGCTAAGTCAGTCACGTGCAAAGCCACTTGTAGCAAAGCCCTTGAATTGATATTCCCTCATCCACTGACAAGAAGTCTTGCTTCAGCCCATTGTGGGAGCAAGTCCTTGAATGCCTGCATGAAGTTCCACATATTAAAATCAGAACTGCTCAGCAGTGCCTTGTGGTCTGCAAGTCTGAGTTGTAGCCTGCCCACCCCACCACCCTTCAGTAGAATAAACTTTCCTACTAAACAAGCCCAATTTCTTTCACTCCTTTGATTGTGGAGTTGCATTTTGACCTCTTTACCAACCAAAAGCTATTCTGAAGCCTGCCCCCCTTTGTTTGGGTTAGATGTACAGGCTCTGTAAAAGGTTCACAGCCTAGGATAAATGGGAGATATTGGGTTCACTCTTGCTGTTTGCTCCTACAAGCTCAGAGAGAGAGGAATGCAGTGATCACTGTCATTAGCAGATGGATCTTCAATACTTTATAACAGCACTGCATACACATTGATGGGAAGGAATGAGAGATAGGGCCCAATGGAACTGATCTGAGAGTTTCATGGAGGCAGGTGAGCAAAAACTCAGTAATATCCTCTGAGCTCCTGCAGAAACATATGATTGTGGAAGAAAATATCAGATTGTGGCTGGAATATGATCAGTGCAGGAATGAAAGATTGTATCTGCTGAAAGCCGAATAACAGCTCTTAGTTATGTGAATTGTTACTCTTCACTTCAAAGAGTTGTTAATCCTGAAGAGTAATGACAAAAATAAATATCCACTTCAACTATTTCACCCAGCTGATTAAAGCAAACAAGAAAGCAAAGGGAGATTCTAGTTAGGAAGAGCTATGCAGTTCACCAAGTGGCATATCATTTTTGGGTCACAGCCTTTTGGAAGCACCACCTAGGGCTTTACTCTGCCTCATGGTGATGTTTTTGACTTGCTTTGAGTTTTCACTTTCATTAGACATCATAGGATATTTTATCCTGCTCTGTCATTTGTATTTTATTATTATAGCCTCAGACACAGACTTTATAAACAGGTGAACTTGAAGATGGGAGCAGGGCTTAGGGTTTTCTTTTACTCATCAAATTTTATTATAACAAAATTACACACGGAAGAGAGAGCTTCATTCTCCCTCCATGGGGGATGTGTCAAATATTTAAAATGATACATTTGGTTTTAGCAAAAAAAAGGGGCCTTTTATTTACTATTGGAAGGATGACGGTTTGCTATGAGGCAGAAACCTTCTGAGAAAAGCAACAGAAAAGACCACAGACTACAGCAAATGGATCCCCTGTGCCAAAATACCAAGCTAAAATAGCGACTGTAACATTACTCAGGCATTACGTTCCCAGCATTCCTTTCAAGGGCATGCTCAGCTGGTGTGTAAGAGCTGGGTTGTAGAGCCAAGGTTCAAACAGAACTCTCCTAACAAGTTGTAAACATCTCCAAGGGATTTTCAGCAGTTTTACATTTCAAAGATCAATTTAATCTCCCAAAGTCCCTTGTCCATCTTGTTCATTAGGCTCCAGTATGTTTCCATGGAATGAAATGCTGTAGGACCAGACATGAAGAGTGTTCTCCTGGATATATGAAGAGTGTGCTCGCCTACAAAGATTTGGCACACTTTGAAACGCCAGGCTCTAGTTGAAAAGAACAGAGCCCAGAGAATATTATATTTGTAGTGTATGCATGTGTATCATTATGATTCATTACTTCAGACCAGATTCTGATAGCTGGTTCATGTCAAGTGGTATCTTATTCTGCACAGATAATCCCATTGAAGTTAAAGTAAGCCGATACATAATGAGAGTAGGGGGATCAGAACCTTCCATTAATAAATTATTCTCCTATTTTCAGTTACTCTGTTTCTACATTTCCACTAATTTTTTTGACACCAGCACACATACTTCCTCTTAAAATTTATTTCCACTCTAATTTATAGTCCTACTTTTAGGTTGGAAAGTTTCCCAGGAGTTCTATAGTTTGTATGTTGCTTATCTTGTGCTTTAACAGAGGGCAATTAACCACTGGAACAATTTACCAAGGACCCTGGTAGATTCTCCATCACTGGCAATTTATAAATGAAAATTGGATTCTTTCCTAAGGCTGTAGTTCAAACAGAAATTAATCTGGGGGAGTTCTCTGGCCCGTGCTATACAGGAGGACAGAAGAAATTATCATAATGGTCCCTTCTACTCTTGGAATTTATGAATGTTTCTGGAGTGGTCCCTGTGGTCCTCCGTCTGGTATTCTCACTAATACAGGTAGAGTATGTTCATTAAAGAATAAATTATATGCACAAGGCATGCAAAGTTCATCTCTGATTGGTTTTTATTTTTTCTTAAGTAGCATATCACCCTTTTTGCCGTTTAAACTGTTCTACAAGAAGTCAATGGTGCATTTGGACTACTTCACTGAATCTGAATAGTTAGGTTCCTATAATCATGACCCACACCATTCCACTTCTTGCAACATCAACTGGCTCAAGCCCCACCACCTCCTTGGAAATCACATGCTATCTCCTGTGTGCCCTTAAAGACAATACTTCCTGTCTCACAAGCACAGTCTGAGTGTAGTAAAGTAAACCTTTTAATAAAAGGAGGAAATATCCAAACAGCAGTGGTTTGGGAAGACAGTGCAATACAGAATTCATAAACCCAATGGGCAGAACCCACCCTCCCCAGAATGCATGAGGTGTGTCCTTTGCTTCTCCCTTTTCCCTATACTGACCATCATAGTTGTAGCATCCACCCTTCATTTAGGGGATGAGGGCTTCCGCCAGTCCCTACCTGCTGATCACTTGTGGCTCCCACCATCTGCTGGCACTGATAGCTCATGGTTGCTACCATCTGCAGGTGCCAATTGCATGTAGCTCTCACTGTTTGCTGGCACCTCCCATCTACTAGCATCAGTCACACATCGCTCCCACCATCCACAGGCACCAGGGTCATAGCTCCCATCATCTGCTGACTCCCTGCAAGTATTGAGAACATTTCCAATGTTCCCTCTAATTATTCATAGGCTGTGTGTGCAAAAAATTTCTTTATGTGCCCAAAATATTTCCTTGTGAGTGCCAGTATGAGCACTATTGAATTTTTTGTACACGCTTTATTTTGTTGTGTGCACGGGTTTCATGACCTGTGTGCGTGCACACGTGCACAGCTTAGAGGGAACAGTGTTTGTGACTCTCACCATCTACAAGCACCAACCACTGCTGGCTCCTGTCTGCTGTTTGTCAGTCAAGGTTTCCCAGTTTCTCTAGTGTCCTCAGCTCTGAGAATTTCTGCTAATGGGAGAACCTGCTGACACAAAAGCCATGCCCCGATCTAAAACAGCAGATTCCAAAAGGAACCATTAATTTTACCTTTTAACAATGGGAGGAAAGGGTTAACCAAAGCCTGAGGCTGGCTGTTTCTTATGACTACCACAATCTCAGCAAAGAAACTACTTAACCTCCCCTTGCTGCTTTACAGTGCTGCAGCATCCCTGAGCCACTTTTTTGAGCTCTGTTTAGATGAGAGTGAATTTTTCATCAGAACAAGGTAAATAAACACAGCTCATACAATGAAAGGCCAACATACAGAGGACAACATTTCCTTGCCCTTGCAGTTAGCATAAAAGTGAATCATAACCCCCAAGCCAGCCATACTAACCATTTCTCACCATGCTCAGCACCTGGGTGGGTTTATCCATACACAGAGAAATGAAGCTAAGCACTTAATTGTGCTTAAGTGAATACAAAGCCCATGGGAATAAGGTGCCCCCCTTTCAGCAGACTGAGCAGGGGGACTGCCCTCAGACATTCAGACCTTGCTTACATGAATAAAGATTTCTGGAAGGAAAAGAAGAGGAGAAATTTATTCTGTGGGGATACAGGGTCTTTTTAAATCTGACATAAGGCTCCAAACTGGGAATCGAGTAATCTGGGCCCTGTTTTCAGGTCTATTACAGATTTACTGTATAACTGTAGATGAGACACTTAGCTTCCCTGTGCCTTATCCACAACACCCATCAAAGGGGGCTAAGAATATTAGACATCCCTCTGGGAGTCTGAAACCACTGAATGAAAAGGACTGTGAGTAAATACCAATAATTTAGGGCAGACCAAATCATCTAAAGTTATTTACTAAGGGCCAGATTTCCAAAAGAGATCAGCAAATTGGGTACACTTCGAATGCTGAGGCTAGATTTTCAAAGGTGCTTAAGCATCTGGAGATGCAGATAGGTACCTAGTGGGATTTTTGAAAGCACCTGAGCTGATTAGGCCCCTGACTCCCATTCCCATGAGATGACAATCCCACTCTCATTTGACAATAAAAATGAGGTATCCAGGTAACGTTATTTAACAGCAAAACTGAGATACGTTGATTTTTCTGTTCACCCATTCACTTTCTTCCCATTTAATTACTTGTCTTTCTCTCTGTGGGACTGCCTAATCTCTGTCATACTTTCTGGTGACTCTAGGCCATTACCAGAAAGCCATACTGGTTGTTGACCTTCCTTTATAAACTAAGAGGGAGATTGCTTTACATGTCTTTCATTTTCCTTAATATTCTGCTCACTGCCCTAGCTCTCCTCTTGATTTCTTCCATCTGGCCAAAACCTCTGTATACTTTACCTGAAATATAAAACCATTCAAAATATGCCTTTCCATCTCCTCTTACGATCTGGGGATAGTGAATGTGACTGGAAGGTCCGAAGCCCTAGATTAGTTGTGACCTTGTTCTTGGGCTTCAAGCTGGCAGCAGGTTAGAGACTTTGAACTTGGCTTCCTGACAAATTGTCACTACCACATACCAAAAAACAACTTACCCGTAAGTCTGTGGGAGGGTAAGGGATGAAAGAAGGAGGTTTGATTCTTTCAAAGAGGAGAATTATTCCACACAGCTTGACACAGAGACAGAAAGATTTAACAGAAGAAAGCCAAGGTAAAACATTGGTGGGTGCTAACCCCTAGAATGAAAGAAGAAATGCTCTTAGTTGAATATTAACACCTCAGATGAGGTGGACGCTGGCCACCACCTGAGCTCTTGTTTTCATAGGGTGAGTTGCAAAGCTAAAATGAAAACTGAGTTGGGCCAATATTTTTGTGCTGAAAGGCTCTCATATTTCATGAATCTGACGGTAAATAAAGCCTGGCTGCATGGAGTATCCAGCATAGAAATAAGTTTCAATGTAATTAAAATATTATTCATTATCATTGTTTATTTTTCCATAGATTTTAATGCCAGAAGGGAACCTTAGCTCATCTACTCTTACTTCCTGCATCACACAAGCAATAGAACTTAATCTGTTCTCCTACGCTGAGCCCAATAACTTATGTCTGGTTAAAGCGTTTCTTCCAGGAAAGCATCTAGTTTAGCTGGATGGAGATGGAGAATCCCCCACTTCCCTTGATAGTTTGTTCCAATAGTTAATCACTGTTAAAATTTGTCTTATTTCTAATATGAATTTGTCTGGCTTTAGCTTCCAATCACTGGTTCTTGTTATATCTTTCTTCGTTAGATTAAACAGTCCTTTGATGCCCTGTGGAAGAATTTATATGCTGTAATCAAGTCACCTCTTGGTCTTCTTTTTGGTAAACTAAACAGATTGAACTCACTCTAAGGCCTTTTTTCCAGCCCTTGGATCATTTCTGAGACTCTTCTCTCAACCATCTCCAATGATTAACTGTCAAAAGTATACTAGGTGCTTTACAAATAAACAGATGTTCCCGAACAGCTGGCAAGCTAGTTTTATACAAGACGTGACAAGCATGCTAGAGAGGGATGGGGTTAGGAAGAATAAGGGTTATAACAATGAAAACATGTAGTTATTCAGTTCAGGCTTGTGCATGTCTGAATGCTTGAGTAAAATGTTTAAATATCATTTGGTGCATTAGCTGACATGAGGGCAGTAAGACAGGAGAGAGTTTTAAGGAGGGATGGACATGCTAGAGGGCAGGGACAGGATTCAGGGAGACTTAGACAAATTGGAGAGTGGGCCAAAAGAAATCTCATGAGGTTCAAAAAGGACATGTACAAAGTCCTTTACTTAGGCCAGAAAAACCCCATGCACAGCCACAGGCTGGGGACTGATTGGCTAAGCAGCAGTACTGTAGAAAAGGACCTTGGGGTTATGGTGGATGGGAAGCTGGATATGAGTCAACAGTGTGCTCTTGTAGACAAAAAAGCTTGCCAGCAGATTGAGGGATGTGATTATTCCCCTCTATTCACGACTGGTGAGGCCATATCTGGAATACTGTGTCCAGTTTTGGGCTCCCCACTACAAAAAGGACGTGGACAAATTAGAAAGAGTCAAGCAGAGGGCAACAAAAAATGATCATGGGGCTGGAACACAAGACCTATGAAGAAAGACTGAAGGAACTAGGCTTATTTAGCCTGCAGAAGAGAAGACTGAGGTGGGGGTTGATAGCAATCTTCAACTTCTTGAAGGGGTGCTCCAGAGAGGAGGGAGCTGGGCTGTTGTCAGCAGTAAAGAGGACAGAACAAGGAGCAATGGTTTCAAGTTACATCCAGGGAGGTCAAGGCTGGATATTAGGAAAACTTTCTCACTAGAAGGGTGGTGAAGCATTCGAATGGGTTGCCTAGGAAGGTGGTGGAAGCTCTATCTTTGGAGATATTTAAGGTCCGGTTAGATAAAATCCTGGCTGGGATGATTTAGTGGGAGTGGTCCTGCTGTTAGCAGGGGGTTGGACTAGCTGACCTCATGAGGTCCCTTCCAACCCTATGATTCTATGATTTGAAAGAGATGGAAGCTGGGCTCTTTTTCTGGGCACTGAGTCCTGGCACCTTCCTTTCACAACGATGTGGCCCTGGCTCCTGCTGCTGTCACTGGTGGCCCCAGATCCCTGGCTGAGTACTGGCTTTTTTTTTTTTAAGCAAAAAAAAAGCACTGGACAGAAGTGCTTGAGAAACATCACTAGGAAGGGTGTGCTATATATAGGGTCAGCACTATAGCTGCACCTATCACTGAGCTCTGTAAGACAGGGAGATCAGACAAAGTGGTTTGGACAGAGTCGTGCCAGCAGGCTTTTGATACCCTAAAGAAGACATTGACCCAGGACCCGATCCTGGTGAACCCCGATTTCGACAAACCGTTCGCAGTGTTCACCGACGCTTCAGACACTGGTCTAGGAGCGGTCCTGATGCAAGCCGATGACGAAGGAGTGAAACGTCCAGTTGCGTATCTGAGCAGGAAGTTGTTGCCCCAGGAGCAAAATTATGCGGTCATCGAAAAGGAGTGCCTGGCCATGGTCTGGGCTCTTAGGAAATTGCAGCCTTACCTGTTGGGCCGCCATTTCACGGTGTACACAAGAGCCAAAGGGTAGCCATATTATACTAGTTCAGTAAAACAAACAAACAAACAAGGAGACCTCTGGCACTTAAAGACTAACAAATTTGTCTTTAAGTTACACAGGACTCCTTGTTTGTTCGTTCTATATGTAGGGGGCAGTGTGGAAGAAAATATGGCAACAGGACTGTGACGTTATCATAGGTTTTTGACCATATGCCAGAAATGCCTCTTTCTGTGGCATCACAGATACCAAAAGGATGATGAGGCTGTTGCTCTGTGCGCTGACAGAGGCCGAAGGGGTGCCTAGTGCTTTATTAGCATTATGTGGAGCTAGATTGGGACTTGGACAATGCAACCACACAGGGGAGTAAAAACCAACCTCCCCCCCTACCTCCTTAGGCATGGGAGTCACGCGAGAAAACAGTATCACTTGCCTGTGTGCTTTCTTTTCTGAGCAGGGTGTGAAGAAACTAGATAGGGCATTTGCTCCACCCTCATTATTCATAATTTATTACTGGCTACAGTAAATTATTACCTCTTGGGAGCAAGGGGGAAAATTGAGGCTACAACTCTTTCCCTGGGGCAGTCCAGCTAAGTGCCACCTCTTCTACAGGCTGTGCCCTCATGACCATAGCTAGCCATAACAAATAATAATGGAGCAATGAAGATGCACTCTGAGGATTCTTCAGTGAATCAGATGGTTTTCCCAGAGAGGGAAAATGAATAGTAATATTAATCCAACTTATTTCTGTGCGAAGGCCCCCACAGCCTGGGACAGGGATTATTCAGCCACTCAGCCCCTGCTTACCTCAGCTTTCATTCTAGTATTGAAGTTCCCCTTTAAAACAGGAAAACCTGCATCTGGTAGAAATACAAGCCAAGTGTAACAATGGCTCAGGGTGTGATTCAAAGCGCACTGAAGTCCAGGGGGAATCTTTCAGCTGATCAATGGGCTTTGGATCAGGCCCATAGTATGCAGCTAGTCTGCAGCTGCACTAAGGGCGAAGGTTATAACTAAACATCAAGGAAAAGTCATTCTTTTTCAAATGAGGAAGGGTCTGAAAGGATACCTGTAAAGAAACCTTCATTGTTGCCCAATGCTCAATCATGACAGGTCCTTTTTTTTCTGTAGGTTATTATTATTTCTATCACATTAGTATCTAGTCATGGACACAGATCCCATTGTGCTAGGTGCTGTATAAACACTGAACAAAAAAGAGGGTCCCAGCCCCAAGGAGCTCACAATCTAGGCATAAGACAAGAGACGTATGATGAACACAGACAGACAGGGGAGTACAGGGAAACACTATTGGTGACAGATGGCAGTTACCTGAGTGGCGGCAAATTATATGCAAAGCTGTTGACCTGTCAACACTTCCTGGTTAACCTTCATGTGTGGCCCTAATAGGGAGTATTCTACAGAAAAAAAGCAGTGTACTTTGTATGCCCAGAATCTGATGACATACTTATTTTATTGCATTGTTGACATGCAAGCAACAGGTGGTCTAAGTAGGTGTTTTGTCCAACTTTCAGACCCCTGTCCATCAACATTTGGGTGATCAGATAGCAAGTGTAAAAAACTGGGAAGGTGATAGAGGGCAATCGGCAGCTTTATAAGACAAAGCCCCAAATATCAGGCTTGTCCCTTTAAAATTGAAACATCTGGTCACCTGAGTCAAAGTGATCCCCACTTTTGGTAGTCTGCAGGTTGTAACTTGTTCAGATTAGACTCACAAATTCCCCAGCCTTAGGCAGAGGCGACACGAGATGAAGGGAAAATAGAATCTTATGGGACTTTGACTAAAAAAGCAATGATCTGCGGAAAGTGTGTGACAGCACTAATAAGGAGAGGAGGAGAAGTTAACCTTTGTTCCAGAAGCGATAGATCACCCCCCAGAGGCTGAAGAATGATTAGGAAAGGAAAAAAGCAATAGAGCTAGAAAAAGCAAGTTTCCAGAGCTCCAGAGGAGTGCTGAAGATTTCTTCCTGTTTAGAAAGGAAAAAGTACCTCCTTTCACTCCAGTGAAAAGGGATAAGAGGACATATACCCCATCTTGCCATTTTGTGGGCAGCCTGTGTCTCTGGTGTGGGAAAGGCAGAGCAGCATCAGTGGTGCACTGTTTCCTGTCCCAGGCAAGTTGGTGGAGAGAGGGCGGGCATGGGTGAGGAGGGGTAAAGCTTTCACTACCCCCCTTGCTACCTCTCTGTTCAGTGCACTGGCAGATAGAGCTGGACCAGCACATACAGTGAAGTATTCTGTGCCCGGGATGAGTTGGAGCAAATTACTTCCCCTCCTGGAGCAGGAGGAACCAGACTGTGACTCTTGCAAGATAAGGCCCATCTTCCTGAAGGACTTGTGTGACTTCATTGACTTCACAAGAGTTCATGGGAGGTGGTGGAATTTCCATCTTTGGAAACATTTAAGGTCTGGTTAGACAAAGCCCTGGCTGGGATGATTTAGTGGGAGTGGTCCTGTTTTTAGCAGGGGGTTGGACTAGATGACCTCATGAGGTCCCTTCCAACCCTATGATTCTATGACCCTATTGAGTGGACTGGAGCTACATCAGTTTATGCCAGTTGAGAATACAACTTACAGTATGGTTCGTAGTCAGCTGCCAAGAGAGCATAGTCTACACCCTCCCTTCTCTGGGCTTGTGGTAAACCACAATCTAGCCCTTCAGGAGAATGAATTACCGCAACGCTAGGAGTCTCTGGTTCTAGGAGCCTAAGGGCAGAGCATGGGCAGCAGCGCTAGGATTCACTGGGGACACTTGTGCAAAGCTTATATGAATCCTAAACCCCACTTAAGTCTGGGAAATTGGGAAGGGTGAGCTTGCACAGCTGGACTTCCTGGTACTATTTTGGTTCTTTAGCTGTTGGACCCTGAAAGGGCAAACGTGGTAATGGAAAAGAAAAGAAAGACACTATCTGAACACTGAAAGAGAGCACTGCTTGAGTCTGGTATCGGAGAAGTCCTTCTTTTCGAAGAACGAGGCAGGTCTAGCCCTAGTGGAATGGCAATTTATAAGCACTGGCCAGTGGGTCAGACAAGATACTCTAATGGTCCCTTCCGTTAAAATCTATGAATCAGTTTTTCACCATGCATCACTTTTGTGGCCGGGACTGATGCTCGGTTCTAGTCTGCATTTACAGGGCAGTGATGTTGTTCCTGACCCATCCCATCCCCTGCCACAGAGATGCTGCTTGTCGGTGACATACACCCTGCCTTAGTCCACTCCTCCCCTGCTGTAGTGCAACTGGTACCAAAAAGGTCATGGGAGATAGAGACAATTATTAAAGCAAGGGTCTTTTCTGCCTTGGGATTGCAGAAACTTACATAGCTGCACTGTGCAAACCTCTAACAGAGACACAATTTATGCCAGTCCAGCACTTCTGGCAGTAATCAGAACAAAACCAATGTGGCTAGAATCCTAGGATAGACAAGGTCTCGTTGTATTCCTGCTCACTCACAAACACTGATTTCATTAGATCCAAAGGGGCAACCATGTTAACCTAGTTCAGTAAAACAAAGAGTCTTGTGGGACTTGAAAGACTAAAATTTATTTTTTGTATGAGCTTTCGTGGAAGAAATTCCAACTTCATCGGACACGCTTTCAAACCGTCTGAAGAAGTCAGATTTCTCCCACGAAAGCTCAAGCAAAAAATAAATTTATTAGTCTTTAAGTGCCACAGGACTCTTTGGTTGGTTGATTTCATTAGGATCATGTTATATTGGCAGGCACTTACATAAAAACCTCCTTAGGCATTTCACAGTACATTTTTATTAGTTTGTAGGAAAGGGCAGAAGAATAAATAATTTTTTGAACTCTCTGTTCTTCTATGTGATTTCACCCAGAGAGATTCCTTGGGTTTGCACGCCAGGATTTGTTGGTCTCAATTCAGGCCCTGTCTTTGACAAAAACAATATGTGGTCTTCAACTCTCTCAAATTAGAGCTCAAATTTTACCAAAGGAAAAATTGTTTTCAAAGTAAATGTAAATTAATTTAATTGGCCCCTATTATCACTTCTCTGAGAGCCTGTAAGTGTAATCCGGCGCTGAAATAATTAATTGGGTGTGAAGTGGCTACTGTGCCAAAACTCACTTGCATAGGACAAAAATCACAGAATTTTTGGCTTGAATGTTACATGTCATAATATTCGGCTTTGTTATTTTGCGGTGTGAAGTGAATCACCATGCATACCTTTGCAATCAAACGCTTACTTAAATGCTGTGCTTAAAAAAAAAAAAATAGTGGATTAGTTGCTTATTACAGGCTTCCCAGAAGCTACTTTTTCCCCACCCAGTTAGAGTCTGTTCTGCCCTTCAAAGGGAAAGTCCCTAGAAAGGCTGAGCGTTGCTATCATTGAAGATGCTCATGTTGTGGTTTTTTCATGGCTTAATTATAGCCTTAGGCCTTGTCTACACTAAAACTTAGGTTGGCGTAAAGTTTGTCTTTCAGGGGGGTGCAAAAAGCATAAGCCCTCATGTAGCCACACTGTGCCAGTGAAAGGGAGCTTGCCCTTCAACAGAATAAAAACAGCTCAACAAGCAGCAGCCGCTGTGTGGGTGGGAAAGTGTCTTCCACTGACATAGCACTATCCACCCAAGCATGTATGCTGGCAAATTTTTGTTGCTCCGGGGTAAGGTTTTTCACATCCTTGGGTGACAAAAGATACTCCAACACAAGTGCTAGTGTGGCTAAGGCCATAGTTTCGTGGCACATTTTTTTCTCCGTATTGTCATTTGTTAATGAAACAATATTGTTCAGTAGTTAGAATAAGAGACTGGGAGTGGGCAGTAGTGAGGAATGGTTAAAACACTTCTTGGTGGAAGCAGTGAATGGTGAGGGACACCCTGAGGGAGTATGGGGGCAAGAAGACATCCCTTAATGTCAACAGGGGGAGCAAATGGGGTTACATAGCTAGCGGGAATGGGGTGACTGATGGACATGGGGACAGCAGGGAGAGCAGATGAGAGATATTCCTAGGAGTAAAGTAATGAGGCAATGTCTCTGCAAGATTTACGGCTGCTGGGTTCTGGTCTCAGTTATACTGTGTGATCCTGGATATGTCACTTAGGTCCCAGTTCGGCTTCCACAAACATCATCACCACCATTTCCCAAGCAGGGGAAATATTTGCCTTTCTCCCAGGGGTGTCATGAGGCTTAATTAAAACAAAACGCTTTGAGAGTCTCTGAGGAAATGTGCTCTGGTGTATAAAGCACTTATTATTTCTCCCAACTTCTTTCCCTGGCGCCTGTTCCTTTAAAAATACCTCTATAAATTAGCTCGCTTTGTTTTCTGTTTCACTTAGGCCACATTGTGTATATAATATTCCAGCTCAGCAAGGCTTCACTGCTCCATCTGCTCCTTTATTAGAAACTATCTCATTAGACAAAGAGAACTCCTGAAGTGCACTGAATGCAATTAGAAGGCTGTCCTGGGAGGCATAACATTTCAGAGGGCTGAACAGAGGTAATTCTGACAGCTGAGCATGTGCACGCTCACAGAAATGCAGAACAGAGCGGGCAAGAACCACACAGCTAAAATGAAGGTAAAGGAACAAATCTCAGTGCTGTTACTCAGTTCTTACTCTGACCACTGTCATAGAAATGTAGGACTGGAAGGAACTTTAAGTGGTTGTCAAGTCTGGCATGCAGCACTGAGACAGGACCAAATAAACCTAGACTATCCCTGGCAGGTGTTTGCCCCATCTTCTTAAAAATCTCCAGTGATAGGGATTCTACAACCTCCCCTGGAAGCATATTCCAGAGCTTAACTACCGTTATAGCTAAAAAGCATTTTCCAGTAACTAAGCTAAATTCCCCTTACTGTAAATCAGGGGTCTAAAACACACAGCCCGCAGGCTGCATGCAGCCCCTAAAGCTATTCTCTGCAGCCTGCAATGACACTATGGTACCAATATTTGCAATATTGTTGTATGAAAAGGTTTCAGTGGTGCTGCCCTCAGGCTAACATATTGGTCCTCATATGACCCTCAAGGTGACTTGAGTTTGAGACCCCTGCTGTAAATGAAGCCCCTTGCGTCTTGTTCTACCTTCCATGGACTCAGAGAGCAATTGACCCCTGACCCCACCCTCTTTATAAGTGCCCTCAGAGGCGTCGATGGGGGGGGGGGAATGGACGCGGGGCACGGGCCCAGTCCCTGCCCTTGCCCCCTGGGGAGAGGCCCTGCCCCTGGCGGGGGATAGGGCCAGTGGGAGGCCGTGTGGCCACGGCCGTGAACGGCTAGGCCGCGGCACGGCGCTGCCAGAAGCAGCAGCTGGTGGCCAGGCCCCCAATCTCCAGCTGGGGACGGGGCTGCCGCGGGTGGCCAGCCAGGCCCCTGATCCCCCGGTGGGGATCCGGGGCCTGGCTGATGGTGGCTGCAGTGGCCCCATCCCCAGCCGGGGATCGGGGGCCTGGCCGCCTGCCGCCGTGGGCGCGGGTGTGGGCCCGGCTTCCAGCAGCTGCTTCTGGCCACTCCATGGCCGAGCCGCTCGCGGCGGCATGGCCTCCCCCTCGCCCTATCCCTGGCCAGGGGCGGGGCCTGCCGGCCGGCCAGCCAGGCCCCTGATCCCCAGCCGGGGACGGCGCCAGCGCCACCGCGGCCGGCTGGGGATCGGGCCCCAGATCCCTGGCCCGATTGGGCCAGAGATCCAGGGCACCAGCATTGGGACCCGGGGCATGTGCCCTGGCGTGCCCAATGCTAGCGACACCACTGAGTGCCCTTAACAGATTTGAAGACTACTTGAGCCCTCCCATCGCATTCTTCCTTTCTCAAGCGTAGGGGTCTCAAAACTAGCAGCCCATGGGCCACATGCAGCCCCTAAAGTTATTTCTTGCAGGCTGTAAAAACACTGTCATCATCAATATTTGCAATATCATTGTATGAAAAGGTTTCAGTGGTGTGGCCCTTGGGCTAATGGACTAGTTCTTATGCAGCCCTCATGATGATTTGAGTTTGAGACCCCGCCATCAAGACTAAACATGCCCAGCTTTTTCAACCTTTCCCCATAAGTCAGGTTTTCTAAACCTTCTGTCTCTCTTTTTGCTCTCTGAACTTGCTCTAGTTTTTTTACATCTTTCCTAAAGTGTGGTCAGGGCTGGATTAAGATGTGCTGAGGCCTTAAGCTGGGTCAAGATTCAGAGGCCACATACCATAAAAAGTAAAGAGAAGAAAATGTATTATATTATAACAGAAATGGTAATGAAAAATTAATCATAAACCTTTATATTTGCTTATATGCATAGGCAAAGATGCAATGAAAAACAACAAAATAAAACATATCTTGCAAAAAGCCTTATTTGCATTATCAATTTCAATTATGATAAATCCTCATAGTTACCTCCAACATATTTATAGGCCCGTCATAATGTAAGGCCCTAAGCCATGGCTTACTTGGCTTGTGCCTAATTCCAGCTTTGAGTGCGATCCTCAAAACTGGACAGAGCTGAGGCCACATCAGAGTGGCGCAATTAATTACAGTACTTGACACCCAATACTTCCAAAATATCAGGGTTTTTCACAACTGTGTCATGGTGATGGAGGACTACTTTACTCATCAAAATGTTAGAGAGAGAATTAAAATCCCAGATTTTTAATGGGACTTTTTCTGAGGAAAAAAACATAAGCTCCAGACTTACAAAAACACACAGTATCACACAGCTAATGGACTAGAATAGAAATTTATCACATATACTTTCAGTACTTGTAGTATGGGCCTGAATCCTGTTGTGCTGGGTGCTGTTCAAACATATTGCCAGGTTGAAGAATTAACCACCAGCCTCCTCGTACATCTCTCTCATTATCCACCCCTGCAACCGCCCCTGCAATGTATTGTTGAGGGCCCAGTTTTCCTTCAACTGAAATGAATCAGAATTTCCTCACTAAATCAGTTTAAAAGAAGCAGGAACAGAACTACTTTAGTACTCATTTTTAAATGGGAAATTACAGTGGGTGCTGAATAATACCTAGATCAGTGGTTCCCAACCTGTGGCCCAAGGTGGCTTTCAAAATGGCCCATGGCTCCCTTGCTGCAGAAGGGAACTGCTGCCTACGGACCTGGGCTGAGTGGGTTTCCACAGGGCTAAAAGACCAGCGTAGAAGCTCCTTGCTGCAACCAAGGGGACAGGAGATCAGCTTTCCGCCCCCACTGGCTATAGCAAGGAGCATGGAGAAGCTCTCCTCCTAGGTCCCTAGGTTTTGGCGTCCTTGCTGGAGCCAGAGGGAGAAAAGAACTGATCTTCTGTCCTCTGACTACAGAAGGGAGTCATTGTCTAGGGACCCAGGGGTAGCGTATAGGGCTACCGGACCTGTGCAGTTTCCCTGCTGCTGTCAAGGAGATGGCAGATCAGTGAAGAGGCAACCTCCATGCAGAACTGCTTCGGTCTGACTGTGGTTGCTGCTGGCAGAGGCTGGTGGTCCTTTACAGTTGTAAAAATATCTATGGTGCTTAAGCCAAAAAAGGTTGGGAAATGTTGACCTAGATTCTATATAGTGTTCTTCTTCAAAATGCTTTAAAAAGGAGGGCGGTATTATTATGCCCATTTTACAGATAGGGAAACTGAAGCAGAGAGTGAACTGATTTGCCCTACATACCTATCAGAGACTAGAACAAAGGTCTCTGGAGTGCTAGGCGACTGCTCACAATACTAGACTGCTCCAGAATTACCGGTGACAAGGCAGGGTTATTATATATGTATTCTAGCTACATCTAGCAACCCCCCAACTGCAATGGGCGCTCTGCTGTGCTAGGCCCTGTGCATACATACAGTACAACACAGGCCTTGCCCTGAAGAGCTTACTGTTTAACTAGACAAGATGGGCAAAGACATATAAAATTATTTTTTTCATGAAAACAGAGACCAAAACCCAAAGTTCTTCTGAATAAAAAATATTGTTTTCCAATAAAATGTTCAGTTTTTGCTTTTTAACATGTAAATATTCTTTTCATGAAAAACTGGCTATGAAAACTCTAACTTTTTCAGCTTTTTTCCCCCTCCCTCCCTCCAACCCAAAATTTTTATAGTGGCATTTTTAAAATGTGACTGGAAAAATATATTTTTTTATTTTAAAAATATACAAATTTTAAAATTTATAAAAATGTTTTTTGAACATCTCTAATAATTATCCCCATTTTATAGGTGGTAAACCAAGGCACAGACCTTGAGTTTTTCAGAGATGATTAGGGGATTTTAATAGCAGCTGTTTGACCAATGCCCAGATGCTCAAATATCCCAAGATATTGAAATGAAAGGGAGTTAAGGCCATCTAAATACCTTCAGGATGTAGGACTGGATCTTCAAGTCAGCTTTAAGAGTCTAAGTCTGTGAAACTGACCCAAAGAGGAGGATATTGAAGGTTTGAATCTGAATTTCTTGAGCTTTTAACCCAAGGCCATCCTCCTTCTAGAGCAGTAGTTCTCAACCACTGTGTCACAACACATTACTGTGTCGCTGCACAGTGGTAATTGTGTTGTGGAGAGCTGTGGAAATGGCTGGATTTGGCCTGGGGTGAATGGGCTGGTGTGCCCCCTAAGGTTGCAATATGCTGCCAACTGTGTCATGACCTGCAAAAGGTTGAGAACCACTGATGTAGGGCATATAGTTGTTATGCTCCTTGAATGAGTACCTGCAGCACAGACACTCTTGCTCTTAAGCGGTCTGAGCTATAGTGGGGCTAGTTTATGGCAATATGCTGTATTACTACTAAAACAATCCCACGCACGTTTGGTCTGATGGATTTCACAGTGCTTTGCATCTTTGATCCCACAAACTACTTTCTCATGCAAATGGTCCAACTGATTTCACTGGGGCTGTGTGCAGCCTTTATGAGCCCCATATAACAGTCAGACATGGAGTCTCTACTTTTGTTGTTAAACCAGAAGATTGAGGCAAAATCCTAGCATCATTGTTGTCAGTGGGAAAATGTACCCTGGGGTAAATTATCCTGGAATAGTTGGAGTTCAGTTTCCAGTTCTGCTGCAGATTCCTTGTGTGACTAAGTGAGGTGTCAATAATTTCCTAAGCCTGGACCTGATAATCTAATGAACTCTTCAGTTTGTAGAAGATATTAACTCTGAAGGCCTCCTTGTCACTGAATGGATGAACAGTTGCATTGTTGCATGTCTTCTACCTTTTGTGGGATTTGGCTGACTTACACTCATGGGGTATGTCTACACTGGAGGCTCTGTTAAATTGACTTAACAAAGTCAACTTTAAGTTGACTTAAAGTAGAACTTGTTAAGTCAACTTAAAGCATCCACATTGAAAACTCCTATCGACTGCCCATGTTCACACTGGCAGGTGCTAGGTCAACCCTTCCTAGTGGCCAGGAACTCTGGGAGGGGGCCTGGAGGCCAATTAGGTTGACTTAAGGGCTATTCCCCATCTACACTGGCTTAAGTCAACTTAATAAGGTTGACTTAGGCGTTAAGTCAACCTCAAGAGGTGGTGTTATTAAGCTGACTTAAGGAAGCGCTTAAGTCGACTTAATAAAAGCCCAGTCTGGCTGCGGGGATTGGTAGGTCGACTTAAGCTTCCTTAAGGCAACCTAAGGCTCCAGTGTAGATGTTCCCATGGTTAGCAGTCCTTAAAGCTATTTGAACATCATATTCATCAAAGCTATCCCACATTTGTTGAAAAACAGTTCCAAGACTCCTCATTAGCTTTACAGCAGTAGAAAGCTCAATTTGAGCAGTTTGCCATTTAGACTGCACCTGCTGAATAGCTGATGTGTAGCATTCCAGACCTTGCACAAAATGCAAGTTTCCAAAGTGTCACTCAGGATCATCCCATTTTTTCTTCTTGATTTTTGAGATACATCATTCTTGATGCCCTCTAGCACTTCAAATATGTTGGGTTATTCCAGAATAATTGCCTTCACAGCTTCAGTATTGGCACTCCACCACATTCCTGAGAGTGATTTGGGCATGCCTTTGGTAGTGAATCCCTAAGAATCATCCAATGACTATGTCACGAGATGCACATCCACGCACCCCTAAGTTATGGGCTATTTAACTTTCCTGTTCACTTTTGCAAAATAATTGTATGGTGTGATGCCAGTTATGTCTTGCAAGGTTCCCTTTTGAATGCTCTACTGTATTGTTATACTATCATGTTCTCTGCAGCATCAGGTATGTGTACAGATGTGACACATGTTACACAGCACAGAAAGACAATGAGCTAGCTAGATGCCTGTAGCACCTCGACCCAGGAACAGAGGGAGGGAGGGGAGAGTGGGATCAAAAGGAATGCAGACACTTTGAGGGAGGAGAAGCTGCTGACTTGGGCCAAAAAATCACCATCTTAGAAGCACTGCAAAATACTCAGCCTGTCTGTATGACCAGGAGGGCCTAGGCTGGCTGAACTCCACCAAAGAGCCCGTCTCGTGAGTAAGAACAATAAGAATAAACTAAAGTGTGACCCTAGATAATGTCATTGATCAGCGTGTGTTTTATATCTTTTATTTAATATTAGTAATGCCTGGCTCCTTTATTAAATGACTGTTTATTGATTTGATATATAGTCACTTAAAATCATATTCTAATCAATAAATTAGTAGTTGTTTTATCTAAAGCTGTGTAGACTGTAGACAGTTGTGAATCAGAGTGTCTGGGCCTATCCATTTCAGTGTTAAACAGATGGATGTGAGTTAACTGTGATTGGGGGTGGGCACCAGTCCCTGTAAGATGGGAGTTCCCGGTGTGGTATCTGGGGACCAAGGGCACTCACTTGGGGACTATCCAATAGGTGGCCAGAGGGTGCACCCCCCACTACTTGCAACCGATTATATGCAGGAAGCCAGTATGGACCGATTCAGGAGTGAGTAGTCATCTGGCAAAACAGGATAAGTCAGGGTTCAGGAGTGGAGACTGGGGGGTGGGAAGGAAGTCACAGTACCATACAGGACCAAATTTGGGGATCAGTCCGTTATAGACTGGTTGATACACTATGGGTATGCCCACACAACCCCTTGTATGTGGACATAGCCTATGTGTCTGAGACTGTTCTTCCAATAGGCACAAACTTCCAAAAACGGATTTTCCGTGGGTATTAACTCTCCCTTTAACTTTCTTTTGAGTATGGTAGCTGATAACTAACGATGTGTGCTGCTCACTTATTACATGTTTGGTAACATATGCAGTATCCCTCCAACCACTGAAGTCTTTGCAGAACATTCCTCACTTTTAGGTATCAAAAAAACAGGTGGCAAAATAAACAGTACCCTTTCTCCTTAGAAGGCTAATACATGAGCCATTCTCACTTGCCAATGTGTTTGTTAGTTTAACTTTCATATATTCAACATCAATTTGGTCAGGGAATGATGATGTACTCTTGCTTTGTCGATGAAAAGTCAGCATCTAAATTCTGGCATTCCTGTGAGCTCTTTTCAGTCCAATATGCAATGAGATCTTGTGACATCATGTCCCAGTTGTGTGGATCATTGGAGAAGGATATTTTTGTATGACTATCCATAGAAAAGTCTTCAGAGGAATGAGGTGAGACTCTAGCTAGAGAAGTCACAGGAGGCTGCTCTTTTTCACTGGATATAGCAGGTTCACTGGGGCTGCTATTTACTTGGACTTCCTCACCACTAGACTTAGTAGGAGGGAAAAATATTAGGAGAGAAGAACAAACAAGGAGTCCTGTGGCACTTTTAAAGAGTAACAAAATTATTTAATGCATAAGCTTTTGTTAATATAATCCACTTCATTAGATGCAGCCATAGCTTATGCATCAAATAAATTTGTTAGTCTTTAAAAGTACCATCAGACTTCTTGTTTGTTTTGCTGAAGTAGACTAACACAGCTACCCCTCTGAAACTTGTCAGAAGAGAAGGAATATCTTTCAGCAATTCATCTTGTCTTTGCTGTCTTTCTTTGGCCTCCTTCAATTTCTTCCATCCTCCTTTCATTGACATGGTTTCTATTGTTAGTGTAGGCTTACTGTATATGAAGTTCAGTATTACTTGGGTCCAGAGATGCTTACTTAGCCCACAAAGACAAAATCACAATCACCATAAACTGAATTCATAGTCTTCATGGATTAATTTGTATGCAGCAATATTTAAAATGAGACCAAAAAATTCCAGTGGCCCCACTACAATCACTCAGCTGTTACTTCAATATGGAATGGAGGGTTTACAGGAGGGCCTAAAAATAGGAAGGCCTAAAAAATCAAGACCTGAAGTAGGGCCTAAATACAGGAAGTCCTCAGGTTATAGCCTTATTACCCTATGGGTTAATCCAGGCCTGAATGTATCACTTGTGGGTGTGTATACTTGGCCCCTGGTGTTGGCAGGGTACATGCTCACCAGCAGTGCTTGCATTAATGTACATTCCAGTGCACCATGGGTAGGTAGCCCAATATGTCACCACTGAGTTCACTTTTTTTTTTTAATAACTTTTGGCAATGAATTATGAGACAGAAATGAGTCTCACAGCGAAGGCTGGGCGCAAGGGGTCAAGTTTCCAGGGTGTGACTGTCTCCATCCCATAACATCATCTAGATCCACTAATTTTTGCACATTTTTTCAAAATCCGCAAACCTGTATACCCCTTCTCACTGTCCCTAATCACTGACAGAAGCATGGAGCCTGCACAGTTCTGCACTATTGTCTAGAGAGTTGCAAACACAGGATGCACAATCCTCTGGTTTTGCAGAGCTGCAAGAAATGAATCAGTGGGGAACATGAAAATTTCTTGGAGAACCACTTGTTGTAGCGAGAATCAGTTCAAGGTTGTTGGTGGTGTTCATGGAGCAGCTGCAGATGCTGGATTACTGGTTCTGGGCCTGAGACATGAGCATTGACTGGTGGGATCACATAGCAATGTAGGCATGGGGTGATGAGCAGTGGCTGCAGAACTGTCAGATATGAAAAGCCAAATTTCTGGATTCATGTACCGAGCTAACTCCAGTCCTCTGGAGCAGGGACACTAAACTGAGAGCTGCACTGACAATGACTATTGCAGTATGGAAACGTGCAATACCAGCTGGCCTGCGGTCAGTGGAAAATCATTTTGGAGTTGGAAAAGCTATTGTGTGGGTCATTGAAATGCAAATGCTGTCAATCATTTCCTGCTGTTCAGAACTGGGACTCTCAGCAATGTGCAGGACATAAGGGATGGATTTGCAGCAGTGGCATTCCTGAACTGCAGTAGAGCAACATAAACAGCACATATATCCCTATTTGAGTAGCAGAGCACCTTGACACACAGTATATTAATGAAAAGGCTACTCTTCTATGGTTATACCACCGCAGATGCTTCACCAACATCAGCGTTGGCTAGTATGGGAAGGTACATTATGCTAATATCTTTGAGAACATAGGACTATTCAGAAAGCTATACATAGCAAGTTTCTCTCCTGCCCAGTGGGTTACTACTGGTAATGTTGAAATGCCAATAGTGATTCCAGGGCTCCCAGCCTACCCCTTGCTCATGAAGTCATCAATCAGCCACTCAACAGCACAAAGGAGAGATTTAGCTACTGGCTCATTGGGTGCAGAATGACAGCTGAATGTGCTTTTGGTAAACTGAAGGTTTGCTGGTGTTGTTTATTTACAAGATTGGATCTCAGTGTGGAAAATATTCCAGTGATTATAGCAGCCTGCTGTGTCTTTCATAATATCTGTGACACAAAGGGGGGGGAGGGATTTTCTGCTGGGGTGGAAGGTGGCTGGGGAGAGGCTGATGGTTATGAGCAGCCAAACACAAAGACTATTGAAAGAGCTCAATACAGAGCTATACAGCTTTGGGAGGCTTCAAAAAGCCACAGTAACATGTTGTAGTCTACTGTGCTCTACCCTGCCTTGCTGTATTGGGGCCTGTTGGGTCGTGTTTGATGCACATCTAGGAGTATAACATTGTCAATGCACCTCTCCTTTTCGTTCGTTGTCGATCTTATGAGTTGTGTCACACTGTACAATAACAAATAATTGGCTGAGTGCAGAACGGCTAGTCACTCAGCATATGTAGTGAACTAATTAAAATAAATTATGTTCTAAATAATAGAATTTCATTCCGCAACAAAATCAGTGGAAAAAAATTTGGGCATAACAGCCAATGGTGAGCGAAATGAAGGAAAGTTTTGGTTGGATGAAAGCACAGGCAGTGCGTATCATGGGAAGGGGGAGGCTAAGCTTTTCCTGGCACAGTCACTGCCAACTTGCTATCAGGCACTTGGGCCATAGTGACCCTTTCTTTCCCTCACCATGTCCAAGCAGGACTGCTCCAGGCATTAGTCAGTGTTCGGGGGTGTGCCACCAAGACAGTTAATGAGAGGAGTATTGGTGGAAGAGGTGGGGCCTTGGACAGATTGAGACAAACCTTAGGTGGATGAGTGATGGGGCAGAGGCCTAGCATCCCCAAAGGGAGGGTGCACATGCTACTCATGGATGAAAACTATGCACACAGGGCAATGGCTCTGAATATGGCACCATTTGACACAGGTGGTGTTGACTTTTCCTGCTATCTCACTTTTGGGGTAACAGAGGCACAGAGATCACAGCTGCTGCTTGTGTCCTGAAGCTGTCCAGGCCTCCATACTGCTGGCTCATGTACTACAATGGTGCCTGCCAACATTGCTACTGACTGGCATGGGGACATATCCTACGGTGGCGGAAGAAATAAAGCTAGCGTCCCTGCAAACCTTCAGGAGAGGATTGCGTGGTACCTCCTTGAAAGTTTCATCATGATCTTTTAGGAGGATTCACAGGAAACTGCTCCACAGGGCTTCCCTTGCGAAATTCCACTGGACAATGGAAAGCAGATAACAACTCTAGCTCACTTTAGTACAAGTAAATTCATGAAAAGCTCTTAGCTGTGTCCTGTGAGGTTGTAAGTGCTGTCACTATAAGTGAAATAAATTTACACACTTGCCTAAGGTTTCTTCCCTTGCATCAATCTAACCTGTGCTCAAATGTAGAGACTGATTGGACTGTGGTGAATTTCAACCTGGCCCTGGCTTGTAGCTTAGCCAGACCCCTCAACAGCATGTCCTCCATCCTTTTCTTGTTCTCACTGTTCAAGCCTGGGGCCTATCAAATTTCTCAGATGTCTCAGCGGTGGTCTGTGGGATGATCTTCATCAAATATGACATGTAGCTCTTTGGAAAAGTGGACTGACTGTTGGCCTTCTGGCATGCCCGTTACAGCTTCTTCAGCTTCACATGGCACTGCTTCTGCTCTTTGTTGTACCCCTTCACCTGCATCCCTTGTGCTATCTGTTCATGATGTCAGCATTTCTACAGCTAGTCTGTAGCTCTGCTTGCACAACGACTTCCTCTTATGGGTCCAGGAAATCCAGCATTTTCTGTCCACTTCATGCCAGAGTGTGTCTGGAGCCTGAAGTCGGCATGATCAGCTAGACAATTGTACTCAATGACAGATAGCTGCTGGGTGTTTTTGCCAGACTGAACAATTAAGAAAGGCCATTTCAGTTTTTTTGCTGAGATTTAAAGGGGTAAAGCTGGCCTTCCGTCTGCGTGACTCAAGAGAGATGGGGTCCATATTTGTGACCAGAACAGTCAGTGTCAGGCATTGTGGGACAGCTGTTGGTGGACTATTAGGGTTGATATAGGTAAGTCAGTGTTTACACTTGCTCTGCTTCAACCTCAGTACATCAAATAGGGCTCAACACCATGTGGGCAGTGGGTGTTACCATGTCAGTGTAACTGTAGACTTACATGGGGGGAGACAAATTTAAATTTAGAGATGTGCACAAGTAGGCCGACACAAGGTGGCTTACATTAATCATGCCTCAGTTTCCTCTTTAGGATAAACACATCTGCCTCATATAGACATGAGCTGGAACTGGATTCAGAACATCTTCAAAGCACTCTGAATCCTGGGATTTTAGGAGCTCAGTTCAGAGTCTGCCCTTCTGGTCCCACAGTACACATGGCCATGGATCCTTCTTAATTTGAGACAGAAAGAAATACAAGGGAGGAGGCTCTCCTTTCTGCTAGGAGCTGGTTCTAGTGGGGACCAAGCAATCATGCTTATGATGGTTTGATAACTCTCATCAAAAGGAAGGGAAAAACGACAACGCCTTTCCCTCACATACATTTTCTAGGCTTGTCTCTTTTCTTTTTGCTTTTCCTCTCTCCTCCAATCTCCCCCCTCTCCTTTTCTGTACCCTCCCTAGTTCTCCCCCCTCATTCTCCACTGCCACATCTGCTCTCCATCACATCCATTCCCTGCCCTTCATGTTCTCCCTAACTTTCCCCCAGCCACATGTATTGATCCACTCCATCATATCCAGTCTCAGCCCCTCATCTCCCTGTTGCTAGCCTCATCATCAGTCCCAGTGCTGCCACAGCCCGGTACTCCCCTGTGGTGCAGGCAAGACAAGCAGCATCCTGGACCCTGGCTGTGTCAACAGATGTGTGAAGGGTGGTGGCATAGCTCAGCTTGCCTGCAGCCTCACAGCTTGCAGCTCTGCCCAGCATCTCTGGCCCCCATAGTCCTTTGCATCATGGCCCTTTTATGCCTGGAGCTCCACTTGCAACCTCCCTGCTGTATGGAGACCTGCCTGCTCTTCCCACGTTGTGGCTGCTGGGGAATCGGCAGGCTGAGTGGCGCCAGGTGGCTGCTGCAAAGGGGCAGAGGCCCTACAGAGGTGTAAGCTCTCCTGATGGATGGGTCTGGACTCCACTCAATTCCCACAACGGGTCCACGGAGGGCAGATCCCCTCTCTGCCGAATGCAATGATTTGGTGGAAACAATGAGGATAAACTTCATGGATTTTTTCCTTCCCTTTTGGCCACTCATCAAGATTTTAACCTCAGGGATGGAGAGGCTGGTCTTCTCACCGACTACCCCACCTAGCCCCACAGTGAACTGCTAGAGGCAGATCTGCCTGGGAAAGATCTCAACTCTCAGGCCAGCCCAGAACGGGGAAATCTCATAAATCATTGGCAAGTGAAGAGTTATGAGTTTCCTCAGACAAACACCCACTAATTGCAGTGTGTTCTGAATGCAAGTGTGAGGCCATATAACTCATTGACACATAGGAGAACTGTAAGGAGGCCTCCAAGAGACGTGTGTGTGAGCAGGAGACTAAATCCTGCCCCTGCGTTTCGTACAATTTAGATCAACATCATTCACAGGCAGTTGCAACGTAGGGCTTGAATCAGCAATCCCCTACTCTGGTGAGTAAGATTTACTCGTAGGAGCAGTCTTCACGGTCATGATTTTCTCTCACCGAGACTGGAAGTAAACCCACTGAAGCGTAGCACTGGTGAGAGTAAACTCAGGCTCCAACACAGACAGCAACAGGAGTGGTGTGCGGGGAGGAGGATTACTCACTTGTGTAAATGCTTCAGGTCTGGGTCATTGTAATAAAACCACTTTTGTGCTCACTATACACCAAGCAGCATGAGTCATCACCAAAATAATTAAATATGTTAATAATTATCAGGGGCCATTTGATTAAAACAAATAAAGCTTGTGGCATGTCAGTGAAAAAGAATGTGTGCTTTCCCCTTCTATGGCAAGGAGCCTAGCTTACAGTCAGAAGGCGAAAGAAAAGTGACCCGGGAAAATTAGTCAGGTGCTGTCCAGTGTCTACGGGGAAGAGAGGAGCAAGAACCATCATGGAAACGCCCTTCTCCGTGCAGGCCAAGAAGCGGTGTAAACACTGGGAATAAGTTCTCGGCTGCTGCTGCAACCCCACAGAGTTCAGCCCCTCCCTGTTGCCACTGCTGTCAATGACAGAACCCCTATTGATTTCATGGGAAGTAGGCTCTCAAGCCTAATCAGTTCCGGTTAGTGAGCTTGGACAAGTCCCTTGGGTCTCTCGGTGCCTCAGTTCCCCATCTGCAAAATAGACTCAGAGTGCTTTTGTACATCACTGGGGTGTGGTGAGGATGAAGGCTGTGCGGTGCTCAGATGCTCTGATAATGGGGTCATAAATGTCCCTATAGGTTGACATGTGAAGAAATTAAGATAGCTTTTTTAATGATTTTGAAAGGCATCTCAACCTCCATACTTCAGGGTATATGTCACGCATTACCCACTGGGGCTGGAAGAAGTTTCCTTGGGCTTGTCTTCACTGATAGCAGCAAATTCACTGGTGTAAGAGCTATCTGGGGAAACCTGTTCAGCTGATCAGGAAGTTAGTCCCTGAAGACCACCCCAGCAAGTAGCTTGGTGTTGAGTCATTGGGAAGGCATTTCCCATTACTGTGATAAGTAGGCATTAGGCAGCTGAAGGGAGTTGTTTTAAGTAACTTCAGTACCTCCCTTAGACTTCTGGCAAAATCCCCCAACGGTATAGACCAGAATCTTGTGTGCAACAAGTTATCCTGTAGGTGCCTACCAAAGGGTTTCTTGCACTTCCCCTCTGAAGTACCTGGTACCGGGCACTGTCAGAGACACAAATACAAACAAGGAGTCTGGTGGTGCTATGGACCACACTGTAAAACAAAAGTAGAAGAGGGAACAATGGGATTTGGGTGTCATATGAGGAAACAGCATATGGGTACGTCAGTCAGAAGAAGGCACCAGTGAGGTTCTGGTGAAGTTTAAATTACTGGTTCTGAAGAAGCCCCGAATAGTTTGACCCCTCTCTATTTAGGGGATTAAAAAAGTGGTTGCAAGCAGCTTAGACTTTCTCACTAACATCTGCCTGCCATAAAAGGGAGGGGCTGTGCTGGGATGTGGAGTCCAGAATTTTGGAGGAAGGACAGAATAAGAGCCATTTGCTCCAGTTTGGGGGGAGGTCTCTTTATACAACTCATTAAGTGTTGCACTGTGCCCACAGTTTTGAGTAAACATGTATGTAAATAAAATAAATATTTAACTTTAGAAGTGATTTGTTATTGTATCTCGCTAAAAATCATTTTCAAGAATGCATCTGCAATAACTATGAAATGACTACAAAATACTTAATGTATCTCATGGAAACATGCTTAGGATGCACATAACCTGAGCTAAATAAACAAGAAGACTTGTGGCACTTTTAAAGACTAAGAAATTTATTTATTGCATCAGCTTTCATGGAAGAAAGTCCCACTGCATCAGATGCTTGAAGATGGGGAATTTTACAGAATATAAGTTCTCTATCTTCAGGTGAGATTTTCGACCCCTTGGGAACATAACCTGAGCAAGCTTCTCTGACTAGAGGTGAATTTCACACTTTGTGAGCTCCATGCAGTCTGTAAGGTTAAGGAATCCTTTTACTTACCCTAGAAATGCAACCACCTCTAGGCCAGAATGTGACTGCTGTTTAAGAGGACAGAGCCTGAGCACATAATGGTTTAAGACATGAGGTGAGGCAAATACTGCATTCCATTTGAACTGTAAGGGAGCTTGAGGGAGGCTGGATGTTTTTATTCCAAGTGGAATTTACCCAGCACACTAACATTAGTGCCCTATCTCTTGCAAAAAGGGCCATGTGGTAGATGCAGCTGAACACTATCTGAAAACAGGATATAGCTCTCAGACCTTTTATTCCCACTCCTGGAAATGGGACGCGAGGATCAGAAGTGGGAACAGCCTGTATGGAACAGGAGAACTGAAATCTCTCCATCAGGTATCCAGTCTTTGCTCCTTTAACCCTGCGGCCACTGCTATTAAAACAAACATGGTTTAGTTCCAAAGGGGTAGCCGTGTTAGTCTAATTCAGAAAAACAAACAAGGAGTCCTGGGGGGCATTTTTAAAGACTAACAAATTTATCTCATGAGCTTTTATGAGAGAAAATCCCACTTCGTCAAAGTGCGATTTTCTCCCATGAAAGCTCATATGATAAATAAATTTTTTAGTCTTTAAAAGTGCTCCAGGACTCCTTGTTTGTTTTACAGTTTAGTTAGGAAGCATATAAGATGACAGAGAGATACTTGGAGAGCAGTTATGCTTTGATAATCAGGGCTATTGCGCCACCTAATGGTCCCCAGGGTAAAAAAAGTTCTCTCATAATCTGATCTAATGCCCACTGACATCAACGGTAAGACACCTATCGATACATATTGCACCCTTATAAAGGAATACTTCAACTTATGTAATTGCAATGGTTGAAAAATAACCCTCTCCCTTTTATAATACTTTTTTAAAACAAGAATTTCTATAAGAAATCAATTGGAAGCTCTGTTTAAAAATCTATAGCACCATAGGCCCTGCAAATAGTGTAGTGGCTAGCGCCTCTGCTTAATATGCAGAAGGTCCTGGGTTCAATTCCCAGGGGGTTGGACTTGATGATCTCATGAGGTCCCTTCCAGCCCTATGATTTGATTGATATTGCTCTGTGATTCTAGCTCTCCCTTTAGTTCCAGTGTAAACGCCATTGTGTGAAATATATCATAGAAGAGACAAGACATCTAACACCTTTCATTCATACAATAATAGGGGCAGATGCTGCTCAAGTTACTCAGGTTGAGTCAGACCCCAGTGTAGCGCAAACTGTTGTCAGTGAAGCCAAAACCATTTATTCCATCTGAGAATCTGGCCCATTAAACCAGTAGGCTACGGCTACACTTACCCTTTAAATTGAATTAATAATGATTAATTTGATTTAAAGTATTGCATCACTACACTAGCTGTCCTTAATTCAAAATAAGGACCTCCCTCAATTCGAAATAAGGAGAGGTCATTTTGAAATGATAAAACCTCCCTTAAATTCAAAATAACAGTTAAATTGAACTTATTAGTTCAAGTTAACCCAGTGTAGCTATGCTAATTTGAACTAACCATTACTTCAAATTAACACTTTTTGCCCTTCTTCCTCCCAGGGTGCCTTCCTCTTTCTATATATTGGGTGGGGGCATGGTCCTCCTTGGAGGCCATCTTGCCACATCTCTCTGGGTGCCCCTCTCCTAAATCAAACTAGCAAGTCCTGTCCATGGACATGCTGGTTTGATTTGGGTTTCTAGTGGAGCCCTGTTAATTCAATTTAACGATTATTAGTTTGATTTCATTAGTTCTATTTAAGTTAATTTGATTTAAGTGTAGATATAGCTGTAGTTCCCAACCTTTTTGACTCAAGGGCCACAGATATCATTGCTACAACCTTGAAGGGCCACCAGTCCCTGCTCACCCTTGCCCCTCCCGTGGCAGCCAGAGTACAGCACGGGAGCGTCTTTTTCACTGATCTCTGATCACCTTGGCTGCAGCAGGGAAACTGCAGTGTCTTGTGGCCCCATATGCTCCACCTGGGTCCCTAGGCAGTGGCTCCCTTCTGCAGCCAGTGGGATGGGAGATCAGTGCTTCTCTAACTCTGGCTCCAGCAGGAACCCCAGTACCTAGCAACCCAGGCAGAGCACTTTGCTTTCTGCTGGAGCCGGGAGAGGAGAATGCTGATCTCCCGTCCCTTTAGCTGAAGCATGGAGCCTGCACTGGTCCTTTACCCCACAAAAATGCACTCTCTGGTTCTTAGTCAGCAACTCCCTTCCAAAACCAGCAGGAGAGGAGCTGTGGATCACTTTGAAAGCCATCGGGGGCCACAGTTGGAAACCAGTGCCTTACTTTACGACTAGCCCCATGGTAATTGCTGAGAGTGAAGTACTACTCAGGATGAGGAAAGGGAGCAGAATCTACCCCAAAGAAATTAGAGGCAAATATCCTGATGGAGCATAGCTGTGGTGAATTATTACTATATGTGTGTGAATTTTCTGAACATATTATGCATATTTGATTCTTCCCATCTTTCCTCTGCAGTCAGGCCTTTCAGCCCCTTAATGCCATCTATTACTCTTCTTTGAACTATTTGCAATTTGTCTCCATCTTTCTTGTGTTTAGAATGAAATGTTCTTACATGTAGGGCCTTCAAAATTTCATAGGGAGTGTCATTGATTTATCTTGTGACACAAAATGAGTTATATCTTATAAGAGACATTGAAGGCAATAAGATGGTCTTTAAATGTGTTAGGAACAAGGGAAAGATGCAAGAAGCTGTATGGCTTCTATTTAGTAGGAAAGCAGAGCTAAAAAACTAAGGACAACAAGAAGGTTGAGTTGCTTAATGCCTATTTTGCTTCAAGCCTTCACTATAAAAGTTAGTAATGACCAGATATTCAACCCAATTAATTTAGGCAACCAGAAAGAAGGAGTACAAGCCAAGGTAGGGAAAGAACAGGTTAAAGAATATTTAGATGAGTTAAATGCATTGAGTCAGCAGGGCCCGATCATTTAGGGTATGTAAAGAACTAGCTGAAGCAATCTTGGAGGCATTAGCAATAATCTTTGAGAACTCAAAAGAGGTCCCAGGAGACTGGGGAAAGGAAAACCTAGACCCTTTAAAGAGTGGCACATGGAGAATTATATGCCAGTTAGAGTAATTTCCATACTTGTAAATACACTAAAGGGAATGATTAAGCAATCGATTTTTAAGCACCTGGAGGATAACAGGCTTCTAAGGAATAGTCAGCATGTATTTGTCAAGAACAAGCCATACCAACTCAAACTTCATTTCCTTCTTTGATAAGATTCTGACCTAATGGATGGGGGAAGCAGTAGACACGATATATCTTAATTTTAGTCAGGTTTTTGACACAAGTCCACATTACATTCTTGTACAAAAACTAGAGGAATGTGATCTAGATCAGTGTTTCCAACCTGATATTCCTTGGAACGCTGGTGCTCCTCAAACATGGTGCAGGTGTTTTGTGACCCACCCTAACCCATCCCCATCGGAGGGACTGAATGGGGAAAGGGAAGGAGCAATTTAATGCCCAGCCACAGCAAAGATTCCAGGTGTATGGCGGAGGACGTTGACGCACTCCTGGAAGCTGTGCTGCGACTAAGGCATTTTAAATCTCCTGCCACTGTTATCAACTTTTTGGAGAGTGCTTTCATCCAGTATTCTGCATAAAGTAATTAATACCTTTAGGTGTTCCCCAGCCTGCCAAAGGCTGAGAAACATTGATCTAGATCTGCAGTTTGTCTGCAGACCTGCTAGTTTCAGCGGTTCTGCCAAGTAGGGCCAGTGTCCCAGAGCTGCTCCTTTAGCTTTCTTCAGACATTCTCAACCCCTCCTCTGTGCTGCTTTCTAAGCTCTGCTTTCCCTTTCTCCTCTCCTCACTGGCTCCTTCCCTCTGCCCATTTGTTTCTCTCCTTTAACTTCTCCCAGGAGCCCTTTCACTAATACAAGTTCCAAAGGGGTAGCCACGTTATTCTAAACAAATGAAGAGTCCTGCAGCACTTTGAAAGACTAAAAAATTTATTTATCGCATGAGCTTTCATGAGAGAAAACTAGATTTCATCAGGCGCTTGAAGATAGGGAACTTAGAGAATGGGAGGAAACTAAATGCAAGGAAGTGTATGTCCCCCATCTTCAAGCATCTGATGAAGTGGGATTTTCTTCCACAAAAGCTCACGTGATAAATAAATCTGTTAGTCTTTAAAAGTGCCACAGGAACCCTTGTTTGTTTTGGTTATCTAGACTACCACAGCTATCCCTTTGGAACGTGTTAGTCTAGTTCAGCAAAACAAACAAGGAGTTGAGTGCCCCTTTTAAAGACTACCAAAGTTATTTATCACGTGAGCTTTCGTGGGAGAAAATCCCACTTTGTCAGATGCTTGAAATGTTGGATGATGTGGGATTTTCTCCCACGAAAGCTCACGTGATAAATAACTTTGATAGTCTTTAAAAGTGTCCCTTGACTCCTTGTTCATTTCACTAATACAATTTCCATCGAGTGCTAAATGGTTTAAGAGATCCACAGGACAACTTGTTTTCATTTACAAGGTTTGGAAATGTGAGTGATATGGAGCATGAGAGAGAGAAGGGTCCCTTCATTCCAATAGGGATTTTTTTGAGAAGGTCATGGATCCTAATTACAGACTAAGGGTTTTGCCAGTTCAGCTTTTAGCAGATATATTGACAACATTTTCTAGTCACAGGATTCATATCCTGATACTGTGTACTGAGGCCCCACCTATCCCTTGCAGTGCTTCCTTTTCGATAATTTCCTGAGAGATAGTGAGCTATATAATGGAAAGTGGACAAGACTTTCAAGCTCTCACCATTATCTAAGAACCACCTGTTAAAACATGGACTCTCTAGTTCTTCGCACCATGCTCTGGTTTTGAGATACGCCTCAGAACAGTTTAGGAATTTCCTTGTGTGTTGGCAGCTGTCCACAACTGTTGTGGGAACACAAAGAAAGGGCATTGCTGATCACTATCAGAAGCATACTGGATGAACTGAAAGTATGCTAGGTGTTTTTAGCATGAAGGGTGCTACAAATGGATCTCCTAGAACTCCTTCAAGTTTTTAGCTGTGTGTATTATGCCTGGTTCTGGTTATGCTTTTGGATATGCATAACGGTTCATTGATGCTATTGTTGTTGGGTTGATTGATGGGGCATTGTTATACTGCTCAGAACAGCATTTTTTCCATCTGTTCTTCACAAATATGGTTTCTGTTAAGAGCTTTCAGATTTGGCTTTGATGGCACTGAGGTTTTGTCTGCAAGACTCAGGTTACCTGTTATGCTGAACATCTTTATGCAGCCTGTTCCACTTATTTCCGTTCTTTACTGGATACAAACTAATTACTACTTGGCTTTGGCAGCTATTAAAAAGAATTTTCTTAAGAGCTCAACAAAGCAACAATAAAACAACCTCACAGCAAGACAGATTCTATTGCCAATCGCACTGGTGTAAATCCAGAGTAGTTCCATTAGACTCAGCGAAGGTGCCCTGGGTCTGTTCCAATATCAGTGACAGCAGAATTTGGCCCAAGATGATTAATGCCGCAAAACTGACAGTCAAAAACAAACAAGGCCTGTGACACCACAAAGATTAACAAATTTATTTGGGCATAAGCTTTTGTGCACTGAAAAACTAACAGCACAACAATTCATTCCACGCCTCCTAAGGTAGAACTTTCCTATTATTCCCAGGACAGAAAGATAAAAAAAGAAAAGAAATAAAACCTGTGTCTGTGTCTAGCATACCAGTTCCCAAGGTTTTTTGCGTCATGACACACTTGGTGGCATGCAACACCATGCACAAACCAGTGCTCCCTGCCGCAAAGGCCCCAGCCACCACTGCCTGAACCCAACTCTGCTGCCACACTCTAGCTTCTTGCAAGGACTGGCTCCCAGTGATGCACTTGGCCACAGTAACGTGTCACAACAAAGCAGATAAGAACCACTGGTCTGAACAATGGACCAGACCCTGAGCTCATGTGAACTACAACCATTACGAAGAAGTGAGCACACACATTTCAGACCACTCTGAAAGCAGGTTGATTGGATGGCACGTTTCTGCTGGAGACTATTTATCCTTCACTGCAAACAATGAGATGTGCATGCCATCCTATTAGGGATGCATTGGTGGAAAGAAACAGAAATGGAAAGTGTGAACAAATGGGATTTTTGTACAGATGTTTTCCTGGGTCCTTCTACCAGTTCAAAGATTTCTTGATCCTGGTGGGCAATAGATAGAAATGTGTTTATGCTGTGTCTGTTCAGCCTGTAAACAAAATCAAACCATATCTGGAGGTATCTCATGCATAGTCTGGCAGGTGAGCAATAACTGACATGCCCACACTCATGTGCCCAGACGATGGCATAAGCCATACTTTTGTGGAATGCGTCTTTCCCCCAGACCAGTGACTAGCTACAGGTGGGCATGGGTGGGTCCCCACTGACCAGGGTTGATGGGAGTCAAACTTTTTCTATTTCATTTTTCTTTCAGACATGACCAAATAAAGTAACAACAACCACCAAATCCGTTTCAAAGGGAGCTAAAATTAGCAAATCTAAAAGGCATTAATGATCCATGAATGGACAGCTTTAGCTATCACTAGCCAGGGATCATCAGGAAGGAACTGAAGAGGGTCACCCATCCACACTGGCTAGCCTGATGGCAAGCACAAAGCTTTAAGTTCTGTGATCAGCAACATGGGGATGCAGACAACTATATTGGAGCACCCCTAGGGGCTCTACTTGCAGATGAAATTTATTTATACATTTTAAGGTGGCCAGAAGTGGCCATTATGATAATCTAGTCTGACCTCTTGTATGTCACAGGCCACTGAATTTCAGCTAGTGATTCCTGCAGCTAACTCATACAAATTGTAATTGACTGAGAGCACATCTGTTATGAAGGCATCCCATCAAGATTTTAAGGCTCCAAGCGATGAAGAATCCACCGCAACCCTTGCTGATGCCTCCCAAAGATTAATTATCCTCCCTTTTTAAAAGTTCCGATTTGAACTTTGTTGTCTTCAGAGTTCCAGCAACTGGATCTTGTTGTGCATTTTTTTCTTTCACACAGCCCTCTAGCACAGAATCCTAAAAACTGGAAGGACCCATGAGAGGTCATTGAGCCCAGTCCCCTGCACTCACAGCAGGACCAAGTACCCTCTTAAACCATCCTTGACAAGTGCTCATCTAACCTGCTCTTAAAAACTTCCAATGATGGAGATTCCACAACCCACCTAGGCAATTTATTCCAGTTGTTAATCACCCTGACAGCTAGGAATTTTTTTCCTAATGTACAACCTAAACCTCCCTTGCTGTAATTTAAGTCCATTGATTCTTGTCCTATCATTGGCAGTTAAGGACAACAATTTTCCCCCCCCCTCTTCCTGGGGACAACCTTTTAGGTACTTGAAAACTGTTATCGGGTCCCCTCTCAGTCTCCTCTTTTCCAGGCTAAACATACTTCTCAGTCTTCCTCATAAGTCAAGTGTTCTCAGCTTTTAATCATTCTTGTTGCTCTTCTCTGGACCTTCTCCAATTTGTCCACATCTTTCCTGCAATGAAGCGCCTACAACTGGACACAATACACCATCTGAGGCCTAATGAGGGCAGAAGAATTACATCTTGTGTCTAACTTACAATACTCCTGTTAATATACCCCATATGGTGTTTGCTTTTTTTTTTTTTTTTTTTTTTTTGGCAACAGTGTGACACTATTGACTCATATTTAGCTTGTGTTCCACTATGGTACCCAGATCCCTTTCCATAGTACTTCCTAGACAGTAATTGCCTGTTTTCTGTATGTACAATTGTTCTTTCCTAAGTGGAGTACTTTGCACTTGTCTTTATTGAATTCCATTCTATGTACCTCAGACAATTTCACCAGTTTGTCCAAATCATTTTGAATTGTGATCCTATCCTCCAGAGCGCTTGCCTCCCCCAGCTTGGTATCACACACAAACTTTATAAGTATTCTATCTGTGCCAGGGGTGAGCGACCCAAAAGATAGGAAGAGCCATTTAAAAAATTTCATTCAATAACCAAGTGTTTTGAGAGCCGCAATGGGTGCAGCTTCCTGGCAGGGGGAGCTGGGCCAGGTGCCTGGGTGGAGGGGAGCATGGAACTAGGACCAGCCCCCTGCAGGTTCCACCAGGGGATGGGGGTGGATCCCAAAGTTGCAAGACGGCAGCCAATAAGCCACATGTGGCTCTGGACCTACAGGTTGCAGACCCCTGGTCAATGCCCTCATCTAAATCATTGATGAAAATATTGAACAGAACCAGACCCAGAACTGAGCCCTATGGTACCCGCTGCTGGTTATGCCCTTCCAGCATGACTGTGAACCATTGATGATTACGCTCTTCTATTACTCCTCTGTATGTGCAATTGTCCCCGCAAAGATGCAAATTTCTCTCAGTATTTTTCCCAAAGTCACATATGATTCATTGCTGGGAGCTGAGAAAAGCAGCTGGGAGTGAGTTCAGAACTATTCAACACCACTTCCTTTAAAAAATAAATTTCATTGGTCCAGTAAACTTGTCCTCTTAGCACCCAAAACAGATTAGATCCAGGCCTGCTGATTAACAATGTTCCCTTATTTCAGGGGTCTCAACTCCAATCACCACGAGGGCCACATAAGGCCTAGTACAGGGCCACATAGGGACTAGTACATTAGCCCGAGGGCCACACCACTGAAATCTTTTCATACAACAATCTTGCAAATATCAGTAATGATAGCGTCATTGCAGGCTGCAGGAAATAACTTTAGTGGCTGCATGCGGCCTGTGGGCCATGTGTTTGAGACTCCTGCCTTCCTTGTTTAGCTGTACCACGTCTTCATTCCTCAAGATATCAATGACCAGCCTAGACAAAATCTGTGACCTACACCGCAAAGGCTGGAATTTTAACAAAATGTACTTAAGAGGATGTCAGATGAGATGATGCTAACTGATTAGGAAAGAACAAATAAATAAGAGTACTATGTGTCATTCAACAAGGCAGAGTATCAGTCTGACCATATACCTCAGTACCAGGCATCACAGGCACAGAAACACAACAGGTAAGTAGGTGGAGGGAGACTGTACGGAAAATATAAATCAGAGAAAGCAAAACTGGTCTTGACCAGATTTAATTTCCCTTCTCAGAAGAAATCTAGATGAACATCAGACAAGTCAGGAAAAGGTGGAATCAGGCTGAAGCAGGCCAAGCAGAGTTAGAGATGACACAATATGTAGACTGACGGAGCCCTGCACAGATGGAAAAATGTGGATCTGCATCCAATTCGCACCTACAAGAATCACCTTGTACTTTAGCCAATCCATGAGCTGCACTCTGTCTTTTATCAGCATACACATCCACAGCAGCACAACAACATCTCACAGGTCTCCGAGGAGTGTCCATGTACATGGGTGAGAACTCTACAAGGATCTCAAAAGGTGAGGAAGCAGCTGTCTGAAGCGCATAGCTCATGACAAACTGCAGTGATAGGAACATGGGGAATTTTGCTGCCTGTCTTGATATGTACACCTCTCCTTTCTTTGTATATAGGGCTTGAAAGAAAGGGAAGATAGGACTCAAAGGCAAGAAAGTACCCTCGTAGGCTATGAGCTGCAAATAACTGGTTCTCCACTGTTAAGATCCTATATTTTGAGTCCTCCATGGATACAAAATTTGTATGTGCATCCAACCGATGATCTGCAAAAATAGCCCATAGATATCCACAGATTTGAAGGGCTCCATGGATAGATCAGGTTACTACTCTGTGTCCTGAGACACACAAAATTAGCACCTTTCTCAGCTAACGGGCAGTTCCTAGTTAGAGGGTCACATAAAATATGGGGCTAGATCCAAGAGTCCTTGCTCATAGCTCTGACTTTTATGGGCAAAGGCTTCAGTAAGCCTACGTACAAGAGTAAGGACTATTCAGTTACAGCTTGCAGGACTAGGTCCTAAAGCTGCATTGTATTTTATATATTAACTGGACTTTAATAAGCTCTCCATGGATGAGGTATAACTGACTATAAACGTTTAAATGCCTCCAGGCAAGGGGAGTGAGGAAGACATCCTGCCAAAGCAGGGCAATAGACATGGAAATTCGAAGTCACCATCAACACTTCCAACAACAATGGGATCACACTGAGAGCACACCTTAACACTGTCCCTGAACTGCAGATTTCTGTCAATGACGAGGGTGACAGGATTTGGATGGATGCCTGTGCTACATACTTGCCTTTGGTTCAGACACCGAGGAGAATCCTGAAGCTTCATTCAGATACAACAAGGATGAGCTCAGGACTCAGTGTTTAGGACTAAGACCAGCTTTGTGCATTCTGAATGCAGTCTCTATACAGCAAAATATTCCTCTTTTACTTCAAGTACTTCAGCTAAGACAATCCAAAGGAAGATTTCCCTCTGCTCCCAACAGTTAGCATGGCACGCAGAGAGGACGAAGGAAGAACAGGAAAGCCAAGGAGGAGGAATTAGGAAACTAAAACCTTGCAACACATATGTACCTGAATTGTAAAGTGAGAGTTGGGAACTGAACTGAAAAATCAGGATGTCCAGGGGCAGGGTTTTGTTTGGGCCCATTACAGTGAGAGACACCAGCCAGCAAGACTCCCCTAGAGTATGATGTGCTCAGTTCTGGGTTTTTGGTTCAGGTCTATTTCTAAGGCCTTGTCTATTCTACAAAGATAAATTAACTATGCAATTGACAGGAATGACAGCCAACAGTCCTTGTCCACACTGACACCGTGTCACCCTAACTACACTGACACAAACCCCACACCTCTCTCTCACCGAGCTGGTTTTATTACCTTGACATAGCTCGGGAGTCACACTGGTTGGAAGAGCATTTCAGTACTTGTACCTCCACTGTTTTGTTGACAAAAGCTGACTTCTCTCAAAACTGCAGTGTCAACCTCCCCTAACTGAAACCAGCCTGAAGACAAAAGTGTAGGTTATACTGTTTCAGAACTGTCTTTGAATGATGTGTGTTAAGAGCCTCATTTAGTGAGACACTGAGCAACATCAGCACCAACAAATGCAGTTTTTGTCATTCAAATGGTAACTTCAGGAAGAGTTGAGAGATTTCAGTGCTTCCCAGAATCAGACCCTAAGTTAGTCTTCTATGGACAGCCCCAGCCACTGTTCCCAGAACCCTCTTCCTCCATGTTATTTCACATGTTCTAGATCCATGAGATGTTGGGCAACACTTGGCTAAAGTCTGGGCACCTCCCAAGTTTACATGGTCGGCTTTGAAGCCACTCTCTCAGATGATTATCACTATTTGGACAATAAAGCCTGTCATTCTGAAAACTCAGCAAAGCTAGACAGATGGACAATTTTTGAGGGTCACTGGGCTCAAGTCCCATCTTGAGCGCTGCTCTGTCATAAGCCCATGGATACAGCCAGGCCTGCTCTTGATAAGTAGAGAGTAAAACCCAAGACCCTTAGCAAGAGCCCACTTTACCACAATGATTGCTTCTTATTAGGCTAGTAATCATCATCTTCCTATTACCCTGTGCCGCCTCTCTTCATCCATGAGATTGTGAGCTGCTTGGGGCAAGGATCATTTTTACTATGTTTATGTACAGCTTCTAGCAAAATGAAGAATTCTAGCCCAGTGCCTCTAACAAAAATACAAATAATAAATGACAATGCTGAGCTAAAACAAGGATTCATTTCCAACGTTTCTTTAAACTCAAGGAGCTGGAGATTCACATTTAAAAAAGAAAGTCATATGCCATGAAGCCACTTCTAATAGATTGAGTTGGGCCCAGACTTTCACACCTGAGTGCCAAAAATTGTGCATTTTAATCCATAGGCCCTTGAGTGCTCCAATTTCCTCAGCACTTCCAAAAAACCAGCCACTTGTTTAATTGCTTACATATGAATTTAAATGGATAACTTTAGGCAGGGCTGGCGCTGGGGATCGTGGCACGCCCCCGCAGCAGAGCGACGCCGGCGCAGATGAGTGACATCACCAGGGGAGCGCCACGGCGCTGTCCCCTTTTGACACACCTAAAAATGCTGGCGACCCCATTACGCAGGGGCTGCTTACCGCCTAGCACCAGCCCTGACTTTAGGCACCTTAATGTGAGGCAGGGTGTTCATTATTAGTGTTTCTTTTTTGTTTCAGTTAATCCAAGTTACCTCACTATAAAAACTTCAAGGCACCTTTGGCTAAGCGCATTTGATATTTTCAAAAGTGACCTGTGATCTGAGTGCCCACATTTTTTAGTGTCCAAAGTGAAATACTTTAAAGTTTGATGTTTCAGGAAGATCTTAGTACTCAAGTGCTGAAACTCAGACGCCTAGCAGGAACCAAATCTATCATTCAAAAAAAAAAAAAAAAAAAAAAAAAGATGACCCAGAATCACTAGTCACTTTTGAAAATCTAGGTGATTAACCTGTGGCTAGTCAGTCTGTGATCAAAACTTTGCTTTGTATTTTATTTATGAGAAAAGAAACCTCATTTCTGTACTGTTTGAGATCATCTGTATAAAGGAAAGGAAGAATAACGTGTTTAGAGAAGGATAACAACTTTATAAAAGCACTTTCACAGAGAACTTTCTTTTGTCACATCTCAGGCTGCCAAGCATGACATTACCATTGTCTGTTTTTTATAAACTATGTTTCCATTTCTGCATTTATAGAAGCAGCATTGGTGACTTGGAAAGCACGGAATAAGGAAATGTTTTCTCCATGACATACTGCAGGCTGGCTATACTCAGTGTTCTTCCTCGGCAGCTGGGGTTGATAAGCACCATCAGCATTCTGTGATTCTTTCTGGGCTGTTGTCAAGGATGAATGTGAAGCAATCAGAGACAACTACCCGTATGCCAGAATAATTTCAATCATGCTGAAGAGAATCCTGCACAGCTTGATTGTATGTCTACGTCCTTTAGAATAGACGTACTAATTCAATTTGAATGGCCAACTGAGAATAATCATGTTTGCCTATACAGCTCCTACCAGGTTTTCCAATGCCATTATGGTTGTTATATTTAAAAATAAAAAGAAAATCCACATAGCTTTTTATATGCATTTCTATTTAAATATAAATTTGTACAAAACAGTATTGTGGCCATAAAACTAGGTTGCAGGGCAGAAACAGCATTAGATATAATCATCAGACTGGCTCTCTACGTACAGCTGCAATTTCTTCAATTCTCCTCTGTGCTGGAGTCAGGCACCTTGTTGGGTTTTGTTCCGTGATTTGGTGAGCAGGAGATACGAAGATGGGCTCATGAATAGCTCCATTTGTATACGTTCTTGGTTATTTTAACTCACTGATCTATGATAGGGTTTTGAGGCCTATATTTCTGCTATGCCAAGACATTTGGAATGGATGTTCCCATTAGTTGTCCTTTCAATATCCTTACATCCAGGCATTTTAAAATGGTAATTATGGGTACCTCTGAAAATACAAAGCCCCCACCAGCTTTCTGAAGCTATGTGCAAGGACCCACATGAGGGTCTTGCTCTCTCCTTTTTCGTCAAGGTTTTAACAGGCATTTTTCTAGCAGGTCTTAGACAGGGTGTTAGATCAAACAACAAATCCTGCAATTTATAAAGTAGTTTCCTAATCCTTTTATTGTAAAAGGACATTTGCTTTCTTACCAAGCCACACATCAGCTAGCTGTGATTTGGGAAAGTTTTCACAGTGAAACCAATCCTGGTGTCATAGTGTAGGTAGACTTATCTATAGCATTACCTCCGATGGATTTTACACACTGGTGGAAACTTCCTAGGCTGCTTGCATGCATGAATCATGGTATACAGAAGGCAAGTTTAATGACTGGGGCCAGACCCTCATCCAGCATAAATTAGTAGCAGCTTTATTGAAGGCAGTGGAACTACGCTTGCTTACAACAACTGAGGGTCTCTCCCCATACGGGGAGGAAGTGGAGTTTTAAAAGTTCCTAATGGAATCATTCTTTTTCCTCTCCTCCCTTCCTTGGATCCACTGAAGGGTCACTGACAAAACTCTAAAAGTTTTCAGTGCGAACTAGGTGGAGATTGTCAATAGTTACAACATTCAGCAACAGCTCCTTCCACACTAGCACGGTTTCTGCTGGAATTCCCCATAGCATTTAATATTTTCCCAAGCCAATTAACATTGCAATGAGCAATGTTACACTTCTGCATTGACTACTGGGTGCAGTGTCTGCCCTTACCTTCAGGAAGGCAAAAGGTTGAGGAGAAGTGGAGACCTGAGGAGCATGCCACCAGGACTAAGGGGACTCAGAGAACTCAATCTTCTTTGACAGTCCTTAGTGAAGAATCAACTAGGTTTTCCCATTTCTAGGCCCACGCCTCCAGTAAGGCAGAATCTGCATCCCTTTTGGCTTACCCTTAGTTTCTTTCCCTCCCATGTTTCCTGCTGTCTCCAACCTACTCACACGTTTTTAGTAAACCTCTACTTACTGAATTAGAACTAAGATTTATTTTTTGCATGAGCTTTCATGAGAGAAGATCCCACTTCCTCAGATGCTTCGAAGATGGGTGAACTTACAGAAAGGAATTAAACTAAATGCAAAGGGGTGTAAAACATAGGATCTTTGTTTTACACCTCTTTGCATTTAGTTTCATTCCTTTCTGTAAGTTCACCCATCTTCGAAGAATCTGAGGAAGTGGGATCTTCTCCCACAAAAGCTCATGCAAAAAATAAATCTGTTAGTCTTAAAATGCCACACAACTCCTTGTTGTTTTTTTTACTGGACTAGACTAACACGGCTATCCCTTTTGAAATTGAATTAGAACTGTCTGTTAGAATCATAGAAAGGGAGGATGGGAATGAACCTTGAGAGGCCATCTAGTCCAGTCACCTTGTACTGTGGCAAGACCAAGTAAACTTAGATCATTCCTGAAAAGTGTTGGTCTAACCTATTCTGAAAAACCTCCAGTGATGGGATTCCACAACTCTCTTGAAAGACTATTCAAGTGGTTAACTATAAAAATTATTCCTAATATTTTGTTCTTGCTGCAGATTAACCCCATTACTTATCTTTCCTTTGGTGGGCATGCAAAACACAACTGATTGCCAGTCTCTTTATAACAGCCTTAATGTATTTGAAAGCTTATCAAGACCCCATTCGATTTCTTTTCTAAAAAGCATACTCAGTTTTTTAACCAATTGGGTTTTCTAAACCTTTTAATCATTTTTCTTAAAGCATGGCTCCCAAAACTGGACACAATGCTCCAGCTGAGGCCTCACCAGTGCTGAGTGGAGCAGAACAATTAACTCCCTCACCTACCTCTCCCATATGGCATTGCTGTTAACACATCCCAGATGATTAGCCTCTTTCACCATTGCATTACATTTTTGGTTCACCTTCGATTTGTGATTCCCTATAACCCCACAGACCTTTTTCAGCCATATCACTGCCTAGCCAGTTATTCTCCATTTTGTAGTTGTACCTTTGATGTTTCCTTCCTAAGTGTAGCTTACACTTTATTGAATTTTATCTTGTTGATTTCAGACCAATTCTCGCATTTGTCAAGGAAGAATCACTGCTCCCTTTGAAGCTGACGAGCGTTGCTCCAAGTGCTGGACAGGGAGGGGGTCTCTTGAGAACCAGATGAAACATTTGCCAACCCTCTGTTGGCCTAGGTAGTAAGAAACAATTCTTTGCCGAGACTCACATCCCAATAAAGGGCTTGTATTCACTATATAAAAAAACAAAAAGCTAGTTTTCACCTTGGGATAAGTAATGCACATGACCTAAGTCAAGGTAAAAGGATGATGAAGACAGGGCACTTGAGTTTTACTGCGAGGTAAACTCACGAAAGTCTGTCCTAATTGCCCCACCTGGAGTTGATGTTGGCCAGTTTACCTCATAAAATTAAAATGCTGCGTTTTTATGTCAAGACAGCTTGCATGTTAACTCTGATTAGATTCAGGGGCATTAGCTCATACATAATTGGAGATAGTTTATGCATAAAAGCAACAAAACTACAAGAAGATTAATCAAAACCTCCCAAAAGGTGACTGCCGAACATAAACTAGTCACTTTGTCTTTATGTTGCCATATGTTTGTGTAGTACATGGCACATTTTGGGCACTGCTACAAAATAAGAGTAAGACCCCTTAATCACAATTAGTGATTTACTACTCAATTTTTTCCCCGTAACATGCTCAGGCATTCATTTAAATAGCTGACCAACATCCCATGAATCTACCTATTCAGATGGGCAACATAACAGAAATAAATTAGTAAATGATATGTATAACAGTGAGCTGCTTCTCAACAATTGTTCGATGGCACCTTGGAAAATAAAGTTTTGATGGGTTTGCAGAATGCTGAAATTCCTTAATTAGATCTACTAAATTGCATTCCTGTCTTCAAAATCTTAAATATAGGATAAGCTTACAGTAACAGTTCCTCAGGCTTCAACAATAGCATCTGGAGAGTCTGTTACAGAATGAAGTGCGCTTGACAATGCCAGGAAATTTGCACACACAGAAATTAATCCTCAAATTTATTCCAAGATCTTGCAAGACAAAGCTTCTTCACCTGTGCTGGAAACAGAACAATCCACCTGCATTACATTACTGGTGAGAGGAATGGTGCTGCTACATTCATTTCTATGGGACTGACGCAGGCTCTTCCTTTGCTTAAAAGAAAGAAATTGGAAAGTCCACCACAAAGCTCTCTTCCCCCCAACTTAAAAAGAACACAAAATTTCCTTCCATCTATTCCCCAAGCAACACACATTGTTGTAACCATTGCCTCACTCATTAAACACAAACAACACTCTAATGAGATAAAAAACAAAAAAAAAAAAAAGCTGAAGGAAGATTAGATTTACTTATGCATACTAAGGAAACAGGCTAGCTTTGAGCAGCTAGCTGCACAGTTCCCATGTTTTCTGCCAGAAAGCCCAGTCTGATCACTCACAGTTACTATATCACTATTTGTGCTATAATTGGATCTCTCTAAAACATTTTATTAAGCTTTTTAATGCTAAATTTCTTCACAGTTCCTTGATACACTGACATATATTTCATGTATTTGCAATGCAAGAGCTCTTAGCCTAGCTACAAAAATCAGACATTTTTATCCAAGCTAAGACAATCCTTAAAAGTAAGAAGATATTACTGGTTTGAAGAGACTGTCTGTAAATAAAAAGGCTAGTTATGCTTACCTCAGGGAAAATGGCAGGATCCTGCAAGAAAGACTGATTTGTTGAAAATTATGAAGTGACCACTTTGCTTTTTGTAATTGGATAAACATAGGAGAATGGGTTTCTGATTTAGGGTCAAGATTCAATATCCCAAATTAATGCTACCAACTTAAACTCTTTCCTAGCAATCCTGTTCTTGCCTCTTCATAGGCTCACTCGGAGCTTTTGACTCACAGGCATCTGTATTTTGCTGATGGTATCAAATCCCAGTGCTGTCCTGGACACAGCCAACCTTTCCTAAGCAAAGCAATCCTTCCTCTCTGTATAGCTAACATACCCACTGTGAGCTGCCAGCTTTTAATATATGAAGAGTCTTACTGCTTCCAACTCAATCCATTTCCTGTTCTTACATGCCACCGGTTTCACAATGTCTTGTAGCTGGGCATGCTCAAGGAAAGCAGAAACTAGTTGCTGAAGAGATAAGAATTAATCAAATTAGTCTTCCTCAGTTTAATGGGGTTGACACCAAACAACTAAATCCATGTAGTGGTTCTCAAAGAGTCTGCAGACTAGGTCTAAGGGGTCCATGAAAGACAGACTGAGAACTAGAATTCAACTATATATACACAGACACTAGATTTCTAAAGGAGGCTCCACCTCTATTTGAAATATTCTAGGGTCCACAAATGGGGGAAATTAAAAAGGTTGAGAACAACTGTATTCATGGATTTTGCTCATTCTTATGATGAAAATTTCCAGAGGGATAGCTGTGTTAGTCTGTTGTACAGAAAAAAACGAGAGTCTGGTGGCACCTTGTAAACTAACAGATTTCTTCTGGCATAACCTTTCATGGGCTCTAACCCACTTTGTCAGATGCATGAAGTGGGAACTACAGCTGAGAGGTTTAGACAGACACATGCCAGGTTGGAGGACAGCAAGTGTTAGCAAAGTCGATTCGGAGAGCAGATGGGGCCTGTTCACACCAGCCGATTCAAGGAAGAGAATGTGTGAACAGGGACAATTCTTGTAATGTGTAAACCATTCCAAGTCCCTGTTCAGACCCAGTCTGATTGTGTCAAGCTTGCAAATCAGCTCCAGCTCTGCAGCTTCGTGCTGAAGTCTATTTTTGAAGGGGTTTTTTTTTTTGTTGAAGTATGGCAACTTTCAAGTCTGCTATTGAGTGTCCAGGGAGACTGAAGAGGTCAACTACTGGTTTATGGATGGTGCCATCAAAAAAACTTCAACAATAGACTTCAGTGTGAAGCTGCAGAGCTGGAGCTGATTTGCAAGCATGACACAATCAAACTGGGGCTGAACAGGAACTGGGAATGTTTAGCACATTACAAGAACCATCCCTGTCCAGACATCATCTCTCCCTTTAATCAGCTGGTGTTGATAGGCCCCATCTGCCCCCTGAATGTACTTTGCTAACACTTGCCCTCCTTCATCCTGGCATGTGTCTATATACCTCTCAACTATAGTTCCCACTTCATGCTTCTGACAAAGTAGGGTGAAGTCCAGAAAAGCTTATGCCCAAAGAAGTCTGTTAGTCTTTAAAGTGACACAAGACTTTTTGTTTTTACTGTTATGATGGCAGAGGCAAAAGATAAATGTTAAAACTAGAATGATTAGTGAACTGATGATCGCAAAAGGAGGGAATTCTATATAGGCAGGCTAAAATAACTGAAGAATAGAAAAGCTGTTTAGACAATACCTGGTAATTCTTGATATGCTCATAGAAGTATTTATGTTGTTTGGCTAGAAGCAGGAATCAGAGGACACACAACTCAGCAAATTGGTTTCTTTCAGGAGAGTTGCAAGGACAAGAAATGCATACTGTTTAAAACATTTGCAAACATCTCAACATTAGGGAAAGGGGACTGGCCAAAAATAAATTAAATGCAAAGGATAACAGTGAGGGCCAATTACTACAGAAAATGCCAAGCAAATCTGCCCTGGGTCAATTTAGATCACTAGGGGAGGACCCAGGAAAAGTCATGTATTGTCTGAATTGTTTCAGCCTGAGAAGAGACTCTGAACACTAGATACTGACATAGCAGGAGTCATAGAACTGGAGGGAACAGACGCTGGAATATGTGACAAGCATACAATACATCTGAATGTTGGGCTTTTTAATATAAATCAGCATGCCATGCACAACTAATTTATTTATTCTATATTTTACTTTTATAGCAGCCAGAAGAGAGCCAAACTTTACATAACAAATTGGAAGACTAGTGCGCTGGCCGAAACATCTTCCAAATATAACAGAATGAGTTACAGCAAAAAGCAACCTTCCCCTGTCACTCACACAATAGGAGATGGGATGGAGGAAAAAGGATGAGTGTTACGTAATGCAATTGTGCATCCTGGAAAGAGCACACCACCTCTTAATGGCAACAGTCTAAATTTTGGTTTTATTGGGATATTTAATAACTATTGGGGGAAGGGGAATCACAGAAACCTGTTCCAAAGGGGCAGCCATGTTAGTCTAGTTCAGCAAAACAAGCAAGGAGTCCTGTGGCACTTTTAAAGACTAACACATTTATTTATCACAGGAGCTTGCATGGGAGAAAATCCTACTTTGTCACATGCTTTGAAGATGGGGGAACATACAGAAACCTGATATGTATAGCAACTGTATTGTTATACTAGTAAGAATGGCCCACACTCAGACTTGGGACTAGAATTCAATCTCCTGCTCCACCACAGGTTTCCTGTGTGTTTGGACAAGTCACTTTAAAAGCTGAGAGTCAAAGTGGGATTCACCCAGGAAAGTTGTGCAATAAATAAAATTGTTAGCCTGTAAAAATGACATGGGACTCCTCCCATTCTGTAAGTCTCCCCATCTGTAAAGCATGTGACAAAGTGGGATTTTGTCCCATGAAAGCTCATGCAATAAATAAACTTGTTAGTCTTTAAAAGTGCCACAGGACTCCTTGTTTGGTTTACTGAACTAGGCTAACACTGCTGCCCCTTTGGAATAGGACATTGAGACTCCTAGCTTTCACAGAACCATTGGACGTTAGGCACCTAAATACCTTTGATAACCCAGACATTAGCCTCTTTTTGCCCCACTGTATTTGGAACATGGGGTTAATAGCAGAGCCTTGCATCACAGGAGTGTTGCAAGAATAAAAACACTAAAAGACTGTAAGCCCCTCAGATACTACTGTGATCCAGGCCATAGACAGATAATACATGACAAGGCTTATACATTTATGCAGGGACAGAGGTTAAAAAGTGCTAATAAAAATCAGCATTTTAAAAGGGCAAATAGGTTAGGAATTTGGGTGATGGGTAGAGGAGGAGAGGTAGGACTTAATAATGGGGCATAGATTTGCATGTTAAAATACCTGACCAAGCCCTGCACCAATGTAACACTTTTCCCTGCACTCACAGGATCATAGAAACTGGAAGGGACCATGAGAGGTCATTGAGCCCAGTCCCCTGCAAATCCCTCAAACCATGCCTGACAGGTGCTCATCTAACCTGCTCTTAAAAATTTCCAGTGACCGATTCCACAACCTGCCTAGGCAATTTATTGCAGTGGTTAATCACCCCGACAGTTAGGGATTTTTTCCTAATGTCCAACCTAAACCTTCCTTACTACAAGTTAAGTCCATTGCTTCTTGTCCTTAACTGCTGATGATAGAACAGTTTTTCCCTCCCTCCTCCTGACAACCTCTTAGATACTTGAAAACTGTTATGTCCCCTCTGAGTCTCCTTTTTTCTAGGCTAAATAAACCCAGCTCTTTCAATCTGCCCTCATAAGTCAAGTGTTCCACACCTCCCATCATTTGTGTTGCTCTTCTCTGGACTTCTCAACTTTGTCCATATCTTTCCTAAAATGAGGCACCCAGAACAGGACACAATACTCCAGTTGAGGCCAAATTAGGGTAGAGTGGAAGAATTACTTCTCATGTCTTTCTTACAATACTCCTGTTAACACTTCCCAGAATGATGTTTGCTTTTTTGCAACAGTGTTACACTGTTGACTCATATTTAGCTTGTGGTCCACTATGATACCCAAATCCCTTTCCACAGTACTCCTTCCTAGGCAGTCATTGCCCATTTTGTATATGTACAATAGATTGCTCTTTCCTAAGTGGAGTACTTTTGAATTTCATTCTGTTTACCACAGACCATTTCACCAAATCATTTTGAATTGCGAGCCTATCCTCCAAAGTACTTGCAAACCATCTCAGCTTGGTGCCATCAGCAAACTTCGTAAGTGTATTCTCTATGCCATCATCTAAATCACTGATGACAATATTGAACAGAACTGGACACAGAACTGATCCCTGCAGGACCCCACTCTTTACATCCTTCCAGCATGACTGTGAACCATTGGTAACTATTCTCTGGGAGTAGTTATCCAACCAAATTTTTCACCCATCTTATAGTAGCTCCATCCAGGCTGTACTTTTCAAGTTTGTTAATGGGAAGTTGATGTGAGACTGTATCAAAAGCCTTACTAAAGTCTAGATACACCACATCTACTTCTTCCCCTCTATCCACAAGCTGTGTTACCCCATCATAGAAAGCTATCAGGTTGGACTGACACAATTTGTTCTTGACAAATCCATGCTGGCTATCTATCATTTAGCACCTTATTCTCTTCTAGAGGTTTGCTATGGATTCCTTAATTCTTTGCTCCATTATTTTTTTCTGGTACAGTGGTTAAGCTGAGTGGTCTCTAATTGTCTTGCTTGTCCTTATTTCCCTTTTCATAGCTGGGCACCAACCTCTCCATTCTTTCATGATTTTTCAAAGATAATAGTCAACAGGTGAGACACCTCCTGAGCCATCTACTTGAGTATTCTAGGGTGCATATCACCAGGCCCTGGTGACTTCAAGATATCTAACTTATTAGGTAGTTTTTAACTTGTTCCTCTCCTATTTTACCTGCTGATCCTATTCTGTTTTTACTGCCCTCCCCTACATCAGGCATCCAGTCACTACCAACCTTCTCAGTGAAGACCAAAATGAAAAAATTCCTCTGCCATTTGTACATTTTCTGTTATTATTTTTCCTTCTTTGTTGAGTAATGTCTCATGTTGCAGTTGATTGCATATATGACCTCAGTGGCTGATACTGTCCCAAGCCTCATAATATTGTGCATTGCTCTGGAGGTAAAAAATAGAAACTTTATTACATTTCAGCCATTCATGATGGTTTTCCATGTATTTAAGTTAAATAATAAGCAAAGCATTGCTATGGAAACAGGCCAGTCAACCAAGTAAAGTGACCTAAGAGTAAGGAAAAGAACTTGCTGTTCCAACTTAATCCTGATGGTGTGTGAGTTCACACACTTGTTGAACGGTGTCCCTTGAGGAAAATGCTATATACATTAGGATTATTAAGTACATAATAGCATACGAGGGACTATTTCCTGTACTTGTAGCAGAAGATTTGCTTAATGGACAGTTAAACGTCAAGCCTAGTTAGCGTTTTCATGGATTCTAATCTTTTGTTCATTACTGTAAACACGCCTATTATCAGGAAACCGCACACGGTAAGGAGAGTTTTATGCTCTTGTGTGGGAGTACCCTCCAACAGAATATGCTTCATTGTGTAAGCAATGAGGTCTATTACACTGAAAAGTTACTTCACCTCTGATGATGGTTCTTGAAGAAATTTTAAGAGTTTAGCCTATGAACTATTCCGTGCTCTTCTACGGTTTCAGTTGCTAAAAGGAATGTTACAAAAAACCCACCCAGTTTTGACAGTACAGACAATTTCTTTTGTTTTGAAAAAGCGTTATGTCTGAGGATAAGGGCAAGTGTTTACTCACACGCAATGGTAAACTACCGTGCATAGCCATTGCAAATTTAAAAAGCAGGGAAAATTAATTCTGAAATTCAGCAGTCTCTCCTCTGGGGAGGTAGCAACATTTTATAAAGCAAAGTTGACAAAGAAAAGTACTGTAGAAGAAACCCAGTACCACAAATTTGCATTGTAACTGAGAAACAGAAGACAATTTCCATCCCAAAAAGCTCACATTCTATAGTAAGGCTTACTGTGAAAAGCAAAGAGCTGTTACATGGAAAGAAACTATGAGAATTACATTGATAGAGTCTTCTGGTTGCTTTCATTAATAATGTATGCATCATAAAGATCTTATATAGAGAGTTATTTTTTCCTAAATGTTACTATTTCTTTGACAGGAGAACTAGAGGTTATAGGCTTGCATGTCAATTTGTGTGAACTGGCTAGCTAGGCTAGGCCGTGAGGCAGGGCAGAAGCAAAAAACCAAGCCAAGAAGAAATTTTTATAACTTTATAAGGGAAAATCCCAGAACTGTACCAGGAGCATAAATAATATAGACCATTACTCAAAGACTTGTTATCTATAATAATAAACTACAAGTTACCAACTTGTTAACCTATATAAGCTTTCATATGTTGGGCAGTTAGTTCCAAATGCATTAACAAGAACAAAAAAAAGAGATTACAATACACTACGTCACATTGAAGAAGCAACTTTGGCTTAGCATTTGGTTCAGCACAGTGAGGTTCTTGTCATTTATTCTGAGGTACTGCATCTCACATAGCCTTTTGATCACTCTCTCTTCCGCCCATACTGTTTCCTTTCAGTTTTTTCCCCCCTTGATATTCATTCCTGGATAAAATTTCCAGAGGGGTAGCCATGTTATTCTACATACAGCAAAAATGACAAGAATCCTGTGGCACCTTAAAGACTAACAGATTTCTTTAGGCATAAGCTTTCATGGGCTCCAACCCACTTCAGACAAAACCCCATCAGATGCATCTGATGAAGTAAGTTGGAGCCCGTAAAAGTTTATGCGGAAAGAAATCTGTTAATCTTTAAGGTGCCACAGGATTCTCATTGTTTTTACTCTTGGATAAGACTTAAGATTTTACTTCACTCTACTTTCCAAACATTTGACATATGAGGCAGCAAGTTTTAAAAAAAGGTTTCATCATCAAAATACATGGTATAAACAACCTGTGAGCATCAAGTAAATTTTCAGGTAGTTAAACAAAATACAGCACTATCCTGTGAAGATTTACATGTTTAAATTTTTACTTACCATGAGTAGTCCCATTTCTCAAAGTAAAATTAGGTACATCCATTGATTTGTGCAAGGTTTGGTGCTAAAAATATTAAATATTTTAAATGAGCAGGGAAAACATTTTCAGCTCCACTAGCCAAATTAACAACTTAGGACAAAATTTTAGATAGTGGCTAGTGATTTCAGGGCTTCTGATCTTGGATGGCCAGTTTGATACATATTTAAGGCACCTCACTTTCAGAGGGAGGGTTCTCAGCACTTTCTGAAGGCTAGGCCCCTTTAAGGAGTCTCAAGTGAGACAGCACAAAAATCATTAGCCACTTTCTAAACTTTGACCTTGCAGGACACTACTGTAGGTATAATGTAAGTCAATGAAGTTCAGGAAAATTCTACTCAGCATGCCAAAACAGATCAAATACACTGAAAAAAGTTTGCTTTCTTTGAAGATACAGGACACTGCTCAGAAACATGCTCCCAAGCTAGGTGGAGCAGTGGTCAGTCCTCACGGACCATATGCCAGCTGAGGATCAATATTTAAACGCCCCAACCAAGAGCTCAAGCTGGCTCTGAAGGCTTTATTCCTGCTGAGAGCTTCCCACTGAAGGGAAGAATCTTAGCCTGCCAGTTACATTCAGACTTTAGCTTCTTTTGGTTTCCAGAGAAAGGCAGAGGTTGACTAGTAAAAGAGAATCTGATCCAACAGCTATATTTTTTAGTTTGAGATATGAAATACTATGGAAATACTAGAATGCATGAAATAAAATTGTACACCTATCAAGTACTTTCCAAACCAAGCTTTTACAGTGACTGGAAATGTCAAAACGAACAAGGAGTTCTGTGGCACTTTTAAAAGACTAACATTTACTTATCTCATGAGCTTTCGTGGGAGAAAAATCCAGGTCTCTCAGATGCTTGAAGATGGGGAATTTACAGAATGGGAGGAAAATAAATACAGGGAAGTGTAAGTCATATGATCTGGTCAGACTGCTACAGTAAATCAAAATGGTTGTTTAAATTTAAAATGTGAGGAACAGCATATGGGGGCTAAGCTCAAATCACTTGTTGTAATAAAGTGGGGGGCAGGACACACCAAGATCCCCATTTAGTCCTAAGGCAACTGTGTTAAATCCACATATGAATTCCAGTTCTGGAAATGGCACTTTTCCACATGTCAAGATCTGTACCATAACCAGAGAGATTTCTTAGGACATATCTACATTACAAAGTTCAGTCAACTTAATTCAACATCTAGCTACCACAGTAATTCAGTTGGTTGGGCATGTCCACATCACGCTCGTTGTGTTGGCGTACTGTGTCCTCAATAGCAACACTTTCACTGATACACAGAGCGAGGCATCAAAAGTAGCTATTCCACAGCGCAAGCGCTGCAGGGGGGTTTGGGAAGGGCTTCCCAAGCTTCATGGGGGCCAAACTACAGTCGAGACTGCAAAGTAACCATTGATGAAGCTCAAATGCCAACAGTGGTCCTAGGAGACCCAGCCTAGTCCTGTGACTCTAATACAACGGCCACCTGGCCAGCATAAGGAGCAGTTCGACAGTAGGCTGAGCAAGTGCTGAATGTTGGGGGACATTTAGAATTGTTGGTACAGTTTGCTTATGACAGGGGTCTGCAACCTGTGGCTCTGGAGCCCCATGGGGCTCTTTGGCTGCCCCTGTATGACTCCAGACCCTCCCCACCACCTAACAACCCTGTGGGTAGCCCAATCCTGGTTTTGTTTCCTACCCCTGGGGGGGACCCTGCTGGTGGCCTTTGCCAGACTCCCACCACCACTAGAGGATCCTTCTCCCTTCCATCCCGCCACCAAGAGGCTACACCCACTGCAGCTCTCAAAACACTTGGTTATTGAAGGAATTTTTTTTTAAATGGCTCTTATTTTTTGGGTTCCCAGCCCCTGGCTTATGAGGTTAGACCTCAGTGAGAGCAATTGTAGTAAACTGGGTCATTTTAAGCAAACTCAACTGACTTCTCAGTGACTTAACAATTTGATGGCATTGATAGTTTAAAAAGGCATATTACTTATTATTACAATTGTAGCAATCTGCTCCTGGGGCTTCTGTGAATACTGAGGGTAGAAAAAAAAAATAGTCCTCTCCAGGGTTTCCCTGCTCTTCATCTTATTACACGAGTTTTACAATTCCCTGCCTCTTCCCTTGAATTACATTTTAGGACAACTGTGTTAGTGGCTAAAGAAAAAGGGGAGACAAAGCACTAATCTTAGAGAACTTATCACAAAAATCTTATTCAATGCCGCACCAGACCTTTATGGCAATAAAATAAATGCAAGTATAAAACCAAAAATATTTCAATATGATACATACCTATTTCTGGATGGAGCATTATACTGGTTTTCCTATTTGATAAAAGGAAGGATGTAATTAAAAGGACTGTTGCAATGGATACACAGAACAGGACAACAAATTTCAGAGAGGTAGCTTTATTAAAATGTATACAGCAAGAGTCCTGTGGCATCTTAAAAGACTAACAAATTTCTTTGGGCATAAGCTTTTGAGGGCTCCAATCCACTTGCTTGGGGCAAAGTGGGTTGGAGCCCATGAAAGCTTATGTCCAAAGAAATCTGTTAGTCTTTTATGTGCCACAGGACTCTAGTATTTATTGTACTAAGTGCTTAACCACACAATATTTATCTTTTAAAATACTGTAAGTAACCTTTTTTAATAAAAGCTGTATCATATCCTTTAAAATAAGTTTTAACAATTATAGACATCCCCTACTACTTCTTTCTGATGTGCTGCTACTTTTACAGTGAAGACATATGGCATTATAATGTGTACAGTATATTCTGTAAGAGCTATCTTCCTTAGGGAAGGAGACAGTATTAAAGGTCTGGAAATTATCTAATGTTAAGCCTACTTTGGGATCATGGTCATTGTTATTTTTAAGTTAGTAATAGCTTCTTGAAACTGATCCAGTAAAGAGATTTATTTTCATCTCTCAGAGTAATTTGGCATTTCTGGCCACTATGGTTCAGAGCAACTTGTGAGTGCAGTGACAAGAGGACAGCTGCATCCAGAATCATTAAGCGATTCCGGTTCTCTGTTCCTTTGCAGCCGTGCTTGGCAGCCAAACAAGAAGTGAAAGGTTTTCTACAGTTAGTGTTAGAAAGCATGTTCCAGGAGACAAAAAATCTCCATGCTAATTTTCAAAGAACTAACAGTGAATTGTAATAGGAGTTCTCTGCTGGGGTGAAGTATTTTGATATGGGTATGGGGAAAATGTAATAAAAGGAGCGTATTCTTATGACAAGCATTAAAGTGAAGTCAACCAGAGAGGACTAGCTAAATTAGAACTAGTCAGTTAGGAAATTCATCCTCTGTATTTCAGTGAAAAGTCAATCATATTGCAGTTGCATTTTACGTCCCTTTCTCTAGAAACCAGAAGAGGAATTGGAAGTTGTTCCTACTTCTATTAAGTTACTATGTAGATTTCCACTCAAGTCTTTCTAGTTAGGAGGCCAATCATAGCCATTCCTTCATTCCTCTACCTTCTATCTTTTGCCAAGTTCCAAAGGGGTAGCGTGTTAGTCTACTTCAGCAAACAAACAAACAAACAAACAAACAAACAAACAAACAAACAAACAAACAAACAAACAAACAAACAAACAAACAAACAAACAAACAAACAAACAAAGGAGTCTGGTGGCCCTTTTAAAGGCTAACAAAATGTATTCATCACATGAGCTTTTGTGGGGGAAAATCCCACTTCGCCAGCCACTTAAAGATCTGCAAGCATCTGATGAAGTGGGATTTTCTCCCATGAAAGCTTGTGCAAATAAATTTGTTAGTCTTTAAAACCACCACCAGACTCCTTGTTTGTCTTTTGCAATTACTGTATATAAAAGTCTTTCAGAGGCTCAGATGGTGCAGACCATTTATTTCCCACTTCTGCACACTAACACTCACATCTCAGCTTGCCTGCTAAAATTCTTGTTAAGAGGCTTGTAGTTGCTATCTCCAGCTCACGTTTGGTCACAAATTATAGGATATTGGCATCATTCTACTAATATGAACATACACATAATACATGAAAAAATATTCCATCAAAACAACTCCACCTGAGATTGTGCACCAGGGAATTAAATAAACCGCAACAGAATTGCATTTCAGTTTGTTAGACAGTTACATTTCAACTCTGAAAAATAAATGAAACAATGCTCATACGTCTTTATCAACAAACAAAACTGGGAATGCTTTTTAAAGGAGATTAGATTAAATCAAATCTGGGGTGTTCTTTTTGGGGGCCATGACCATTTTGCCCTTCCCATATTAGTAAAATGAAGTCAGACCAAGGGTAGTCCAAGTTCACCTGTATTTCAAAAATCCATCATGATTTTCTATATAAATTCCAACTGGTAAGTTGTGTGAGTGGCTAAACCAAGATCCAAAAACCAAAAAGGTACCTGTACCATAATGAAACGTGAACAGGATAGCTGTCCATGCTGTATCGCATGGTTTGTTCCTCACCATAGTCACAATTTAATGATTCTTTAATTGTTCATTTACAGAGAAATTCATACCTTGTGTGTGTTGATGGAATGCAGTCCACTGCCCATGAGGAAGGTAGAACCCTGGAATTTTTTTTGCTGGATCTTCAATCAAGTCTTTGTTTGGCATATAATAAGCAGCTTATGATTCAAGCCAGACAGTGCTAGTGCCCTTTTCACTGTGATCCGTAGTGCTGACACACAAAGCCACAAAGGCTTGCTGGATTCAAGTCAGGAGAGTCTCAGCAAATTGAAGTTTGGGTTTATCAGCAGACCTGAAGAAGCTAAGATCTTCTTGTACTCCCAAGTCCACAGCAGCATTTCACCTGATGTTGGCTGATGCAAAGCCGGCCAAAACTGGCAGCAATGGTTTTGGCACCAATTTGAGAGATTTAAGATGCCTGTAACAATGATTAAGATGGGAAAATGGGATTTGACCCCCCCCCCTTTTTTTTTTTTTTACTCTATGTCTTACAGTATTACGCATATTGGGTCACACATTCTACTGTATAGTCAATTTTCACTGCTAGCAGGAGTCCTAACCACTACAAATGGGGAGAGAAAACTTTTTTTTTTTTTTTTTAAACATAGTAAGTGTGACCATAAGTAAAAAAAGAAAAAGTGCAGAAACTGGCAAGGGGAACTCAGGCATAGTAACTGAATTTTAAAAGGGATAGCTGTGTTAGTCTAGTCCAGTGAAAAAACAACAAGGAGTTGTGTGGCACTTGAAGACTAACAGATTTATTTTTTGCATGAGCTTTCGTGGGAGAAGATCCCACTTCCTCAGATGCTTCGAAGATGGGTGAACTTACAGAAAGGAATGAAACTAAATGCAAGGGGGTGTAAAACATAGGATCAGATCATAAAGTAACAGCAAATCCACCCCCTTGCATTTAGTTTCATTCCTTTCTGTAAGTTCACCCATCTTCGAAGCATCTGAGGAAGTGGGATCTTCTCCCACGAAAGCTCATGCAAAAAAATAAATCTGTTAGTCTTAAAGTGCCACACAACTCCTTATAGTAACTGAAGTTGTATTTTAATCTTCTTTTAAAAAAAAAAAAAAAAAAGACTACATTTCCCATTCAAATAAAGCTTTTTTTTATATTGAAAAACATCACATTTAAAGCTACCCTACAAGGCCATTAATACCCTTTTACACAAGGGGATTCTACCATATAATAATGAATGGTGATATTATACACATTGTCCCCAAACAAACTCGAGATTGAAAATCTACTTGTCTACCTCTCCCCAAGAAGCATGACTTTACTAATAAATATAAGCACTTCTTTAAAAAAGCAAATTCACATTTTATTTTAGATTGAAATAAAACTATACAAAATTGCTTTCTTTGTGCCAAAAAAATAACAGCAATATTTTCCAATTCACTTCTCCACAAAACAACATACTTATTTTTAATTTTTCCAGGGTGTGTTTACAAAAAAAAGATGGACGCAACCGACATACCATTTTGTGTAACGGTAAGAACAAAACCAAGTAGGTTCAGTTGCTTATGGAATAACTTTTACAATCAGCATCTTTCAGAAGTTCAATTTTAATATTCAATTCAGACCTGTTTAAAAGCTTAAAAAGAAAAAAATAGCTGTGTGGCTCACACAAATGTAAACAATACAACCAAGAGACTGAAAAAGGCTAGCTCTTCCACTGAAACCTGAACGTACCTTTTTACACTCACTGATATTCACTTGATGTGGTGAACAGTCCACAGTGTGATGACTGTGATAGCTGAATCCACTCTCTAAGTTATTCAAATATACCATTTTCAATCCTTTTTACACAGATTGCAAATAAACCAGAAACCTTTTAACTGGTCACAATTGGATTTCATTCTACCTTTTAAAAAAATTGTTTTCCTGCATTTTTTATGCTTAAGTCTGAAACAACCCCATAAGATCCACAGTGATCACAAATTACTTTTCCAAAATGACATAACAAAATAAATGAGCACCTAGTCATGTCAATCAGATGGAGAGTTTCAGTACTGTCTTTGTGAAGCACACTAGTTTATTTTCAAGACGATTTTGTTCCCATAATAGTCCTTTAACGTGGGTCACCAGAACAGAATGTGTGTCACTGGCTACTGCTTGTTTAGACTGAGGCCTAAAAATGGTACTGTAACTGTGATGATTTCAGTAGATTATATACTTTATAGTTTTTTCCTCCTGATGTTAAAGCCTGAATAGAAAAAAACTGTTTCAACAAACTGATCAGAGATTTTACTCTCTAAGCCTCTTCAGTTACTTCTGAATTGTTTGAGGGAAGAAAGTCTTCTTGAAATTCTACTTTATCTGGATAGAGTTTGATGTATGTGTCCACCATTAAATCCAAGTCATGTTTTATATCAAAGTTTATGTTAAGCAAAGCTAAGTTGCTCGACCTCTGTTCTGTCAAAGTGTTCTTCAGGTACGCCTTCAAACGCTTTCGTCCTACTTCGTATTTCTCATTTTCCACTTTCATCACTGGAAGGATGCACAGGACTTTCAGCAATGCATACACATTAGGAAAAAACTTTATGTCAGGCAAATGAAGTGCTTCATAAATGGTAGCTGGAAGCTCTATATCTTTTCCTCTGTGCTTCCATTTGATTCTCCAACAATGAAGTTCTGCAGTGAGTGTATCTGGATTAGGTAGGTCATTTTTGTACATATCAGCATGATGTTCCTCAGATGTATTAAATTTTAATTGTCCCATAACTGAGGGTACTAAAGATAAACATTTAAGAGCTCTTAGATGTTGTTCGGAAAATATATCTTTTAATTCCTGAATAATGTGCTCTACAGTTGGAACACTAAGTGCATCTTTGTAGTAATTTTCTGATGTTACATCAGTCTCCAAATTACCTTGCTGTGCCCTGCGATATTTCCCAGGGAGTTTAATTTGTACATCCAGCTTGGTAGCCAAATTTGTTGCTTCTTCAAACCAAAATTCATGATAAACTTCAATATTCTCCATCACTTCATTCAGAGAATGCAACACTGCTGTTAAGCTGCTGGCTGCAAAGAAAACATCTGATGTTTGGCCTTGGAGATTTTTTCCAAAGGCTCTTGTAAAAGACAGAATGTTTCTCAGAACTACAACAGTGACAATGAAGTCAAAATCTGTTAACGCACTTGAAAGCACAAATGCTCGACCAACAACAACAGTACTCCACTTGACAGATGAGTCACTACTTATACCATCCAAGCACAGCACCAGCGCTTGCATTAAGTCCACTAAAATCTCAAAAGTATCGTGTCTACTTGTCCACCGAGCATGGCAAATTTCCTTCAATTCATTACCCTTTTCCTCATTGTTCTGAAAAAGAACAGAGATTATGTTGTCCAGTTCTCTTAGCAACTGTGGTGACTGATTAAAAAATGAGTAAACTTCTTCTATCGTCCCTAAAGCAATAGAAACACCAACAACAGGGACTGATTTTGCTAACCATACATTCAGAGCACAAGAGGAGCACAATGTGTACACTGCTTGTGGATACTTTTCCAAGAGTCTTGTAGCTACAATTTTCATTTTTGAAGCAAATCCACTGGAGACAATATAGGCTTGACCTCGACAGTACTCCATGTTTAGACCCCATTTTTCAGTAATAGTTGTATGGAACTTAACAGCTAAGATTTCAGCATCTGCCTCATAAGGCAAAAACCCTACAAATTCTTCTCTCAGATTGTGAGAATCATCAACAAACCGCACCAGCACTGGTAAGTGTTCCTCACCTGCTATATCTACCACCTCATCAGTGACAATAGAAAAGAAGTGAGAGTCTCTTACTTCCCTGAGCGTCTCTTCTCTTACACAGCTCTCGCAGATCTCAAGCATCTGTTTCTGTTGAGTTTTTGAACAATACTCAAGATTTACTGCAGCCATTTCAAATCGTTTCCTTAGAACCTCATCTCCAGCATTTATTCTACACTCCAGCAGAGCTTGAAAGTTATCTGGGGCAAAGATACCTTCTGGAAGTGTATCAGCATTATGGCCATCCAAAGGAACATTCTGTTTGCCCATAAGGATCAAAATTTCAAATAAAGATTTAAGGTAATCTTTGTTTTCCTTCTCTTCCAGAGTTAAAGGAACAGCTTCCTCCTCTTGCTCTTCTCCTCCTTCCTCTGAAGCCGCGTTCGGAGCACTGCTCTCATTCAACTCTTGATTTGCCTGTTCCCGTTCAAAAGTTTCATCAACTACAAAACAAAAGACACGACAAGTTAAGACTCTTCATATAAAAGAGTTCACTACATTTACTTCCCTCACTAAAAAACGTTTAAACAACTGCTGTCTGGAAAATCCACAATGTTTATAATTAAATTAACAGTGTCCATGTCGGACACTATTTGGGAGAATGTGTATGTCATACTTTAATTCTGCATAATAATGTTTTCTCTCTCTGCTCTACAAATGAACAATAATATGTTTCATACTACCTTATTTGAAGTAGTGGTATACCTAGAAGTCCATACATCAATAAGAACTCAAACTTAAATGTATTGGCCACTTACTCTTTTGCTGCTTCAATGTCCTTATTTCATCTTCACTCTTGGGGAACCAAAGGAAAAAAAAAAGTTATAATACCATCTGGCATATAGACTTAAATTGCTGAAGAACATCAAGACCAACTAATATAATTCTAAATGAAGCTGTTTTCAGAGTTCTATTGAGCCTTATTAGACAGGTGCTACACATTCAGAAGAATCTGAATATCTTCAGATATATTTCATTGAGGGGATCAATAATGTTAAGTCTAACTGAAGATTTACTGATGGAACAGTACCTCAAAGTAAGTGGGAGGGAGCCTGTCATTAAGAACAATGTCCCATCTTAATTTTGAAAGCATGAGATAATTTTATGGAAGAATTTTGTTCTGGCAGGGAGATGCACGTTACCTAGCAGAATTTTTAAAATTCTATTTGTTCATCATTACATAGCATATCAAAACTCTGAAGAAATTTTTAGAAATCAGCTGTGATGCTTGGCATATGTCACTATTATTAAGATTTTAGCCCTTACCTTCAATTACACACAAAATTCAAGTCATACAAAACCTTCAGAAAGGTTCTGTGGGAAACAGACAGTGGAGCCATTGGCAATCCACTATTTCAGCAGAAGTTGCTTACTTCTGGTTTCAAATATTAAAAGGTAGCCACTATTTTTCAATAAAAACAACTCTGGAATTCTTTCAAATTCAGAACTTTAGTGGGTACACTGGTGGTCATGCAAATCCACATATAGTAATATTTTCAGCATAAGAGCTATAACGTGTACCCATCACCTGTATCAAGACTCTTTTATACCTGCCATTACAATGCTACATATGAAGGACAGCGTCCGCTCTGAGCAAGATTTCTTTATTTTATAATTTTCATTTGCTTAAGAATTTCATAATTCTATTGTAGGTTACACTAGCTTAGAATTTTAGTTTTCCAATAATGCCTACTATGGTATTTTCTCAGTAAAGATACTCAGATGGAAGGATACACAAGTGCAAAAAGTTACTGTTATTCTGGCTTCTCTACACAATTTTTATTTGAACTTTCTTGCCTTTACTGATTTAGTACATGATGTTTAAATTTAAACATACCAGCTCTTTTATTCGCTTTCTGTGCCTGCTGTGTGGATTGTTCAAGTGACTTGTAAGGTCAAATATAGTTGGCACAGCATTGTCTCGTAAAACTGTTCTGTAAGGACTCTGTAAAGACAAAAATGTCTAGATCAGAAATTTCTTTTAAAAAGGTTCTTTCCATGTCCCAGTACAAAAATTGTTAAAAAACAATTTCAAAGATTAGACTTACTTTTCACCATTTATATTTGGAGGTTTGTAATTTCAAACTTTACTTGGACATTAAAGCTGGTCTGGTTTGTTTCCAGATAGAAACAACCAAAATAAAACTGACATTGCTGGGGAATATTTTAAGAAAAAAGTGCATCCATAACCACCACTTATGATATAAATGTTCCTTAAATCTATTTTATCATCTTAGGAGCACACTATCCCCCCCAGCATAATGTTTTTACTTAAACTACTGCACACTTAAAAGCAATTATTCTGAATGATTCAACCCCCCACCCCCCCGAACCATTAGGAAAACATACTATGGAAAGGAAGTTCTGCTTCTATGAAGTTTCCTTCTTCATTATTTGTTTTTACTAGGGACAATTAAACAAATATCCTCTCCATGTAAAAGTTCATCTACTCCTAAATCTCAAGTCAGAATCTCTATTTATAACAGAACTCACTGCTTTAAAATATCAGATGGATAATTATAATTTTAATTGCAGAACAGGCAGTAGCAGAAGTCTTCTACATAGCATTTTCAAACACATCTCTACTAAGAAGAAAGACTGTCTGCTCACAAACCTAAACAGAATATACTTCACAGCTTTGCATGAAGTATCAGTTGGTCTTTAAGTACAGCATTTTGTATAGTGAAAACATAAGACAGCAAAGCTGGCTATATTTTGTTAGTAAATGGATTCAACAGATCAATCAAATATTAAATTATTGCCTAAAAAATCCTCTCAAGCCAAACTATACTTCATGAAATTCTAGTTTTTTATTATAAATCAGTCTGTAAAATTGTGTTTTTCTGACACTTGCTGCTTTGCTTCCCTGAGCTCAAACTCAATCCCCCCCCCTTTTTTTTTTAAATATTAAGCAACATTATGTAGTTGAAAGACCATTTAAAACACAGTAGGCATGTACCTAAAAATCAAGAAGTAGAATTCTTCCCACAAACTGAAGCTTTCTTCAAAACCCACAATCCTGTTTTTCCCACTATCATGAGAATAATTAAGATGTCATTCAGTTACCTAAAGATACTCAGTCAAATTAAGAGTGAAACAGTTATCTTCACCTGAAAATTTTTTCTTTGATAAAACATGATTTTTTTTTTTTTAAATAAAGGCAGAAGAGATTCCTTGATCCTAAGGTTAATGATTTTAAACAGGAAAATTAATTTAGTTAACATTTTATAAACTGTGACAGATATTTAGTTGCCTTTACTTACACTTCTACATATCATAGAGGTCTCAAAGTGTTTGGCACATAATCTGTAGTGCTTGTTCAGTTGATCTGGAGTTTTATCTTCCAAATCTGCCCTTCGACAATTCTCCACCCACCTCTGACATCTGCACATAAAAAACACAATCTTTAGCTACTTCAATAGTTTAAACAAGCAAAACCTCCATTAGAATTTCTAAGACTAGTCAGCATAAACAGCTGCTTTTTTTTTTTTTTTTTGACATTAATGTTTGAAATTAGCCTCTTTATTCGTTTTCAGATGGGGTTTTAGACAATGGATTATAGTCACGTACATAGCGTGGGAAAAGAGGGTTGGGGGGAGGCAAACATATTCCTGTTTGAACCAAATAATTTGCTTCTCTCTTTTTAATGCCATTTCAGAAGCGTAAATATGTCAATCTTTTCCTTTAAGCAATATTTTTCTAACTACACAGGAGAAGCAAAATGTTCAGCTGTTCCTGAGTTCTGACCTGCTAACATTACTGGAGGAAAAAAGCCAAAATTCCTTCCCATCCCAAAAACTGGCCCAGAGACTACATAGCTATCTTAAGAGACTGGACACATTTTAAGAGTAGGTGGTTTTGAGGTTTTTTTTTTGGTTTTTTTTTTTTAAATATACAAAATGCAATTTTGAGTATTTTTCGTATTAAGATCTTCATGGGCAAAACTATAAATTTACACTGGACCTTTGAACACGAAAGTAAAAAACTGTCAACATGTTTTATGTCATCTTAGTCAGAAAATAAACCTTCAATAGATATATTCTATACTTACGTTCTAAAATGTTTGGTTTTGTGCCATCTCAAAAAGTGTATTTAATTTTGTGCTACATACTATAGGACTTGGAAAGCACCTTGCCCTCAACACCCCTTTTAAATCCACAATAGAGTATTTTTTCTTGTGCACAAAATATGTTAAGGAACAACCGACAAATCTATTAGTTGGCTTTCAATGTACCCTAATTAATAAATTTAATCAAGTCTTTGCCAAGGATTTCTTAAGCCAGCACAGGCACAACACTGACTTTGCAAAATAACTGCAATGAAACTCATCGGCTACTTCATCTCTGCATGTCCATCAGCAAGGATTTCCGGCAGTTACTGTACCACCTATTGTTTTACAAAAAACTGATTCTACCAAAAACCAATTTGTTAGCAGGCATATTATCTATATACTATGTGTACTATGACATCTTCAAAATATGACACTGCAGAAGCCAAATATCTGTTTTTGAGATACAATAGGATGCATGCATTATATATGCCTAAAAACCTACAAGACACCCATACAAGAGTAAAAACTGGGTCACACTATCATAACTATATAAATTTGCTGTCCTGTGATCTTTGCCACAAAACTTAACAAATCTAAGAGAACCAGGGAACTCCCATTTTCAGCAACATTTAACTTCCTCAACAAATCTAATCTCTAGCTAGACCCCAAAATTTTTAAGATGTGCTGATATTTTTCATGCTTAATTTAGAGCTCTTTTAAAAAGTTACTGTAGTTTAGGAACTCTCTCCCCACAAAAAGACGATACTTTCCCTTTTCCAAAAAAGGACAGGAAGGGTGAGGAGAGACTTACAATAAAACTATATAAATTTTTATTCAAATTAAATGCATACTTCCTCAGTCTATTCACTACTAAAATCCACTTGGCTATGAAAAATCTGCAAACCACTTTGAAAACAAAACAAAAACCCTCTCAGATCCTTGTTTTGAATTTAAAATTCACAAGTTTTTCCTTTACTAGTTTAGAGTTTTTACTTCAAAGTGCAATGAGAAATATCCATCTTTTTCCTGACTTAGCTTCATCCTCAGGACTCTTGCATATTCAATCAATTCACTCTTCCTCCCTTTCCCTACTTTACAAACTATGGAGCGAGAGGCCCAAAAGTTTTTCTTTTACACCCCAAATTTGACATATTTTTGGTTACATTCTCCAGTATGCAATACAGTGAAATTGTCAGTCACTGAATGTGAATGCTTCCAAAAAAAAAGATTATGAATGCAAGTCTGGTTGTCTCTTTTTGAGCATGATGTCCACAGTTTCAAGTTTCATACATGCTGTAGGTGCAGACTAGGGTGACATACAAGTGGAAAGGGTAAAGAATGTAAAATTAATGTTCTGTGCAAGCTATAGCATTATACACACATTAGTTTTAAACTGAGCTGCAGAAGGATGGGCGTGGGGCAGAAGAAAAAGGACAACTGACAGATCCTACGGTCGCTGCCTACTTCTACATAAGCAATAAAACGTATCCTGTCCTATATTCAATCGGAAGAATGATAGTAACTTTTGGTTCAGATCCTCACAGGGAAAACCCTTTTAGTCTCAAGTAGAACAGGCTAACTCTAAGGAACCAAAACAGGAACAAAAGAGCAGCAGGATCCTGGAACTCAATGCCTGGTAACTGCAGTGTATATCAGAAGCAGCAATTCACCAAAAGTGTTTGTTTTAAAGGAATGGAAAAACTTCACACTGATATTTGCAGTAAGTACCTCATATATGTAGAGCAATAGAAACGTGAAATAAAACATTTTAAGTGATGACAAAAAAAACTTTCAAGTTCAGAAGAAAGTGATCGGCTGCTTAGTACAGAAATCTGCTAAACCAAGGGGTACCACACAATGCATACAGCATATAAATATAGATGGTCACTAGTATGTCTGTAATCATGTAGCATTTGTTTTGGCACAGAACAAGGCCTTGTTTTACTGAAAGAGCTTGCACTGCTGCCTTGATTGCCCCCTCCCCCCCCTTTTTTTTTTTAAGCTTTATCATTTAAAAACCTCTTCTTCAGTCATGGATACTCAACATGGTTGCTTTTATGTACCTGATGACATTTCACAGAAAAAGAGTGAAATGCCATTTTATTTATTTTATTAACAGAAGAAGTATAAATTACTTCATTAAAGGATTGATAAAAATCAATGATAAAAACCTTTAAAATAATTTATCTAAAAATTATTGAAAATAAAATTTGAAATTTTAACAACCTGTTTAGTGACTTAATTTACCATGCCATTTAAATTAAATAAAAATATTTTTAAACTATACATGTTTGCTGCCAAAGTTTTAAAGAAAGTAAAGCCACTGAACTGGTGCAAATGACATGCTACGAACCTGGTACCAGAGTTTGGCACTAACCCAGGCTTTGCTAGTAATCTCTCCTGCAGGTACAGAGAGAATATTTTCTCCATGTCAGTTTACCAAACAAATTCAATTCGATTGACTAGGTCAGGCGTGGCCAAACTGTGGCTCGGGAGCCACATGTGGCTCTTGAATGAAAAGCTGTGGCTCCCAGAAGACCTTCAGCAAATCAATTTAGGAAAGCAGCCCCAGCCTAGGAGTTCAGGAGGGGTTCAGGATGGCGGAGAGAAGTGTGGCATGGTTGGGGATGGCGGAGAGAAGTGTGGCATGGTCAGGATTTTAAAAAACTCGCCACTAGCCTGCAGTCTTCTACATTGAGCAGCAGCTAAGTTTTTACTGTATAGGCCTAGTTTTCATGGTAACCTTAATTAGTAGAATCTGACATTAGTAGGATCAATGTTTATCCTCTTTTTACAATCAAATTAAAGTGTGCAATGAATTTTAAACTTAGTAATTTCGGAGTAGGTAAAAGTATATGGCTATATGCCTCAGTGCAGCTCTCGAAGGTTTAATAATCAACTTGCGTGGCTCTTGAGTTCCATAAGTTTGGCCACCCCTGGACTGGGTCATTCAAAGTTAAGAAATGGCATGGGAGTTGAAAGAGCAGGGAAGTTTGTTTCTGGTCATCACATCCTTCAAGATTTTTGACCTAGGAACTTGCATCCTCTCACAACTAATTCTCATTCAAAGAGGAAAAACAATCCATCACCACCTACTTCCTTTAACTAACTGATTAAATTGCAAAAACATGTTTTGATAAATAAGTATCCAGCATATCCAAGGTAGCTTTAGTTAATTTATAAACAAAATTAAATTTTTTGTGCTTTTGCAACTATATTCCAAATTCCATCCAAATAGAGCTTGACACAAATTAGAAGTAAGATCAATCAATAAATAGCACTATCGCTCTTTACAGAGCATAGTGCATGTACCAATGAATTCTTTGATGGCTGCTGAGTCTGAGGCATGAATGACAGCCCTGTCCACAAGTAGGGCACACACATCCACTAGCAACACTCTGAATCCATGCAGGTGATTCCTGTCTCCTCTTTTGCCAGTCACCACAAAGTTTGTTCCAGTCCACCTTGCAAAGCCTCACTCCATCTACACGCTAACTCCACAAACCAGAGAGCTATTCTGCACTCCTTTCCCAATTATCCACCGAGTCCAACGGATACCAACTCATCTTTGCAAGAATCCCAACCTCTCTTTCTAGACGCCTCTTGAGCTTCAGAGTTCAGCACACTTCAGGATCTGAAATTGAGCATTCGCTTGATGTGTCCCAACTCTTTTCTTACTAAAGAATGGTCCCATAAGTCTCATAAACACCATTTATCCCTTCCATATTTGTCACCCTGTCCTGCCATCTTACTCAAATTTTATAGAAGGATCTGATATTAAAGTTGTTTAATCTTTTGGTATGTTCAGTGCAAATCATCCGTGTTTCTGAGCCAAACAGAGGAGTGGATAAAACATGTCTCAAATATGGATTTCTCTCTTTTGCAAGAGAGAATCTGAAACAACAACAAATTGTCTGCTAAAGACCAAACTTCCTGACTGTTCCTAGTAAGCTATGCATCCAAATATACACTGTTAACACGAGTAGAACCAAGGTAACAAAATTGGTCAACAACAGCTAGATCTAAGGTGATAGTGGCTGATCAGTCTTCTTCAAGCTTATTGCTAGTCCAAAGATTTTACAGGAATCAGAGAACTTCGTAGTAATATTTTCTAGAGCATCAACACTATGAGCCACAAGGCCTGCATCATTTGCAAAGAGCTCCTTAGTAAATATGTGTTATTCACCATTTTCTGAAGAATAAATATGATTACATTTATGCTACAATATACAAATATTTTAAATGTGTAGCTATGGTGTATTTACCTGGTTAACAAGCAGTAGTACCAAATTTAGTACAAAGGCCATATTTAGCTACAAGTCAACATGTTGTAACAGTTAGCAACTAGGGAGAATCAACCTTGCTTCAGGAAAGCAACTAAAAAGATTAAAACAGATGATTCAAATAATTTTGATTTAAATCAATCCACTCTGCTTCTCTTCACAAAGTTGCTGCTAATAAGTAAAAATAGGATCCTTTGTTTTGGAATTTCTCTGTTCCTATTGCTCACAGCTCACCTAACATCATAGTCTGTCTGGTATGAAGAATAGCTAAGAAGCCATAGAGACTGTCCCATGAATCACCTCCCATTTCATTTGCAACCATATAGATATTTTTTCTGTGACAACTACAGCCATTGTTTACATTTATGTTAAGCAAACAAAAACAATATAAATATAATCTTCCTCCACTCTCTTCCCCTAAAATTTAGGGCTTTTGTCCACTTTCACTATTCATTCATTCAAGTGGAAACCGGAGTAAAGTCAGATGTCAAGTCAGCTCTCCAAGGACAGCATGGCTGGATTAACTACATTTTCAGCACGCTACAGTGGTGAATGATATACTTCTTATGTACTATACTTGTGCTCATAATCTGCCTCAAACTGCATTAGGATGGTAAGTAGAATTTAAACAAACTCCCAAAACAGCACACGCAATTTATTTTTATTAAAACACAAGCAGCTCTTCATGACATATTGTGCCACATTTATAAAATAACCTCATAAATGTTTTCCCCCCTTATTCCTCCTTTATAAGAAAACCAGCTGTTAACTCAAAGTTTTTGATTGAGGATCACGGACTCAGCATTTTTGTTATTTAAACATTTTGAAGCAATATAATTAGTCTAGGCCTTACCATATTTTGCATTAAATTCACATTTTACTTTAAGCAAATTTATTTTTAAAGGAATAAATCATTTAGATAGTTAAATCTTATTAGGAAAAAAAAAATCACTGATTTTTATCCACCCTGTCACAGGTTAGTAAGTGCTCTACATACTCATCTTGGAGCCTCTGAACAAAGTTACTCTAACAATAAGCAAAGTGATAAAACAAAATTAATTTTACTCCAATAACTTGATGATTACAAAAAGGACTTCTAAGAGAAGGACAGATTCAGTATACTCGGTGCTGCCTGAGTGGATACAGGTGATTGCTCAAGGTCCTTCCAGCACTACATTTAATTGATTCTAGGAGCTGGAAGCACTATATAAATGATAAATATAATTAAACTGGAAACTGTGATTAAAACAGAACTGTACAGATTTCAGAAACTCAAATAAAATAACTGTTGATAGGCACCTATATGTAATACTTTCATGACATGCTACTTACCTCCCAGTTTTCAGAGTGGTTACATTACTGTTATAGGCCTTTCCTAAGTGCTAAAGTACGGAGTGGAGGTTTAGGGGAAATTCAAAGCATGAAACAAATTTTTTTCTCACCAAGTATTAGGTTAAAATGTTTTTCCAGTGTCATCTTATCACTTTTCAGCTAAAATGTCAAGACTCAGCTCACATAAAAATTCCAATCCTGAGTATGCAAAAGTGTATATATTTGCTAAATTTCTTACAATGCAAGTAGTCTTCCTGACCTCAGTGGGATTATGCACAATATGCCACGTTAAATCCGTGCCAGAGTTTTGTAGATTTGGAGCTACAGTTGTTTCCAAAGATCACAGATCTCTAAGGAAATGCTCCCCTCTCCACATCACTATAATATTTAGCACCTTCTCTTACACCCGTGCCCAACAGAAGAGTGAGGATAGCTGTCCTCATTTCTTCAGGTATATTAAACATTTATGCAAATAAAGGTTAAGAGACAGAATACATGAAAAACTGACTAAAAACTATTTATGCCTAGGCTAGGTCAGGCATAATGTATCAAGGTACGTGTGCTCAAATCATGATTATCAGCTATTTTAGGATGAACAGATTTGCAATAAAATGTCATCCAGTAATGATGACAAAAGACAAAATGTGCCATGCAGTTACCATCATGTGTATAACGATTACAAAACACTTGAATTCAAAAAGGCTGGAAGTGTTTGCACCACCAGCAGCAAAGACAGATAACAGTGCAGTCTACTTAAAAAGCAAGCTAATGCTCTGAACGTTTATACAAGTGTCTGCTTTAAACAGGAGCAAATACATTACAGCTGAGATACAATATTGTTTATCTTTCCAAGGACCTTCAAATAACTGATTACTTTCATGTAAAATATAAACCATAAAGAGTAGCATTATTTTGAAATATGTTCAAGTATGTTAACATACAAAGATTTCTAACATTCACATCATCCTGGATAAACTGGATGCATTTTTCAAAAATGGCTATACCGCCACCACAGAAATTGTCAAACATCTGTATCTCCAACATGTTAAACCGTCACTCAAGTCTGCAGTTAAAAGTGCGTCCGATTTACTGTATTTGAGGAAGATAATTTATATACATTGAGCTGTACTGCACACATGCTTGTTCAACCTGTCGTCATCCAGATAACAGCTCCTGGCAAACAGTGCAGCCTGCAGAGATGATGGGTCTCAACGGGTGCTCTAGAGCAGGGGTACTCAAATGGCGGCCCGCGGTCCACAACCCGGACCGCAAAGACATTTCTGGTGGACCGCCCCCCGCGCAGGGAAGGCTGCCGGCCGTGTAGGGCCGGCAGCCAGAGGCCCTGCTCACAGCTCCTCTGGGGCAGGGAGTTGTTAAAACTCCCGCCCAGAGAAGCTCTAATGGAGCATGCCCAGAATATCTGAGCATGCTCCGTTGGTGCTTCTCTGCCCCAGGAGCTGTGAGGGCCATGCAGGGTAAGCAGGGGAGGGGGGGGCCTCCAGGATCTGGCCTGCAGGGGGGGGCAGGATCGGGCCCGGGGGGCGGGGGCCCACGCAGTGAGCAACAGGAGTTGCTCAGCTGCCAGTGGGTCTTAGAGGGAACATTGGCAACAGCAATGTTGCCTCTAAGGGGAGAGGGCAGCTGAGCAACTCCAGTTGCTCGCTGCACTGCCCCACCCTGCAAGGCCCGCTGCGCTGCCCCCCTGCTCCCACTCGCTCCCCCACTCCCGGCATTACCCCCCACTCCCGCTAGCCCCCTCCGCTCGCGGCATCAACCCCCTGCTCCCGGAGCACCCCCCCTCCGCTCGCGGCATCACCCCCCCGCTCCCAGTAGCCCCCCCCTCCGCTCGCGGCATCACCCCCCCTGCTCCCAGTAGCCCCCCCCCTCCGCTCGCGGCATCACCCCCCCTGCTCCCAGTAGCCCCCTGCTCCCAGACCACACGCCCCCACTTGCAGCATCACCCCCCCCTGCTCCTGCTAGCCC
>ML682063.1:7345414-7360759 GCA_007922195.1 Podocnemis expansa
CAGAGGACGCAAGGGAGCGTAAAACATGGGATCAGGTCATATAGTAATAGCAAGGCAGAGGACGCAAGGGGGTGTAAAACATGGGATCAGGTCATATAGTAATAGCAAGTCAGAGGACGCAAGGGGGTGTAAAATATGGGATTAGGTCATATGGTAATAGCAAGTCAGAACACAAGGGAACGTAAAACATGGGATCGGGTCATACAGTCATAGCAAATCAGAGAAGATGTTAAGCTTCAAAGCCTAGGAACGATGAAGTCAAATGACCTGTTCTAATGGGAAAAGAAGCCATAGTCTCCTTCAGTTTTTTTGCTGGACTAAACTAACACAGCTGCCCCTTGGGAACTTGGAGAATACATGCAGCTAACCCTATAGTGGGGCCAAAGCCCATGCTCATCAGGCACAGCTGATGGCTACCTGCGTTGTCTCTGTGCTCTAGTCATTGGGGAATGGAAGCCAGCGCTCCTTGGGGCCCACCAGCCACTGTGCAGCGCACTGTCAATTGTGTGTTTTTGGAACTTGACCTGGACAAGTAACCTGCTTAGTTTACATTTCGTGTGCCATGTTCCTCTGAGTCAGGCAAGCGGAAAGTAACTTGCAGCATTATAAATTTACCGCCATAAAATGGAAGAGGACTTGCTTTTCTTCCTGTAAAAATTAAAAAGAAAAAATTATTCCTGTGCCATGCTCTGAAGTTTATCCCATCCTGTTAGCTCACTAAAGGGTGTGAATTCCACAGAAATGGAAAAACAGCTGCTATTCTTAGAGAGTTCTACTGTCAGCCCAAATGCAAGAGCGATTGGGTGAGAGCTGAGAGAGGAACAGTCCGCAGTAAATAGGAGTCTGAACAGTTCAGGCTATTAAAGACCATTATTGTGTCCTTGAACTGCCACATACTGAGATTTGAGGCTTGGTAGGTAGTTGCATCCGTCAACTGACCACATCGAAGTCGTCAAGGAGCCCTTAACAATGGATTATGTAAGAATCATCAATGCAATGCAGTGTTCAGAAATAGCTATGTAGTATTGGACTGCATAAACAGGCATCACAGCACACAGGAAAGAGGTAAACCCCTCTAGACTTGTTGACTTTCTAGTAATATGTGTTTAGTTTCAATAGCACAGGCAAGATAATGAAATAACAAGAGCAGGATTTGGGATCCTTTTTTTGTGAAGAGGAAAAGTTAGAGAGCTAAATTAAGAAAAAGGAAGTAAAATTTGACCTTAAGGGGTACAGTTTGTGCATCGAATAAGATGCTTAATTGTATATGATCTGATCTTGCAAGCATTGGCTTTAGTAGGCATTGAAGGAGGTCAGCTCCTCAGGAAATCAGCTCCTTAGTAAAAAGTCCCACAAAACTATTTTCCTATTGTTTTGGAAAGATAAAACTATAATGTAAAACCTAGCTTTGCGTGTCTGTACTGTTGTAGGATATGTATAAGAATCAGCTTATCTTTTTTTTTTTTTTTAAACATTAAGAATGTGTGGTACAGTGTTGCCCTTTTGCCTAAGCAGCTCATACTTGTGGCTTTGCAAGGCTGTTTCTGTTAGGAGGGAGGAAAATGATGATGTGAGCCAGATTATGGTCCTTATGTACATTTTTGTAAATAATGGGATTACACCCAATTCCCATGAACATGGTAGAAATAAGTAATTGCAGGCAATTTCCTTGATCAGAAATCCCCAATTCTACAACACCACCAGTTCAATGTTCAAGAGCATGTCTTTCTGCTTCCCCTCAGGATCCTGCTCACAACTGCTTTTCCAGGCTTTTTGTATGTAGTGTGTGCACAAGCTGAAAACCCAATATCCCAGCCCCTCTGTTTGCAGTCAGGTAAAGCCCTCAGCCCATGCAGCTCCACTGTCACCTGTCGTGTGCCTTGCCAGTCCCTCCGTTACTTATAGCTGGCTCAAGCAGAGCTGCTCTTTCCATTGAGTCTGGAGCTGTCTTCACTGCCAAAAAATATAGTATTTTAGAGAGATAACTAGCTAGCTGTTTTGCTGTAAAATCCTAATGGAAACAAGGTGCAAGCAGTTTTTGCTGCTGTGTAGTGACCTGAGATCAGCACTGTACCTCACATTTGGTCTGACCTTGTTTTGTTACATCATGGTAAAAACCAGAGGTGACTCAGCCTTCTCTGGATGTAACATACTGCAGTTTCCATTTCAGGCATCTGATGAAGTGGGACTATACCCACAAAAGGTTATACCTTAAATAAATTTGATAGTCTTTAAAAGTGCCACAGGAGTCCTCGTTTACTTTGTCTCTACTAGGATTTTACAGTGAGGCTAGCTAACATATTTTCACTGTAAAAATAAACACCCTTCAAGAGTGCTTGGCACACACATTGATTTTCAACTAGTCTTCAATAGTCTTCAGTTCATGCTATGTATCTATTACAGCCAGGACAGCATTGCAGCTATGGTGCTGCAGATTTTATGCAATAGAAGAGGTTTTACTATCAGTGTAGCTCATCTACCTGTCCAAGAGACAGTAGATGCACCAACAGAAGAATTCGTCTTTCAACCTAACGTCTTGTACAGCAGGGGTCTCAAACTCAAATCACCATGAGGGCCGCATGAGGACTAATAGAGGGCTGCATGAAGACTAGTATGTTAGCCCAAGGGCTGCACCACTGAAACTTTTCATACAACAATATTGCAAATATCAGTAACAATTGTGTCATCGTGGGCCACAGGAAATAGCTTTAAGGGCTACATGCGGCCCATGAGCTGCATGTTTGAGAGCCCTGTTCTACAGTGAGGGTTAGGTTGACCTAACTATGGTCAGGGGCATCGCTGGCGCTGGGGACTCCGGGGCACGTGCCCTGAACGCCAGTGCCAGTGCCCCAGAGCTCCAGCCCCATTGGGCCAGAGATCCGGGTCGCAGCCGCAGCGGCCCTGTCCCCGGCCAAGGATCCGGGGCCTGGCCACCCATGGCAGCTCCTGGCCCTGGCCCTGGCCCTGACCGGGGGCGGGGCCTGCAGGCTGTGGGGTGGGGCCTGGGCCCATGCCCCGGGTCCTTCCCCCAGCCAGCGACGCCCCTGACTATGGTGCTCAGAACAAAATATTTCACGGCCCTGAGCAACAGAGCTAGATCAATCTAATGTTTAAGTTTAGAGCACACCCCAGACTCATCTGATAGCAGCTTGCAGAGCCAGATTTAGGGACAAGTGATTCTGCAACTGCACAGGAAGTTTAGCTTCAGGGACACTGGTCTCAGTGCTGTTTTCATTATTAGCAACAAAAGAGAAAATAGAAAATTTGAAGTAAAATATTTCTGGTATTCTGTATGCGCATTCATTTTCAATAACCTGGAATGTTCTGGACCTTTGTAAAATCTTGTGAAATCTTCCAGACTTTCTGAGAACTCTATTTTCCTCAAACCACTTAGAATGTTGTCAGCCTCACCCTGATAGGTGTGTAAGGGGTGGTGGGCATTGCCAGTCAGTCAGTGAGATATATGAATGAATGAAGTGAGAGCCCAGGTGCAAAATTGTGAACTTTGTTTTATTGTGTAAATTGTGAATGCATAATTGTGTTTTAAGACTTGAAAAATGTAACTAATGAGTAATAAAGGACATATTTAATAAGAAGCCAGAATTATCTGTCTAAAATGCCACTGGCCAGTCTTTGAAACTCTTTGACTCTGTGTTTTATTATATGAGGGCAAAGGCAAGAAAAGCGACCTTTTGAAACAAAGACTGGGGGTTAACATTTTGAGGCTGTCACCTACTGTAACACTGTTTAATACCAGTCCACTAAATGTCAGTGCACAGTTCAATTACTTAATGTTAGTACATTTCAGTTATTCTTAAAATTGGAAAGATTCTAAGCTTAGAGAAAAGTAATTTTTATTTGCTTATATATGGCATGAATAAACACAGATTTACTGGTCCCAGCATGCAAATTTATCATCTTATGTGACATAGATAAACCATGGATGAAAATTGTGCATCAGAGTTGTTAAAAGAGCTACAAACATAATAAAAATAAAATATTCAAAAGTTATACAAAGGGGAGGAGGGGCACAAAAGATGCTCCTTACCTGGGGCAACATTTGGTTGAGCAGTGCCCGGCAGCCAGGAGTATCTTTTAGAGTAACAATAATATATGCTGCTAGACTCTGTCCAGGAAACTTTCTATCACAATAAATCTTAATATAATAAAGGCAAAGAAATTTCACTTAATTCAAGTTTAACAGCCTCTAAGTGAATTAATGAGATGGAGGAGAATTGTAGATTATTCACAAAACCATACACCTCTTTGAATTGCTGTGAAACAAACAAATGAGGAGTCCTGTGGCACTTCAAGACTAATAAATATATTGTTACCAACATATTAAAGGGGGTGGGGGGATAGCAGCCATGTTTTATGTGTGGCCAACCAACCACTGGGCTTGATTACACACTGTCTTACATCTTGTACCTAAGCAGCATGGTGCCATTCTGTATCCAGTTTGCAGTTATGTTGCAAAAGTATAAATGACTTCATAAAATCCAGGACAATAGAGAATTAGAACCAGTGCATACTGTGGACTATAAAAATGTTGACCATCTAGTACTTGCAGGATTTTGCCCCATACATGCAGTATGGATTAATATTTTCCCCATACATGCAATATGGATTAATATGAAAATCATAGCTTGTGGATTCTAAATATGTGTTTTTAAAATTCTAACTAATGTCATATTAATGTTTTTATTAAAATACCCTAGTTTATGTGAAAGTATGAATTAAATCTTTTAATCTGCTTACCTAATTGTGTATTTCCACTGTTGACTAATAATAATAAAAGCTTATGCATCTATGGAACTCAAGCCAACACCTATGTCACTAACATTGACATGTATTAATTTTATTTTATTGTCCCCAAATTGTATGAAAAATCCACCTTTTACTTAAAGTCTTTAGGGGGCATATGCAATACTTTCTTGTCAGCAATGTTTTATTTTTTATTTCATATTAGTTTTACAAATTGGCTCAAAGGCTAGCAGCCATATCCTCATATTCATGGCCCTGCTCCAACTAGTTTGCACTCCATTGTTGGCACAAAGCAGCCAGAAAACTTGTGCATCTGTCATCTCTATGCATAGAGCAATTTCCAGGTGGTTCAAAGCTGATATAATATTTATGCATGATAGACTTAAGGTCAGAAGGGACCAGTAAGATCATCTAGTCTGACCTGCACAATGCAAGCCTCAAAACATCACCCGCCCGCTTCAGCAATGAGCCTCTACCCTATGATTGAGTTATTTATGTCCTCATATCATGATCTAAGGACTTTCCAGCTTATGGGTATGGCTTGGGGAAAAGAGGGTGTGAGTGGGACCTTCCTACACTCAGCTGGTCCCTGTGAGACAGAGGCCTGGAATGGTGAGACCAAAGCTACCTTTGCTTCCTACCGCACATTGGGTATGTCTACGCTGGAGCTTTAAGTCGACTTAAGGGCCCTTAAGTCGACTTAAATAAAGCCCTGTCTATATTTAGAAATCATTAAGTCGACTTAAGCAAGTGCTTAAGTAGAATTAATAACTCCTGCCCTGTAAGCCGGCTTATTAAGATGACTTTCCAGGGCAGGCCCCTCCCCCTTCCCAGAGGTGGCTTTTGGGGTAAGCGAAGCAGGCGGTGCCCTATGGCCCCCGAGCTGTAAGGGGGCCCCATAGTCGCTGCCTGCTTCACTTACTTCTGTGCTCATGGGGCGGTGGGGAAGTGGAGGTCAGCAGACCACCAGGTCCAAAAGCTTTGCTGCCAGACTGGCCTCTCTAGCGGGGTCGGAGCAGCGCTCCCCACCTACTCCCAGCTGGCCAGGCATCTCCAGGGGGAGGGAGGAGAGTGGCCAGCATGGTGCTGCGGCTTGCTGGGAGTGGGGCCCCCTGGACTGGCCTGATCCAAAGTGCTTGGGCTGCTTTGCCCCCGGCCACCCCAGGCCTGGAAGCAGCCACAACTCTTCGGAGCACGCCACTAGGTACAGGAAACAGGTCCTTTCATGTGAAAGCCCCGGGAAGTACTGAATTCCCATTTCTTGTGTGATCAGCGTGGAGGGCTCACCAGCACTGCTGATCATGGTGACTCCACACCCTAAATGCTCTCCAGCCTGGAGTATGTAGGAGGTAATGGATCTTAGAGGCAGAAGCTGAGGGACCTAGGGAAATTCTACCCTGAAAACTTAAGACTGTGAGCAAGTTTAGGCACCTGCAGCATTCAGCAAAAGTCTTCTGGATCACAGCGAAAGCTAAATCTGGGATCTTAGACACCTAGCCCCAAGACTTGGGCACAAACGTGGGCTTTAGGCACTGAATCCCTTTCTGGATAAGGGCCAAAGTAGCTAACTGTACTATTTACTTTTAAGGCTATATGTTACCTGACACTTTTGGCAGTATATAGACACTGTTGTAGTGAGAGGCAAGTTGTGTCCACCCTGCATGGACTGCTACTGTGCGTTGGTGCTCCTCGTGTTAATGAAGGGCTCTGGGATTGGGGGAGGAGACAGTGGGGAAAGGTTTCATCTGCTTCCCACTGCCACAGCCTTTTATTGCAGTGAGCACAGGCTCTGGTGGGGGAAGCGGGAGAAGAATCTTGATTTCCAAAGGGGCAGCCATGTTAATTGAGTCCAGTAAAAAAAACCAAGGAGTCGTGGCACTTAAAGACTAACATTTATTTTTTTCATGAACTTTCGTGGGAGAAAATCCCACTTCGTCAGATGCTTTGAAGATGTAAGTTCCTCCATCTTCAAAGCATCTGACGAAGTGGGATTTTCTCCCACAAAAGCTCATGCGAAAAATAAATCCATTAGTCTTTAAGTGCCACACGACTCCTTGTTTCTTTTGAAGAATGCTGAGCCTTTCCTGACTGCCTCCGTTTCTCAGCCTTTCCTTGTTGCCTCAGTCCATACCTTTCCCTCCTGCAGCAAAAGCCTCCAGCAGCTCAGAGACAGCAGGGCACTTACTGTAGGTGGGAAGGCATGGCTTGGGCTAGTAGAGTATTCCACAGGTAGCCCACCCACTCAATATGCTATAAAAACTTCAGAGGGGTTGAAAATATTTAGCGGAGCTTCGCTTCAGACAGCTCCAGACTAACTTAAGCCCTGCATGTGGTATATGCACCCATCAAGTATGTCTGGACTGAAAAGCACATTGATTGACATAACTTTTGCTGGCATAAGTGCTTGCATAGACAGCATTGCTTTGAGCTACTGTCCTTCATTTAGGTGGTTTTATTATGTTGGCAGGAGAAATAGCTTGGTTACAATAGGGCTTATGAGTAACAGAAGTTTTGCCAGCATAAGTGCTAGTGTACACAAGCCGGGGTCCCAAAATCTACACTGTTACTTAAACTCATGCTGGGGCTTCCCAACAACCTTTCCCACTGAAAGGCATGTGCAGTGTAGACATAGGCCAAGGCTCTGATCCTGCAGGCATTCTAGTCACGATGGAGCTCCTGATGATTTCAGTGATACAAGAGCAGACCTTAAATGAACACCAAGGTTCTGATCATGCCAACACTTTATGCACAGGTTTATGTTTGAGTAGTCCCATTGAAATCAGTGGTACTATTCATGTGTATAAAGTTAAACACATGCATATTTGCAGGTTTGGGACACCTACCAAGATGCAGTTATTTTAATGCATCTCTTTCTTTTCATTGGAAAAGTACATCAAGTTTGAAAGTCCTGATTGCTTTCTAAACCTATTAAGATGGTCAGAAACATTTCTCCCCAGCCTGAAAAAAAATGTAAAAATAGCTTTTTAACAGGCCTGGTCCAAATTCTACTCCTATTTATTAGAATGATCGCTTTCAGATGTGAATTTCTTCAAAAGAGAAAGACTTCAGAATATACGTAGCCTATTAAAGATATTTGTTTCTAGTAATTAAGGTTTTAAAGTAGATGTATGCTATATACTAAATGAGGAAAAAGAACTTTATAAACCTTCTAAATACCTTAACATGATTGTTTTAGTTTAACAATGAACATTTTAAGTTTTATTTAAAATAAAATATTGTTCAAAAAGGCTTTTCCAGATGTGTCCACATTCCTTTTATATTTAGTAGGGACTGTTTCAGTCCATTTCACTGTACATATGATACTGATATCACCTTGTCTTTTTAAAAGACCTTTTATTAATGAAATTGTGTGTGTGTATGTGTGTAGTTAATTATGTTACCATTCTTAAGTTTCTCTAACATACCTAAGGCCAGCATTATTTCACTTTCAGGATCTTTCTACCACTTACTAATGGTTGCAAAATAATGTCTTAACTGTACTTTATGGGAAATGATCTGGCTGTCCTTTATATCTTTGAGTGAAATCTAGCCTGGTTTTGATTTTTTTAAATTATTCTCTTGAAGTACAATAAATTATGCAGGTTTCCTGCTATTAAAATGCAACGTATATTTTCAAGAGGAAAGTGGAAATCATAAGAAAGCTTTCAGTAGCTTTACTGCTAATCATTTTTCTCTCTACAAATAAAAGGGAGAAATTCTCATCATTGTACAAGGAGAAAAAGGTGGCAAGATATCTTGAAAAGAAGTGACCCTCCAGAACTATCTTTTTTGAGATATGCTCAAGTGTGTGGTAGCAAACGAAATCAGCACACCCTGACATCTATTGGTCAGCCATGATTCTGGGGGCACCATAAAGGCAAAGGGATCTCTCATATATAAATGTGGGAGTGTAAAACTTCCAGACCAGTTGCATAGATAGAAATGTAGAGCTGGAAGGGACCTCAAGGTGTTTTGTCCAACCTGTTCTTAAAAACCTCCACTGACAGGATTCTACAGCCTTCCCTGGAAGATTACTTCAGGGCTTAACTATCCTTGTAGTTAGAAAATTTATCATAATATCTAACCTAGATTTCCATGATGCAGATTAAACCCATTACTCCTTATCCTACCATCCAAGAACTGATTAGCATCCTTGTTAAAATGGCACTTAACATATTTGAAGACTTTTCAGGTCCTCCCATCAGTCTCCTTTTCTTAAGCATGCCCAGTTTTTTGTAGCCTTTCTTCATAGATCAGGTTTTCTACACCTTTTATCATGTTGCTGTCATCGAGACTTGCACTGGTTTGCCCACATCTTTCCTAAAGTGATGTGCAGAACTGGACCCAGTGCTCCAGTGGAGGCCTCCCTAATTCTGAGTAGCTACTCAGCATTAATGCGGCCTTTGGTAGGACAATTACTTCAATTACTCCTGTTAATACACCCCACAATGTTATCCCTTTTTGCAGCTGCATCACATACTTAGACATCAACATCAGCGGAAACACAGCAGCTGCAGTTTCAGACAGTCCATATTTTACTCTTTTATAAAACAAATTTTGGAGAGATTGTGCCAAAATTTTTTTTTTTTTAACATAAATGCGTTAGGGAAAAACCCTGCTGTCACTTAAAAAAACACAAAAGGTTGTCCTCCACCAGACACCTCAGAGGAAGCTTTCAGCTTGATCTTGCTTGTGTTCGCCAAATTGTGTCACTCACATCACTCACTCATCATTGTCTCACAAATGAGAGTTGTCAACATCTGGCCCCAAAGTTTGCTCAAAGTTCACCAGGGAAGGGTACTGTTGGCACGTGGAAAGGCAATGTATATGTCTCTGAACTAGCTTTGCTGAATCTAACTGAATTTGTGTGACATTTAGTGCCAAATTCTTCTTTCAGATAATAATGTGCCTTCACTTTGGCTCTTGGGAAGAGGTCATTAACAAGAAACAGGCAAAGTCTTCTGTAAAACTAACAGTATTTTGTTGTTCAAAATAATTGATTTTTTGAAGCCAAGAGCTTCATAAACCTGCAGAGAACAGCATGAAATTGCAAATGAGTGACTGGTAATCAACGATGGCTTGCACAGCGGAGATCTAAGTATCTCTGCTACCAAGAGGGGAAAATAATAGCACTAACTCAACTAGAAATAGCCATTGCAAATGTAAGGACATGCTCCACACCAGTTAATTTCCAGCTGTGTCTTACATTCTAGAAGCCAAATATGAAATGGGATTTTTGACGTTCTTCCTATAAAATGCAAGCACAAACCAAATTTACAATCGATCCTTCTAGAGAGCTTTTCTTTTCTAACAAGATTTACTTTTTTTTCCCTGTGTCTATAACACTTCCCTGTAGATAATAAACAAGGAGTCCTGCGGCACTTAAGGACTAACGAATTTATCACATTAGCTTTTGTGGGAGAAAATCCCCCTTTGTCAGATGTTTAAAAGATGGGGGGATTTAAGGGTCTGATGAAGTGGGATTTTGTCCCACAAAAGCTCATGCAATAAATAAATTTGTTCAAGTGCCACAGGACTCCTTGTTTGTTTTGCTAAATCTGTAGATAATGTTCATCTACTGGCCATTCCACCTGAATGACTTTCCTGGCAGTAGAGTGAAGCATGAAGGGCCACAGGAAAAGAGCCTGGCTGTGAAGGGTACAGAGTCCATGGCCAAGTGAGGTTTCCTGTTGGGATTCTGACAGAGGGAATACAGTTTGAGCACTTGGGGAACAGATGTGGCTTTCAGGTGTGATAGCGTAGTTCATAGGTGGACCCAGAAGACAGAAGAACAGTCATTGCAGGGTCAAAGCAATGGAGCATCACAACCCAGAGAGAGGTAAAAGCGGGACAGCAGAGATGAAGCTGGACTTTACTGCCAGGGACAGGAGGAGTTGATCTCTTTGGGGTGATACCACAATCATGTAGAAAAACTTCTTTAATTGTGATGGTAATTTACAGTTTAATATTTTCCTAATGTCAAAGGAGCAGCCCTGCTAGTCCAGTTCAGCAAACCAAACAAGGAATCCAATGGTACTTAAAGACGAACAAATTTATTGCATGAGCTTTTGTGGGAGAAAATTCCACATCTTCAAAGCATCTGACAAAGTGAGATTTTCTCCCATGAAAGCTCGTGCAATAAATTTGTTCATCTTTAGGTGCCACAGGACTCCTTGTTTGTTTTCCTAAGCAAGTCTTTGATTTGATATTCATATTATTGTTCCCATCTAATTTCAGGGGTTTTCCTTTATAAAGCTTAAAATTTAAGGCTCTCTCTATCAGAATCATAGAATATTAGGGTTAGAAGGGACCTCAAGTCATCTAGTCCAACCCCCTGCTCAGAGCAAAAACCACAGCTAAATCATCCCTACCAGGCCTTTGTCAAACTGCACTTTAAAAACCTCTTAAACACATGGATTCTACCCCATCCCTATGTAACCCATTTCAGTGTCTCACCACCCTCCTAGTGAAACCGTTTTTCCTAATATCTAGTGGCTGCCAATCTTGCATTTTAGTTTTTAATGACATAAAGATCTGAGGTTGATATTTTTACTGGCATGGTAAACTTTTTAACCAATAGACTAATGTCACCAGCAGGGGCATTGCTGGCCTGGGGAGGGATCCAGGGCATGGGCCCAGGCCCCACCCCTGGCCCGCAGGCCCTGCCCCCTGGCCAGGGACAGGTCCAGAAGCCACCGCGTCGCCACGGAAGCAGCCGTGGCGGCAGGGTCCTGTGGCCGCGGGCAGCCAGGCCATGGATCCCTGGCTGGGGACGGGGCTGGAAGTGGCCGCAAGCAGCCAGGCCCCGAACTCCCTGCCGCGGCCGTGGGTGGCCAGACCCCAGATCCTCGGCTGGGGACAGGGCCACCGTGGCAACTGGTGGCTGGGCCGGAGATCCAGGGCACCGGTGCTGGGATTCAGGGCACGTGCGCCGGGTGCCCAGCGCCAGCAATACCTCTGGTCACCGAGAGTGTACTCACTTGCACTATTAGGGATTTGGAATTACATACTTTTTTTAGCTGCAGTTAATTGATCAATCAGGTTCTTCAGGCATGTGAAATAACAAATGATAAAGTCATGGTCAACATGTAGTTTTATGATAAATGATACTGAACAATCTCAAAATATAATATGCTTTGTTTCCATCCAATTTTACAGACATTTTCATTTTATTTACAGATTTACTGACAGTCTTTAAAGTTGTACATGCCCCCTGAAGGATCTCCAGTGGTGCTGGAGTGCCAGCCTCAGGGGAGAAGGGGAAGAGCCAGGAGTGGACTGCTTGAAGGATCCCCCAGTGGTGGGGGAAAGCCTGGAGCCACGATTGGGTTGCCCATAGATCCCCTAGTGGTGGGGTGAGGAGCCTGGAGCCAGGACCCCAGGGCTGTAAGGAGGCAGCCAAAGACCCACAAGAGGCTCCAGAGCCACAGGTGGCAGATCTCTGACCTAGACCTTTCCCACTGTAACTTGAGACCTTTGCACCTTGTTCTGTCATCTGCCACCACCGATGGCAGCCTTGCTCCATCCTCCCTGGAAACCCCTTCCAGGTAGTTGAAGACCATTACCAAACCCCTGCTCGCTCTTCTCTTCTGCAGACTAAACAAGACTAATTTCCTGAGCTTCTCCTCATAGGTCATGCGCTCCAGTCCCCTCAATCACTTTTGTTGTCATCCACTGGACTCTTCAATTTGTCCTCATCCTTCCTGGAAGGGGGAACATAAGCTGTACACAATACTCTAAATGTGGCCTCACCAAATAGAGGGAAGTAATCACTCCCTTGATCTGCTGGCAATGCTCCTGATATGCTATTAGCTTTCTTGGCAATGCTAACTCATATCTGGCTGAAGCCTGGGTCACTGCATATGTACTAGTGACAAGGATCTGAAAACATTTCTGTCTTTTTGGAACATGTGGTCACTGTACTCATTGAAAGGCCCATAGGGCAGGGGCGTCACTGGCGTTGGGCACCCCGGGTCCTAACGCCAGTGCCCTGGATCTCTGTCGGGCCGCAGATCTGGGGCCAGGCTGGCTGCCCGGCAGGCCCTGCCCCTGGCCAGGGATAGGGCCAGCAGGAGGCCGCGCTGCGGCGGGTGGCTAGGCCACGGCGGGGCTGGGCCAGAAGCAGCCCCTGGAGGCCGGGCCCGTGGCCGTGGCCGCGGGCGGCCAGGACCCCAATCTCCGGCCAGGGACGGGGCCACCGCGGCTGCTGGTGGCCAGGCCCCGGATCCCCAGCCGGGAATCCGGGGCCTGGCTGGCCGCCCGTGGTGGCCCTGTCCCCCACCGGGGATCTGGGGCCTGGCTGCCAGCAGCCGTGGCGGCCCCGTCCCTGGCCAGGGATCGGGCGTGGGCGCGGGCCCGATCTCCAGCTGCCACTTCTGCCCGGGCTGCGCCATGGCTTAGCTGCCCATGGCGGCGTGGCCTGCCCTGGCCCTATCCCTGGCTGGGAGGCGGGGCCTGCCCGCTGGGGGTGGGGGCTGGGCCCCTGCCCCAGATCCCTCGCCCCCCCAGCACCACCTCTGCCATAGGGTCCATAAAATGGTGCACCCTTGGATAGGGTTACCAGATGTCAGGCAAAAGGACATCCTCCTTTTTACCTTCATGTCCTCCATCTGGCAGGCATTTTAAAATACATGATTTTGTCTGGCTTTTTACTTATCAATCAATCAATCAATCAATCAAATCATAGGGTTTGAAGGGACCTTGTGAGATCATTGAGTCCAACCCCCCAGGGCTTGAACCCAGAACCTTCTGCATATTAAGCAGAGGTGCTAGCCACTACACTGCCTTGATTAAAATATGTTGGAATGCCACCGAATACCTTATTTTTAGGGGAAAGCATGTCAGGGCCCCCTAAAAACAGAAGACTATTACATTAATACTACATTTTCTCCATGTGTCTTCCAACGTCCTCCTTTTTGTACTTCCTTGTACTCCTTTCCAGGCTTTGGTAGCTGGTAGCCCTACCTCTGGATCTTTTCTGTTTCTGAGGCTGAGGGCAGGAAATTATTATTTGATTGTTTGCACAGGAGAGAGGTGTACAGACTCTGCCCATATCACTCACACCAGTGAGGGTGATTCAACCTTCACCACCCATATACACATACTTTATATAATGTAAATTTAGAAGTATCTAAAATGTCTCACAAGTCTAAAAATCTCTTTGCAGCCAGAGAAAAATCGTTATGACCAGAGCAGCATTGCAAGCCCAAATTAAGAAAACCCAGACCCACCCATCATCACGATATCAGATGAAAAAAACAGAACCATAGGGTTGGAAGGGACCTCATCTTGAAGTTTTAAAAATAAATCCTGAGGGTTTTTTTATTGGCCTGTTACTGTTGGATTTTTTCCTCTGTAACTTTTTTTTTCTTTTTTAAACTGAAGACAAGGCCCTCACAATGACTCCAGTGCAGCGCTGTGGTTTAAGAAAAATGAAGATCACAAAACTGCCAGCATGAACCCTGCAATTCAGGCTGTCCCGTTAGCAGCGTCAGGGCTGCGGAAACACATTCCTTGTGTAGGCAGAGGGCTGTGGTTAGCACAGCACATAGGGATCAAGGACAGGAACACGGTGGCAATGGCTCCCTGCTGGTACACCGCGCCAGGGATTTCCCTAACACTCCCCTGAATTTCCCAACCCCTCCCAGTTGTCAGCTAGTAAGTGTTATAAAAACAACAAGGAGTTGTGTGGCACTTTAAGACAAACAGATTTATTTTTTGCATGAGCTTTCGTGGGAGACGATCCCACTTCCTCAGATGCTTCAAAGATGGGTGAACTTACAGAAAGGAATGAAACTAAATGCAAGGGGGTGTAAAACATAGGATCAGGTCATAAAGTAACAGCAAATCAGAGCAGTTTACCAAATTAGTGAGCACCCCTAAGCCTCCCCCCCATTTCAAGTCCTGGGTTGAATGCTGCACAATGCACGCCCAGGACACTCCAGCCTATTGCAACTTGCTTTGCAATCTCTAGGCTGAGCAGAGCCACGTACGAAACGCGTGGGATGTATTCTGTCCCCATGCCCTCTCCGTAGTTCCGAGCCGCGGGCGGGGCGTCAGGCTCTGTCGCTCACTGCGCCGACAAACGCAGGAGAGCCGCAGTGCGCAGGCGCGCCTTCCCACCAGCCGGGAACGTTCGCTCGACTTCCGGTCCTCCCTTCCTCCCGCCTCGCTCGGAGCTGCTTCGCGACGTCCGGACGGGGCGGAACTACAACTCCCACACTGCCCCGCGTGGCCGCGCATGCGAGCTGCCGCCTTGCCGCCATCTTGGCTGGACGCAGGCAGCCGCCGCTAAACAAACCCGCCGCTCCCCGGGCTCTGCCGCTGAGGGGCCTTTCGATGTTCCCGGAACGGCCGGGCAGGTGGGTCCTCTCCCCCGCGGACCCCACGTCAGTTAAAGGCGCAGGCGGGGGCAGGGCCAGGGCCCGCTCCCCCCGGCCCGGCGGCCGAGAGCGAAGCGCCTGTCCGGGCTGAGCGAGACCCGGCTCCCGGCTGAGGGAGGAGGGAGCGGTGCCCCTCCCCCACACACAACGGCCCTGCCCGGCGGATGGAGCGGGGAGCTGTGTCGCCCCCCCCCCCCCC